>CM035169.1:52127813-52574680 GCA_020205615.1 Panax quinquefolius | reverse complement strand
CAATCTATTTTTCAACTTGAAGTCGCCACCCAAAAAGAATCAAACTACTTTGGAGCGAGAACTATTGAAGAGTTATAATGATCTAAGCAAAAAGATAACTATGCTCACTGAAGAATCACAGAAGCAGACAGTAACAGGAGATGATTCTTTCCAGCACAAGCTTCAAGCTATCTTGGCTGCTGTATCTCTCAAACTCCAAGAGAGAGATAACATCTATCAGAAGGCCATCCAAGATCAAAAGGCTAAAGTCCTACAACTTCAAAAGGCAAATGCAAAGCAAATCGAAGCCCTCTCTGACAAGATTAACGACCTGCAGCAGTCCTTCTCAGTGCAACTTGAGCTAGGCCAACAAGAACTAAAGTTTGAAGTTGCCAACTCCTCCTACCTGATGGAGCAGCTTATGTCCAACATGGAGCAGCTCTCTCAAATGATTGATGACAAAAAGGGGGAGAAAAAGAGACATAGAAAGAAGAGGAGCAAGAGGCATTCAAGGAAGAGCAGAGGGTTAAGGGAGAAGAAATCAAAGAAGAAGAAAGCAGCTGCAGATAAAGAGTCATCATCTGAGGGGGAGCCAGATCAGAAAGATGCTGAAAGGGAGCAAGAGAAAGAAGTCCAATCAAATGAGTAGTTGATCAACAAGCATCCTGGAAACACACATGGATCCAAGGAGGTACATCTCTAACCTATTAGGAATGTTCTATATCTAGAATGTAGAATGTCTTAATGTATAAATTGCCATATCAATATAAATGACATTCATGATTAACTGTTTTAGAAATACAGCTGCTCACTGTATATAAGAGTCATTCATAACATGCATATGCACTTATTGTTTTTGTCATAATCAAATAGGGGGAGATTGCCAGGAATAAGCATGTGAATGTGATTCCTATTTATATATGATTTGATTATGATATATGAATGAATAATATACAAGTATGCTTGCATTAAGAAAAGTTTTAAAGTCCTTTGTTAGATAATAGAAATATATGTACAAGGACTTAGAATGAATTGATCAAATATGTTAGGTTGATCCTACATAAGTAAAACAACTTTGTAAAGTCCTTAAAAAGAAATGATGTACAAGGACTATAAATATAGAAAGATCAAGCTTGTTAGGTTGATCTTATGATGTAATAGATAGGCTAGTCGATCTTGAACCTTTGCACGCAGTAAGTCGATGTCCGCCAATTGAGTCAAGATTAACTCGAGAGCTATCGAGGCAGAATAGGAGTATGCAAGATAGTAGATCTTGAAGTTCATAGACTACTAGGGGAAACGAAGAAGGATCGTAGTGTATCGAGTAGAGCTTCCTCGGGATCGTAGTGTGCTGAGGAAGTCATGTTCAGAATCATAGAGACAGCCTGCGTACGAGCTGACCGATCATCTTCAGGATCGTAGTGTTAACTAGTCAACGAGCAACACTAAATAAGACACTACGTTCAGGTCCTTGAAGACGTGCATCAGAATCGTAGAGTCTGAATAACTGAAGACTAAAGCATTGGCAAAGGTTCAATCTGAAGGGTAATATTCGGACAAGTGCCTATTGAGAGCATCGATGCAATAGGACAACATCTGATCGAGGAATCAGAAAGAGGTAATAAAGTCTTCGACTTGCCCAAGACATTAAAGTGATACATCTGACAGTAGGAAGTAAACGATTAATCGCAACGTCGGAAAAAATATGACAAGACACATCAAGCGATCTACCTCAAGCAACTTGAGATCATGAAGATATTTGAATAGCCTTCAATTTACTTTCCAATGTAAGGATTGGGAAGAAGTATAAATGAGAAAGAGCTTCAAAGTTCAAAGGTTGCTGGAGTTGTCGAGTTTGGAGAGAAGGTGGACTGATCTAAACCATGTGATAGTGAGTCCAAAGGCTCACTTTACGATCCACCAAGAACACTCAGAAGTCAGATCAAGAAAGAAGTAGAAGTTTGAGTTCTACTATGTAGAAGTGAGAGTTCTACTACATGAAGAATGTTCTGAACTGCTGAGAGAAAGGAGAGCATCATGCCATGGATGTTCATTACGGGAAGACTCTAAGTACAATAGAGAAGAGCTTACAGTCATCTTAGCAAGTCCATCTTGAGAAGGCATCGAGTAGTAAGAAGGGAGATCACAAAAGCCATCTTGGTGTCAAGCACGAGAAAGCTTCTAAGTACCTAACAGAAAAGCTTACAGTCATCTTAGAAGCCTCTCATGTGCAGCCATCAAGTACCAAGGAGAATGATCTTCAAGGCAGTTCATCAAGGGGTCATCTTGAGTTGTTGAGCAACCTAAGAAGCTGAGCATCATGCAACACTCAACTGCTCTTCAAGGATGATCAAGCAAAGCTACTAAGGATAGAAGATGTTCAGAGCATGAAGACATCTTAGCAGCTCAGCACCGACTCCAACAACAACAAACAAACAACTCAACAAAGCCAGGGCCCGAGGGGTCCTTGTCTAGAGGGACTAAACAAAGCAGGGGCAAAGGGTCCTTGTCCAGATGGACTAAACAAAGCAGGTCCAAAGGGTCCTTGTCCAGAGGGACTAAACAAAGCAGGGCCAAAGGGTCCTTGTCCGGAGGGGCTAAATGGAGTTCCAAGCCTGCTAGGCTTGAAGAGTTCCTAGGGAACTAGTGAAGTCCCAAGGCTGCTTGCCTTGAAGAAATCTTAGTGATTCAGGGTGCTGCCCTTCCTTAGTGGAAATCCTGTTAGTTGAAAGCAGAAGAGTGGATTAGGAGCTTGAGTCTCTGAACCACTTAAAACCTCTTGTGTCTTTTACATTATATCATTTACATTATGTACTATAACTACTATAACTGCTATGTATGTTTTAACTGCTTACAACTAAACTTACTCTACGAACAATGTATGTATGATTATGGATATATCAATGAAGGGGATCTTTTTCTTATTCTGCTGTGCTTGAAAAGATTCTTATGTTTGTCATATGTTAATTATGAACAAAATAATATAAACCAGAAAAGTATTTAAAATAAAAAGGATCTATTCAACCCCTCCTTCTAGATCTATTGTGCCCTCTAGGAACTAACACAATATTTATATTTAAACTCACAGTATGTGTTGTCGTATTTTGCACGATAATTGTATTATTGAAGTTGTAGTTTGCTTTCTGTACCATGTATTTAAACTCAGAATGGGTGTTGTATACCTATTTTGGGGGCATCACAGTTGGTATCAAAGCTTAGGGATATGGTCTCTGGCGGAGATCGGGGAATAGAACTAGGAGGGGAGAGATGAGTAAATCCTTCGCTAGAGTGTCATATCTAAGCTTATTCTTTGGTCTGTCGTAATAATATAGGATATTATGTGATATGTTAATTTGTTTAATTAACCCTTATTTTATGGCAGTATTTAAGAATGGCTGCTGAGAACGTTAACAATGGAGTGTATGAGATTGTGGAATAACCTTTAGTCACAAACCAGGAGAACGTACAATAGGAAGGAAATATTCCTCTTGTAAACAACACTATCGAGCAAACGATGAATGGTGGAATGTTTAGGAGCTTTTTGTAGTTCATGAAAAATAAGACGAGGGAGACTCATGTACAAAATACGGGTGGAAGTGATAGCAACGCACGGTCTGTCATAGCCAAGCAGTTCAAGGAATTGGGACCACCAGAATTTATTAAAAAGTCGGATCCAATAAAGGCGGAAACGTGGGTCAAGAAAATAAACAAGATATTTGATATCTTGGGATGCATGGAGTAACAGAAGGTTCCATTTGCCACCTATATGTTCCGTGGTGAGGCAGACTACTGGTGGGAGTCTGTGAAGCGTACCGAGCCTGCCGCACTCAACATGTCTTGGGAAACGTTTCAAAAACTATTCAATGGCAAGTACTTTCCTAAAAGTATTCGTCATATGAAGGAGGTAGAGTTTATTAGACTGGAACAAAATAACATGACGGTGTCCCAATATGAAGCGAAGTTTGCTGAGTTATCAAGGTTTGTACCTCATTTGGTAAAGAATGAGGAACGAATGACAAAAATGTTTCTGAGAGGTCTAAAATTCGAGATTCGTTAATACCTTATCTCTCATAAATTTTCTCTGTATTCAGATGTTATCAATAGGGCTCAATTATTAGAGTGAGATAGTGAGTATGTTCAACTAAGGGAACACAGCCAGGGTCATACCGGTGGCAGCAGTCATTGGATCAATGAAAACCAGCAGGGAGGAAAAAATTCGGACAACAGAAGTAACAACTCTGGTGGTAATCGTGGCCGTGATAATAAAAGGAGCGAGTTGGGAAGAGATTTCAAAAAGGGAAGGTACACCAATGATAACGTGAAGACGTCAGCACAAACATCAACTGTTTATAGGGGAGGAGAATGAGCACCGGTCGTTTGTTACAAATCTGGGAAAGAGGGACACATCAGCCCAAACTGCTCACAACAATCCAAGGTATGTTATAACTGTGGAAAGGAGGGCCATATAGCTCGAGACTATTCTATAGCAAAACCAAGTTCAGCGGGGATGGTAACTCCAAAGGATGTCCCAGATAAATCAAAATCAGCTGTTCCTGGAAGAGCGTTTGTCGTGACTGGCCAAAATACGAGAAACTCGAACGAGGTGATCACGGGTAAGCTTATCATAAACTCTTGCAAAGTTTATACCTTACTAGATACCGGTTCTACCCATTCTTTTATCTCTTCTGCTTGTGCTCAACGTTTAAACTTGACTATGAAGAAATTAGACTTTGATTTATCAGTGGAGACTCCGTTAGGAGAAACTTTTGTTACGTCCACTGTTTATAAATCTTGCTTAATCCAAGTTGGCACCATCACATTACCTGTGGATCTTATCTCTTTAAAGATACTTGCTTTTGATGTGATTTTAGGAATTGATTGGTTAACTACTCATCATGCCAAAATTGATTATTTTCGTAAGCTTGTTAGTTTTCATATTTCTAACCAACCTGTCATATGAATTTAAACAACTAAACCACTAAAATCAGTCACTGTCATATCAAGCCATAAAGCTATTCGTTTATTGAAAAATGGATGTCAAACTTTCGTAGCCCATGTTATGGATTTGAACAAAGATAAGTCATATTTGAATAATATTTCTGTTGTTATAGAATTTCCTGATGTATTTCCTGAATAACTTCTCGCAGGTCTACCCCCAAAACGTGATGTTGAATTCTTTATTGACCCTGAACCGGGTACAAAACCCATTTCTAAAACCCCATATCGAATGGCTCCTATTGAACTTCAGGAGTTAAAAGTCCAACTACAGGAATTGTTAGACATCGGTTTCATTCGTCCTAATACATCTCCTTGGGGTGCTCCTGTTTTATTTGTAAAAAAGAAAGACGGGAGTATGCGACTTTGTATTGACTACTGAGAATTTAACCATGTCACCATCAAGAATAGGTATCCGCTACCTCGCATTGATGACCTATTTGACTAGTTGCAAGGAGCACAATTCTTTTCAAAGATCGATCTTCATTCTGGATATCATCAGCTGAAGATTAAAACTGAGGATATTCAAAAGACTGCCTTCAGAACTCGTTACGGGCATTATGAATTCTTAGTCATGTCTTTTGGATTGACTAATGCTCCTACTACTTTCATGGATGTGATGAACCGTGTATTCAAGGAATATTTGGATCAGTTCGTTGTTGTCTTTATTGATGATATCCTCATCTATTCCAAAAGCCGTGAAAATCATGGGCACCATTTGAAGCTGATACTTGAAAGGCTTCGTAAAAATAAGCTATATGCCAAGCTGAAGAAATGCGAGTTTTGCCTTGAGGAAATAGCATTCCTTGGGCACGTGGTGTCAAAACATGGAGTATCTGTTAACCTGGCGAAGATTGAAGCAATACAAAATTGGGAGCAACCAAAGTGGGTGACCACAGTACATACCTTTCTGGGCATAGCTGGTTACTATCAAAGATTCGTGGAAGGATTTTCGCGAATCGCTACTCCATTAACTCAGCTGACTCGTAAAGATACAAAATTCGGTTGGAGCGAGGATTGTGAGAAGAGTTTTCAAGAACTCAAAGAGGAGACTCATTTTGGCACCTGTTCTGGCAATACCATCTGGTATGGATGGATTTGTTATATACAACGATGCTTCAGGCAAAGGGTTAGGATGTGTTCTCATGCAACATGGGAAAGTCATAGCCTATGCCTCACGATAACTCAAAGAATATGAGATGAATTATCCTACTCATGATCTAGAGTTGACACCAGTCGTTTTCGCGTTGAAAATCTGGAGACACTACTTGTATGGGGAGAAAGTGGAGATCTATACGGATCATAAAAGCCTCAAATACTTCTTCACCCAAAAGGAACTCCACATGCGGCAACGACGTTGGCTCGAGCTGATGAAAGATTACAATCATACCATTCAATACCATCCTAGAAAAGCAAAAGTAGTAGCTGACGCATTGAGTAGAAGATCGTATGTGGGTACGAGTGCAAAGTTGTTAACACAAAAACCCATTTTGTACGATTTACAAAGAATCGAGATTGAGTTAAAGACTCCAGGGTCCCACGTGATGATGGCGAATATACGAGTAGAACCGACTTTAATCGATAAAGTTAAACCTGTTCAAGCTACGGACCTGGAGCTGATGCGTATGAAGAAGAAAGTGCAAGAAGGTGCTATTCCAAAAGTAAGAATCGATGAAGATGGAATACTTCGATTCAACTCCAGACTTTGTTTTCCTAACGATTCTAACTTGAAGCATAAAATAATGATGGAGGCACACAACACCCCATTTGCAATCCATCTTGGGAGTACCAAAATGTATCATGATCTTCGACATACATCTTTGCGGAGTTTATCTCGAGGTGTTTAACCTATCAACGTGTAAAGGTGGAGCATCAAGTGCCAAAGGGTCCATTGCAACCACTTGAGATTCCAAAATGAAGTGGGAACACATTACAATGGATTTCGTTACATGTCTTCCCAAAGTTTCTCAAGGCATAGATGTGATTTGGGTTACTGTTGATAGATTAACCAAGTCTGCTCATTTCTTGCTGATACATAAGACTTATTCCCTTGAACGTCTTGCTCGTATATACGTGAATGAGATTGTGAGATTGCATGGCATTCCAATATCCATAGTTTCGGATCGTGACCCAAGATTCACTTCAAGATTTTGGGTTAGCTTGCGTAAAAGCTATCGCATGCACGGATTTCTGATTTAGTTTCAAAGATACCATCCTCAAACGGACGGGCATTCGGAAAGGACTATTCAAACCCTTGAAGATCTATTAAGACTTTGTGTCCTAGATTTCAAAGGGAGTTGGGATAAGTACTTGCCACTGGTGGAATTCTCCTACAATAACAATTATCAAGCAAGTATAGGCATGACTCCATTCTAGGCGTTGTATGGACAAAAGTGTCATGCTCCAGTATGCTGGGACGAGGTGGGAGAAGTAACATTGTTGGGACCAGAATTAGTACGCATGACTACAGAAAAGATCCAAATGATTTGACAACGTATTCAAACCTCACAGGATTGACAAATGAGTTATGCTGATATTCATCAAAAGGACGTGGAATTTAATATTGGAGATCATGTACTGTTACGTATTGCTCCATGGAAGGGAGTTACAAGATTTGGGAAGAGAGGAAAGCTCAATCCACGATTTGTTGGTCCATTTGAGATTCTTGACCGAATAGGAAATGTGGCCTATAGACTCGCATTACCTCCAAGTATATCTCGTGTTCATAATGTTTTTCACATATCTATGCTTCATAAATATGTGAAAGACCCGAACCATATTATTGCGTTAGAACTAGATGAGATAGTCGAAGATTTAAGTACGAGGAGGTACTTGTTAAGATCTTGGATAGGAAAGAGCATGTCCTACACACCAAGGTTATACCAAAAGTTAAGGTTTTGTGGAGAAACCATGCTATTGAGGAAATGACCTGGGAGTTGGAATCGGAAATGAAAGCGAGGTATCCTCATCTTTTCGAAACACCGGGTACGTACGTCAATTTCGATGACAAAATTTCATAAGGAGGAGAGGTTGTAAGACTCCAACTTATTATGAATAAAATCGAATTTCCACTATTTATTATCATGAAATAATAAGGAATAAATTTGATATAATGCTCTAGTTATGGGTGAAATGTGCAAATTTTGCAAAATAAGCAAGTGGTTATAAAATAATCATTATTATCGGGGAATATTCGTTTGGTCGTGGAATATTCTTGTTGTCGAGAATATTCAAATGCGACGCAGCAAGCATCATTTATGGGCCCCATAATGTAATAACCGCTTGGATGAAAAAAATGACAAGTTGAGTTTTTATAAATAAAAGCGTAATTATTACTGATAACAATCGCTTGAATTACACGGTGGTTAAAATACGATGTCTGCGTGGTTGCACAGTAGTACACGGTATTGCACAGTATTGTTGAATTATTAATTCTTATGTAAAAAGGCACTACTCAATAATTGTTATAGTAGTTACTGTTCAATATTTTATTTTATTGATTCAATAATTGCTGCGTTGATAGTTTATATTATTGTTGTTTCAATAATTATCAGCGCACAGTATTTTCCATTATCAAGTCAATAATTCATATTATTTGAATAATATTATTAGATATCATTATTGGCAATGTCTAGAAAGTTCTGTCAAGGAGAGGTTTGGTCACCTAATTGCATGACAGTAAGGAGAAATCTTTATTGGAAAGCCCCCTCTTTCCTGGGAACGGCCTGGTTGTCATAATTGTGATTCTGTAATATTATTTGTAAATAATTCATTATTGATTTATATGATAAGAAAATATTTATTTGATGTGGATATAAATGATGGATTTATTTATTTTATGTGGTTATAAATGAAGGATTTAATGCTGAGGTAATTTATCAGTATTTTGTCACAATGGAGGTATTAAAAATCATCCGTTTGTGGATTTCGGATATTTTCTGTTTGGAATTTGGAAAAACTCAAAGCTACAAAGTTGTAGAGAATTCGATTTCGTGTGGAATGGAGATAAAATTCATATTTTTCTAATAAACGGGCTATTTTCTATGAATTACTGAAGTTTAGGAAAATAAAATGATTTTTATTAAATTATGGGTGGGACCCACTTTTTGCTTGGTATTGAATGCACATGGGCTGCTGAAAATTTTCAGAATTGGTGGCTAGATTGTTCAATTGATGCATTCGTAGAAGAAAGAATGAGAAATAATATTAATTTATTATTTTAGACTCCTATGGCTTTCTAGCATTTTCTTATAAATAGACGCTGAGGTTAGAATTGAAAATCACACCAGAAACAAGTTTTCTTTCTCTCTAGATTATCGAGCGTATTTTTGTGAGTATTTTGATACTTGAGAGTTGCTATTCAAAGGTAAGTTTCAACAAGACTATATCCAAAATTCATCGAAATGCGGTTATTTTGAGGTAAGGGATGTTATTTTCTACGTAAATGATATTATTTCTTTCAATATCATTATGCCAAAATATTGGTCTGAACTTTTTATCAAATTTGGAACTTTTTATGTCGGGGTTACTATTCACGTATACGACACTATTCACGAATACAGCACTATTCACCGAAAAATGAAAATTTTCCTTTTTGTCCAAGATGTCTATTATGGTTACTATCTTTGATTGTATCCATGTTTTGATCTTTATTTTTGAATTCTGCTGCACAATAGGTTATTATGAAGTATTATTGATCTTGGATAAACTGTAATACGAATTCCTAATATTTGTCCTTATGTCTCACTGGATTCGTTTTCTTTAAAATATTTTTTATCATCCTCAGTCTTAAATGATAATGTTACTGAATATCTTTGGCATGTAGTGCAGAAAAAAAGATGAATGATTAACTGATGAATATCTTTGGCCCGCAGTGCAATGATGAACAGGTGTTGTGATGAACATGACCGACTGGTGATACAAATGAATATCTTTGGCCTGTAGTGCAAAGATGAATATTTGAGTAAAGATGTTTATTTATTGTTGTTACAGGGATAAAATATTGATGATGAATTTTTAAATCTTAGAAGATAGTAGAATTCATTCTCTATGTGACTCTTCTAATGGATTGTTGATTTCGCTGCAGTTGTTGATCTAAAACTTGTTGTCTATTATATTTTATCAGATTTTTCCCTGTTGGAGACTAATGATAAATTGTTGTATATTATCTTAGTCATAATATTCATTACTAAGCTAGTTGAGCTCACCCTTTTCTTTTTTGTTCCATTTTTCTTCTCATGAGGTTAGAACATAGCAGGATCTAGTCGGGGTATGGAGTGATGATTCTAGAAAGATGTTTTAGCAGTCCTCACCATTTCTGTAAAATAGTGTTTGAATAATTGTAATGAGGACTTATTTGAGTGTGGATATTGTCTAGAAGACAATATTTGTATTTAAACTCACAGTATGTGTTGTCGTATTTTGCACAACAATTGTATTATTGAAGTTATAGTTTTCTTTATGTACCATGTATTTGGCGACTCAGAATGGGTGTTGTATACCTATTTTGGGGGCGTCACAAAACTTATGTTCACAAGTTCTGAACTTAGTGGCTCATGTACATGACTGATTTGGAATCTAAATACGCATGATATATAATTCATAACTGTTGTATCCATGACCAACTTGATAAGCTTTGTGCTAGAACTTAGTTTAAAAAGAAAAGCTTAGTAAAATAAGGCTAATGAACATGAACGCTAAGAGATTTAGATTATGATCTTGAAAAGAGGTTAACATGACTTAACTCCTTATGATAAGAGTTTTGAAGTTGTCTTATATGTGCTATCTTGCATCATTCGTGCTAAAATGATTTTAAAGATAACCTTAAACGTGTTTTCAAACTTAAGTTGCATATTATATGAGTACATTGATACCAAAGGGTTGAGGTGTCATGTTATGGCTATAATAGTCCTAGACATGATACATATGTATTGAGCATGATGGTTATGTGATTTTTATGTTTTAATGACATATAAATTGTAAGTTAAACTTGTGGTAAATTCATGTATGGTCATGTATCATATGAGACCTCTAGCATGTATGCATGTTAATATGTATGTATAGGGGTATGTTAGAGTTGGACAGAAACAGGAAGAACAAAGCTTAAACCTGGTCTGGCTAGGGGACAATCTTGTTGTGCCTCCCTAAGCTTTAGACCAGGTAGCATTCCCATAGAATCCTTGCATCTTGCCAATATTCTGTTTTTGATCTAAAAATCAAGGCATGCTTATATGATTTCTTTACCTTGTAATATATGACCAATATGCTATATAATATGTTGAGAAGCATGCTATGTGATGACTTGATTCTTGTAAGTGTAGACTCATACTAATTTACACATACTAATTGAATGACCGACTTGTTAACGTTAGGTCATTTCAACGCAAGTTAATTAGAGCTAGAATTAAGTTGTAGCTGAGCAAACAGGCAAGTTTCCTAACTTACACAACTTTGGATTTTGTGCAAGTTCTTGAATTTCGTGTAATTCGTATGTTGAATGCAAGTTCCCTAACCTTACTCAAATTTATATTGCGCAAGTTTCCTTGAACTTCACTCTTTGGTGGTGCAAGTTCCTTGAACCATACTTTTATTGAGAAAAGTATCCTAACCTTTGCATTTACTTTATGCAATGGACATGAGTAAGAAAGTTATTCATTTAAGCTTGAACTTTATTTCCAAGCATGCTATTAAGTGGTTTAATTACCTTACAATTATTCCACATCAATATTATTGATATTCGCACTTAGTGCACTTGAGTTCGTACAGTCTTGGACTTGTACATAATTTAAAGTTCTATAATTCTTGAACTGTGTTAGATAGAGTCTGAACCTTTGTTTGGTCAGACAAGTCTATGAAGTTTTATAAAAGCTATCCAAACCAATTGATGGTGAGAATTCTTAGACTGAAAGAATACCCCTTTTTATGATAAGGGAGTACCCCATGTATCTAATATAAGATACACAGAACATATTTAAATGTTATGAATATACATGGTGTACGCGAGGCTGATCCCCTCAAGTACTTCTTCTATGGCCAATAACCAAAGGGTCAATTAGCTATTGATTTCATTGGAGTGTTATAGTTCAAAGTCTACTTGACTAGCAGTTATTCTAAAAGTATTCATTACCTTTGCTTCTAATATTCATATTGTTGAATCCTTCAGATATTCATATTGTTGAATTCATTGTCAGATATTTTCCATTCATCATAATATATTCTTATTGTTGTATTTAAACTTGTTGAGCAAACTTGTTGCTCATCCTTGCAATATCATGAATTATATAGCAGCTAAGCTCGAGATCTCAGGAAAGGACAAGGGTAAAGGAAAGATGTAGGATAATGGCAAGAAAAAGACTTTACCTTATGCCTAGTTTAAATTACTATTATGTAATATGAACCCTAATGTTTATTTTAGGGTATGTTTGTAAGATGATATTAAGGTTATCGTATCTTGGGACTAGTAACACCTTTTGAATGAACGACGTACATTTATTATTTTCTGCATTTTAGTTCTCGTATATTGTTTAGAGGTGGATGTTTGTATTTTATCATGATGACCGAACCGGGGTAAGAGGACCCGGTTTTGGGGGTGTCACATTTGCTGTCAGGGAATATTCGTACAATGGCGCAGCCATTTGTGGGCCCCATAACGAAAAATGGTCGGATGAAGAAAACGACAAGTTTGAGTTTTTATAAATAATGGAGTTATGGTTACCTTTAACACCGTTGGAATACCCGGTGGTTAAAATACAGTAATACGCGTGGTTGCACAGTAGCACACGGTATTGCACAATATTTTTGAATTATTGATTCTTACGTAAGAAGACACTACTTAATAATTGTTACAATAATTACTGTTCAATATTTTATTTTATTGATTCAATAATTACTACATTGATATTTTATATTATTGTTATTTCCATAATCGTCACTGCACATTATTTCCCATTATCAAATCAATAATTCATATTATTTGAATAATATTATTAGATAGCATTATTGGCAATGTCTAAGGAAGTTTTGTCTAGGAAAGGGGTTTGGTCACCTAATTGCACGCCAATAATGATAAATTCTTATCGGCAAGCCCCCTGTTTCCTGGGAACGATCTGGTTGTCATAATTGTGATTCCGTAATATTATCTGTGAATAATTAATTATTAATTTATATAATAAGGAAATATTTATTTTTTTATGTGGATATAAATGATTGATCTAATGTTGAGATATTTTATCAGTATTTTGTCAGAATAGAGGAGTTAAAAATCGTCCGTATGTGAATTTCGATCATTTTTCGTTTGGAATTTGGAAAAACTTAAATCTACAAAGTTGTAGATAATTTAATTTCCTATTGAATGGACATAACACTCGTATTTTTCTGATAAAATGGCTATTTATTATGAATTATTGAAGTTTCAAAAATAAATGTTTTTATTAAAATTATGGGTGGGACCCACTTTTGTCCTTTATTGGTGGAAATGTGCTGATTCAAATGTGGTGGGCTGATAATTTTGTTCAAAGAGGCGTGCGTAGAAAAATTATATTAATATTTTTATTAATTTAGTCTGCTTTAGCGTTCTAACATTTTCCTATAACTAGGGTGCTTAGTTAGAATTAAAAATCACACCAGAAACATAAGTTTTCTCTCTCTATATTATCGAGCGTATTTTGTGAGTATTTAGATACTTTGAGAGTTTCTATTCAGTGAACGTTTCCTTCAGCATTACATCTGATATTCCAGTCAGAAGTAATGTTCTTTTGAAGTAAGGGATATTACTTTTTTCGTAAATGATATTATTTTCTTCAATATCATTATGCCGGAATATTGATATGAATTTTATTGTGGAATTTCTACCTTTTTATGTCGGGGTTATTATTCACGTATACGACACTATTCACGAATACATCACTATTCACAATAAAATGAAATTTTCTCTTCTTTGTCCAAGATGTCTATTATGGTTACTATCATTGATTGTATCCATATTTTGATCTCTATTCTTGAATTTTACTCCACTATGGTTTATTATGGAGCATTTTTAAACTTGGGTTATCTAAAGTACAAATCCCTAATCTTTGTCCTTTTATCTCACTTGATTCGTTTCTTTAATATATTTTTCATCATCCTCAGTCCTAAAATATATTATAACTGTATATCTTTGGCCCGTAGTGCAAAGATGAACAGGTGTTGAGATGAACATGACCAACTGGTGATACAAATGAATATCTTTGGCCCGTAGTGCAAAGATGAATATTTGATGCAAGATATATATTGATTGATGTTACAGGGATAAAATATTGATGATGGACATTTAAATTCTTAGATGATAGTAGATTTCATTCTCTCTACTTAACTCTTCTAATGAATTGTTTTTTCGCTGCGAATATTTATCTAAAACTGGTTGTCCATTAAATTTTATCTAATTTGTTGAAGGCTAAGGATAATTTGTTATTCATTATCTTAGTCATAATATTCTTTACTGGGCTAGTTCAGCTCACTCTTTTCCTTTTTATTCTGTTTTTCTTCTCAAGAGGTGAGAATATAGAAGGAACTAGCCTAGGAGGACTGCTTCAGGTCTAGCTCAAACTTTAGTTCTTGTTGGCCTAGCTCAAGTTGCACTGTGAAGGACTGCTTCAGGTCGTCAATCTTGTCAGAGAGGGCTTCGATTTGCTTTGCATTTGCCTTTTTAATTTATAAGACTTTAGCCTTTTGATCTTGGATGGACTTCTGATAGATGTTATCTCTCTCTTGGAGTTTGAGAGATACATCAGCCAAGATAGCTTGAAGCTTGTGCTGGAAAGAATCATCTCCTGCTGCGGTCTGCTTCTGTGATTCTTCAGTGAGCATAGATATCTTCTTGCTTAGATCATCAGAACTCTTCAGTAGTTCCTGCTCCAAAGTAGTTTGATTCTTTTGGTTGGCAGCTTCAAGTTGAACAATAGATTGGACTCTACGATTGTCATCTTTGGACAGATTTTCAAATGTTTGGATAATCTGAACAATCGTGGAATACCAATTGCTTGTGGAGGATGATGGAGTGTCTTATAGCAGGGCTTGATCATAAGGAGCCTTCTTGTTTTCGACTTGAACATCATCAGTAGTAGAGTGAACAGACTCTACGATCAGCTCCTTGGTCATGTTCCTTCTTCCTTCAGAATCCACTCTACGATCGTAGGGGATATAGAGATTTTTAGCTTGTCGATAGACCTTTAAGTGAGTCTGGTTTGTTATCATCTTTGTGGCATAATATTTCAACCTTGGGAAGTTTTGGACTACCAGTTCCATGCTTGGAAATGTCTTGTAACACCAGCTGAGGTAGCTTTCATCTCCTTCAGTAAAGGCTTTTAGCCATGGCATCCACTTGAAGAACCATCTCTCTGATGAAGCATCTGTTAGATCATTTGACACTTTCTCTACGATACTTTTGCTAAATCTTACAGGAGAGAGAACTAGATAATCTTCTTGGTCGTCTGTTTCCTAAGGTGCAGAACCAAAATCTTCATCAATCTTTTCTCTCTCGGAGCCTGAACTTCCTTGATTATTTTCAGCAGGGAATTCCTCTTGCTGCATTTTATTTTCAGAACCTTCTTCAGCCAAATCTTTTTCAGATTCATCTTCTTCATTGCTAGTTTCTTCTTCAACATTTTCTCCCTAGGATACAGAATCATCATCACTCAATTCAATGATGGCATTTGATTGACCACTACTTCTTTTGAAGGCAAACTTAGCTTGCAGTCTGTAGCTTTTCCTTCTTCTTGGAAGTTCAGGTATGGGAGAGTCAGACTCTTCTTCTTCTTCAGACTCTGACTTCTCTGGTTCAGCTGACAGACTTTTTTGATGTTTAGCACTAGCATGAACAGACTCTTCTTCTGTCATCTCATCAACTCTTGATTCAGCATGGTGGCTATCTGGATTGGTGGGGGCAAGTTCTTCTTCTTCAGACACAGCATTACTTGACCCATCATCCTGAGTCATTGGGGTAGTTACATTTGGGGATTCAATTTGGTCATCTTGGATTTCTTCTTTATCATCAGAGTGACTACTCTGAGAATTAGCCACTGGGCTTGTACATTCTTCTTCATCAGCAGTTGCTGCACTTTCTTCCATCTCATCAGCTTCATTTTCATTTCTAGATGCTGACTGTGGGGACTGGACCTTGACATCTGTTTCTTTTTCTTCTGCTTACTCTACGTCTCTTTCTTCAGTAGATGTATGGATTTGGAAAGCTAAGGTTGGGTTGTCTTCCACCTTAGCTTTCTTACTGACTGGCCCTTGAAGCAACTTGCTGCTTCTTCTCTTTGTTGTTTCAGCAGTTAGGACCTTTTCTTCTTTGTCCTTGTTCAGTGAGGAGACTCTCCTTGGTGTGGACTAGGCTTTCTTCACATCACCAACTTTCTTCACAGCTTTTAATTTCTTCCTTGCTGGTGTGATTTCTGCTGCTTCAGAATCATCAGACTCAGAGCTCTCTACCTCTACTATCTTTCTCTTCTTTGCAAAGTTTTTATAGCTGCTCCCAGCTGTCAGACTTTTGTTCTCCTTGGGGTTCTTCTCCCAATTCTCAAATAATTATGGAGACATCACTTTGTGCACATTCAAGGCTTCCCCCTCTTCATCCTTGATTTTCCTTCCTAGCTTCTTCTTCAGTATGATACTCAGCAGCCTTCCATGAAACACCTTGGTCAGGGGCTTTTCAGTGGATTTCTTCTTCTCAGCCTTCTCTACCCACTTGGAGATTTGATCGGACAAGATAGCTCCAAAGTCAATTTGTTTCTTCAGAACTATAGCTGACATTATCTTCAATTGTTGGTCAATCACTATATCATGTGCAGTGTTTTTGCATAGAATGCACTTTCCAACAATTTCAGTTAGGAACTCATATTCTTCAGGAAACTCCTTCTTCTTCATGTCCTTGAAACTAGGGTTTCTTTGGTACCCCATCAACTCATTTGCTTGTTTAGTGTTGACATCTTCAAGGTTATTTAGCCTTTGGTTAGGAAAACCTAGGCATTGATTTAGGTCAGAAGATTTCAGCTTCAGAGTCTGACCTTTAACCTTGGTAGACAGAGTTCTAGAGTTTATGGAGACGTTTGAGTAGAACTCTTTAACTAGGTCTATATACACACGAGTACTTACCTCAAGGCATTCTGAAAACCCAGCTTTCTTCACGAGTTCAAGTATGTCCCTGAATTTCTTCTCATATTTCTCAAACGATTTGGTTCCGAGCTGAATGCCGGTGATAACTTGCAAGTTCTCCATTTGAATAGTTCTAAGACTGTGGGCGTTTGATTTAGAGAGGTTTATGAGAGATGACTGCCTGTGATTTGGTAAGGCTCTGGAGGGTTAACTGATTTTGCTCTTAAAAAGTCTTTCTAGGGTTTTGAAAATGGTAGGGAGAAAGGTTCGATATGTTTTGGTAACTGTCTGCAGATTTGAAATTGTCTTTATGGCAGTTCCTTCTAACTCTGCACACTCAGTGATGTGTCAACTGTCCATTGGTTGCTCGTTGCCCAGTAATGAGCTGTAACTCCCCACAACTTTTCAGTTATTAGAAGAGTGGACGTTTAATTGATGTGGTTTTGACCGTTGACCTTTTGATTCGTCGAGTAGATGTGGCAACTATAGACTCTACAATTTCCTTTGTTGACTCAACGATCAACTTTTGAGAGATGTTGCAGTGGATGGCTTTGTCTTTCCTTCTTACTTCGATGCAGCATAGCTCAATCACTGATGTATTCAAACTTATCTCCACAACTTGAATGGCTTAGTAAATATCTCATTTTCCAAGCTCGTTGTGAACTGAAGTACCCTTTGGTAGGACTACAATCATCGAGTTGTATTCTACGATCGCTGAGGTTGTGCTACGATCATTGAGGTAGCACTACGATCGTTGAGTTTGCACTGCAATCGTTTAGTTCTTTTCAAAATCAACTCTATGATCGTTGACTGACTTGGTCCTTGAGATGAACTAGATCAAACATTCCTTCTAGGTTCAAGGTAGCTCAGGAAGGGCCAACCTCTTAAAGTGAGTTAAGGGTCAGGTTTGTCCCTGAGGCGCTTTCCAGATGGAATGCTATAGCAGTGATTTATAATGACATCTCATTCGACCTCTTCTAATTTAGAGATCTTCTACCAGCTTTAGACAACTGCATTGCTGAAATCGTGGTGTCCTTCTGCTTCTTACACTACGATCATATGTTTGATCGTAAGCACTTCACGATTATAGGTTGGGTGGCTGAAAGGTTATCAATAGTATGTTTTGAGACGTTCCTACTGATTATGGATCTTCATTTGGTTCATCAGCCACAAAGTTTTGGGACTCTGTAGCTGGTATAACTTTTCATAGTATATCTCAGTGATGTTGTTCCTTAACAGATCACTGCTCCTCCGTTGTTGACGCTGTCTTTCCAGATAGATGTGATTCCCTATTCTTCAGGTTCATTTGAAGGTAGCCTTACATATCTCCTTCTGACTGGAATCTCCATCATCGCTCGGATTTCCTTATATCGTAGAGATGAGTATTTTCAAGACTGATCACTCTATGATTATATGATAGCATTACGAACGTAGTCTTCTTTGACAGTTGTGTTTGTGAAGTTCTTTTCTCGCAATAAGTTCCTCTTGAATGATGCTCGATAATCTTCTGTTGTGTACTTCCTTGAGGATTCTTCCCGTATAGTATTCTTGACTGTCTTTTGAGCACGTAAGACCTTTTCCTTCTTTGGGTGAATGGCTTGCTTCCATATACAGATTAGCATCCATGTGAGCTCCATTCTGGTTAGCTCAGAGGGTCTTCAAGGACAAGCTTGGACAGATAGGAACTCTATCAGAATCATCTCTGAATTGTCCTTAGCCTTCTACTGGTTGAGTCTTCATGACTGAAGTCTTCTGCTACATCATTCCTTAGTGTGGTCAGACTGACCAAGTACCTGCAGGTTTAAATATATTTCTATTTTTGGTACCCATAGTTAAATGGGTCCTGCTAGGTTAGTTGTCTAAACCCCTGTTCCTCTTATTTTGATAATCATCATATTTATCACCAACAGACATATTCATGCATGCAACTATCTTAAGATAATACATTTTGAGATGCATGATGGTGAGTGTGTGTAGGATATGACATTCAGTAACACATTCTTTATCAATGATGACTTCATCATTTACTGGATTATGTTCACAGTGTTTAAGTGTTCATAGAGTGGGAATCAACTCTACGATTTATGAGTGTCTAGTTGATTTATGGAGGTGATCAGTTTCTACAAATCAGCAAGATCCTCTTGTAGAACTGATCATACTATGTGTGTTGTTAAACACTGAGAACATAGGCTTGTACATACATACTAACCCACCAGCAATGATTACTTCTCATAAAGTTCATTTGGTATGTGATACTCTTATGACCTATTTCAGATTTTCTTCAAGATGTCATCTTCAGCCTAAAACTTGGTTGGAGAGAAAGTTTGTAGTCATTTGAATTTTCAATCTTCAGGCTGCTTTCTCTCTTCACCTTTTCAGGTAGATTATGACTTCTTGACGGAATACTGTTTATAGTTCATAAGATGGTGCAATTGATGTATACAATTATAATGGTGAGGAACCGTACCTTTTTACTGTCAGTTACTTAACAGTCATTTACCTTAGATATACTTAGTTCAGGTATTAATGCGCATAGCTTTTACTTTTGCTCCTTTCAGCTTGTTGCTCTTGTTGGCCTTTAATCAATCAGTCGTGGTCTTAAAGATGTAGATCAAGAGAATCTCAGTATTAAGGTCTTTGACATCTTTGAGCTTACAAAGATAGCACCTAGTTGCTGGTTGGTCACTTCTAAGTTTGAGAAGATCTTATTTTCTCCTCTTGATCAGCATTTCTTAGCATATATGACCTCTTCATCTTTCAGACTGGTGGATGCTTTATTCTTTGTCATTGATGTCTCTTGAGCTCTCACTCTCTCGTTTGGTCTTCAGACTACAAGATTGACTGCAGGCTAGGATTGGTCTACTTGATATAACAATTGAGGATATGGACCAATCTGAGCAGCTTCAGGTGTATACACATTTTTACCTATAAATAATATTTCCAACTTGTGACCTCTTCTGTATATAACAAGTTACTTACTACTAAACTAAGTTTAGAACAATTTTAGCGCCTGGGATCAGACTCAAAGTGATTATCTTTTGAATATAGCATGAGAACCTATTCTGATACCAATTGTTAGTTCCCAGAGGGCACAATAGATCTAGAAGGGGGGGTTGAATAGCTCTTTTTTATTTCAAAGACTTTTCTGGTTTATATTATTTTGTTCATAATTAACATATGACAAACATAAGAATCTTTTCAAGCACAGCGGAATAAGTAAAAGATCTCCTTCATTGATATATCCATAATCATACATACATTGTTTGTAGAGTAAGTTTAGTTGTAAGCAGTTAAAATATACATAGCAGTTATAGCAGTTATAGTACATAATGTAAATGACATAATGTAAAAGACACAAGGGGTTTTAAGTTGTTCAGAGACTCAAGCTCCTAATCCACTCTTCTGCTTTCAACTAGCAGGATTTCCACTAAGGAAGGGCAGCACCCTGAATCACTAAGATTCCTTCAAGGCCAGCAGCCTTGGGACTTCACTAGTTTCCTATGAACTCTTCAAGCCCAGCAGGCTTGGAACTCCATTTAGTCCCTCTGGAAAAGGACCCTTTGGCCTTGCTTTGTTTAGTCCCTCTGGACAAGGACCCTTTGGCCCTGCTTTGTTTAGTCCCTCTAGACAAGGACCCCTCAAGCCCTGGCTTTGTTGAGTTGTTTGTTTGTTGTTGTTGGAGTCGGTGTTGAGCTGCTAAGATGTCTTCATGCTCTGAACATCTTCTATCCTTAGTAGCTTTGCTTGATCATCCTTGAAGAGCAGTTGAGTGTTGCATGATGCTCAACTTCTTAGGTTGCTCAACTACTCAGGATGACCCCTTGATGAACTGCCTTGAAGATCATTCTCCTTGGTACTTGATGGCTGCACATGAGAGGCTTCTAAGATGACTGTAAGCTCTTCTGTTAAGTACTTAGAAGCTTTCTCATGCTTGACACCAAGATGGCTTTTATGATCTCCCTTCTTACTACTCGATGCCTTCTCATGATGGACTTGATAAGTTGACTGTAGGCTCTTCTCTATTGTACTTAGAGCCTTCGCATGATGGACATCCAGATGGCATGATGCTCTCCTTTCTCTCGGCAGTTCAGAACACTCTTCATGTAGTAGAACTCACACTTCTACTTCTTTCTTGATCTGACTTCTAAGTGTTCTTGGTGGATCGTAGAGTGAGCCTTCGGACTCACTATCACATGGTTTAGATCAGTCCACCTTCTCTCCAAACTCGACAACTCCAGCAACCTTTGATCTTTGAAGCTCTTTCTCATTTATACTTCTTCCCAATCCTTCCGTTGGAAAGTAACCGTTGAAGGCTATTCAAATATCTTCATAGATCTCAAGTTGCTTGAGGTAGACTACTTATGTGACTTGTCATACTTTTTTTGATGCTGCAGTCTACTGTTTCACCTACCCTATCAGATGTATCACTTTAATGTCTTGGGTAGGTCGAAGACTTTATTACCTCTTTCTGATTCCTCAATCAGAGGTTGTTCTATTGCATCGATGCTCTCAATAGGCACTTGTCCGCATATTACCCTTCAGATTGAATCTTTGTCAATGCTTCAGTCTTCAGTTATTCGGACTCTACGATTATGATGCACATCTTCAAGGACCTGATCGTAGTGTCTTGTTGAGTATTGCTCGTTGACTAGTAGAGTTAACACTACGATCCTGAAGAGTGTTGCTTGGATCTTTACTGTAGAACACCTCTTCATTATATTATGCAGTGCTTCAATACTTCTATTTGCTTCGACTGTTCTCAGATACTGATGGCCTAATTCATTTCTCTAGTCACCTTCTGAATATCAAGACACTTCAGATTTATGGCGCGTCTAGCTTTCTTTCTCCTTGTGATCTTCCGCTCACTTATCATCAATGAACTGACCCTGCACTTAATCACTTTAGCCTTGCTCTTCAGAAGTTGGCCAGTATCTCGGTTCACCTTCCATCAGTTCCTTCTCGG
Organism: Panax quinquefolius; assembly: GCA_020205615.1. Taxonomy (NCBI): domain Eukaryota; kingdom Viridiplantae; phylum Streptophyta; class Magnoliopsida; order Apiales; family Araliaceae; genus Panax; species Panax quinquefolius. Next base: position 52,552,614 of record CM035169.1, on the reverse strand, counting down.
TTTGGCAAACACTACGATCTTGGTTCCTTCCAAGATCGATGTTTTCTGTTCACTTGATAGCTACTGCATAAGCTGACTTTCCTTAGTCAGCTTTTGAAGTCTTCTTTGGATCTCCTCGTGGAAGACTTCATCACGAATGGCCTTACACCTCAATCTTAATGCTGATTGGGTTGGTGCTGAGATCTTCTATTAGCTTGCACGCCATTTGTTGAGTGCTCTCTGGTTTCCTTGGATGTAGCTTGCTGCTTGAACCAGAGGCTTTGTTTCTTTGGATATTTTAGGAGTGCTCAATTGTTGAGAACCGTATATGCTCTACGATTCATCCTTGGCATTGTGAGCACTTCTTCTTAGATCGTAGTTCTGCACTCTACGATTCAGCTTCAGCTTGTGCAGACACTACGATCCCGAGATCAGATCTTGACACTACAATTTTTGCCTTGTGCTTGTTGTCTTCATCTGATCTTGCTTGACTACGATCTCTGCATGTAATCAATAGACTCTACGAACTTAGAGTGTGATCTACGATCCTTGACTTGGTTTGGCATCAGTAGACTCTATGACTCTTAGTGTAGTCTACGTTTCTGTCTTGGCTTCGGCAGATGATCGGTCGGCTCGTAGGCAGGCTGTCTCTACGATTCTGAACATGACTTCCTCAGCACACTACGATCCTGAGGAAGCTCTACTCGATACACTACGATCCTTCTTCGTTTCCCCTGGTAGTCTACGAACTCCGAGATCTACTATCTTGAATACTCCTATTCTGCCTCGATAGCTCTCGAGTTAACCTTGACTCACCTGGCAGACTACAACTTCTAGTGCAGTGCTCGACGATCAAACCTAACAAGCTTGATCTTTCTATATTTATAGTCCTTGTACATTATTTCTTTTTAAGGACTTTACAAAGCTGTTTTGCTTATGTAGGATCAACCTAACATATTTGATCAATTCATTTTAAGTCCTTGTACATATATTTCTATTATCTAATAAAGGACTTTACAGCTTTTCTTAATGCAAGCATACTTGCATATTATTTATTCATATATCATAATCAAATCATATATAAATATGAATCACATTCACATTCTTATTCCTGACAAAATTCTTTATTGACCTTGAACTCGGTACAAAACCCATTTCTAAAACCCCATATCAAATGGCTCCTATTGAAATTCAGGAGTTAAAGGTCCAACTACAAGAGTTGTTAGACATCGGTTTCACTCAACCTAGTACATCTCCTTGGTGTGCTCCTATTTTATTTGTAAAGAAGAAAGACGGGAGTATGCGATTTTGTATTGACTACCAGGAATTCAATCATGTCACCATCAAGAATAGGTATCCTCTATCTCGTATTGATGACTTGTTCGACCAGTTGAAAGGAGAATAATTCTTTTCAAAGATCGATCTTCGTTCTGGATATCACCAGCTGAAGATTAAAACTGAGGATATTCCGAAGACAGCTTTCAAAACTCGGTACGTGCATTATGAATTCTTAGTCATGTCTTTTGGATTGACAAATGCTCCTGCTACTTTTACGGATATGATGAACCGTATGTTCAAGAAATATTTGGATCAGTTCGTTGTTGTCTTTATTAATGACATCCTCATTTATTCAAAAAGTCGTGAAGATCATGAGCGCCATTTGAAGCTGGTACTTCAAAGGCTTCGTGATAACAAGCTATATGCCAAGCTAAAGAAATGCGAGTTCTGGCTTGAGGAAGTAGCATTTCTTGGACACGTGGTGTCAAAACATGGAGTATCTGTTGACCTGGCGAAGATTGAAGCAATACAAAGTTGGGAGCAACCGAAATCGGTGACTAAAGTACGTAGCTTTCTTGGCTTAGTTGGTTATTATCGAAGATTCGTAGAAGGATTTTCTAGAATCGCTACTCCGTTAACTCAGTTGACTCGGAAAGATACAAAATTCGGATGAAGCGAGGAATGTGAGAAGAGTTTCCAAGAGCTTAAGATGAGACTCATTTCGGCACCTGTTCTGATAATAACATTTGGTTCGGATGGATTTGTTATCTACAGCGTTTCTTCAGGTAAAGGGTTAAGGTGTGTTCTCATACAACATGGGAAAGTCATAGCCTATGCCTCACGACAACTCAAAGAATATGAGAGAAATTATCCTACCCATGATCTGGAGTTAGCAGCGGTCGTTTTTGCGTTGAAGTTCTGGAGACACTACCTGTATGGGGAGAAAGTGGAGATCTATACAGATCATAAAAGCCTCAAATATTTTTTCACCCAAAAGGAACTTAACATGCAGCAACGATGTTGTCTCGAGCTGTTGAAAGGTTACGATCATACCATCCAATACCATCCTGGAAAAGTGAACGTAGTATCTGATACATTGAGTAGAAGATCATATGCGGGTATTAGTGCGATATTATCAACGTAAAGGCCCATTTGGTATGACTTGCAAATGATGGAGATAGAGTTAAAGACTCCAGGGACTCATGTGATGATGTCAAATATACGAGTAGAACTGACTTTAATCGATTAAGTTAAAGCTGCTCAAGCTACGGACCTGGAGCTGATGCGTATGAAGAAGAAAGTGCAAGAAGGTGTTGTTCTAGAAGTAAGAATCGATGAAGAAGGAATACTTCGAGTCAACTCCAGACTTTGTGTTCCTAATGATTCTGACTTGAAGCATAGAATTATGATGGAGGCACACAACACACCATTTGCAATCCATCCTGGGAGTACCAAAATGTATCATGATCTTCGACATACATTTTGGTGGAGCAATATGAAGAGAGAGATCGCGAAGTTTATCGTGAGGTGTTTAACTTGTCAATGTGTAAATGCAGAACATCAAGTGCCAAAGGGTCCATTACAACCACTTGAGATTCTGAAATGGAAGTGGGAACATATTACCATGGTTTTCGTTACGGGTCTTCCCAAGGTTTGTCATGGCATAAATGCGATTTGGGTCATTGTTGATAGATTTACCAAGTTTGCTCATTTCTTGCCTATACGGGAGACTTATTCCCTTGAACGTCTTGCTCGTATGCACGTGAATGAGATTGTGAGATTTCATGGCTTGCCAATATCCATAGTTTCGAATCTTGACCCAATATTCACTTCACGATTTTGGGTTAGCCTGCAGAAAGCTATGGGCAAGGATTTACGATTCTGTTCGGCATACCATCCTCAAATGGACGGACAATTAGAAAGGACTATTCAAACTCTTGAAGATCTAGTAAGACTCTGTGTCCTAGATTTTAAAGGAAGTTGGGATAAACACCTACCATTAGTGGAATTCTCCTCCAACAACAATTATCAGGCAAGTATAGGTGTGGCTCCATTCAAAGTATTGTATGGAAAAAAGTGTCGCTCTCCAGTATGCTGGGATGAGGTGGGAGAAGCAACGTTGTTGGGACCAGAGTTGGTACGAATGACTACAGAGAAGATCCAAATGATCCGACAACGTATACAAACGACACATGTTCGACAAAAAAGTTATACGGATCTTCATCGAAAAGACGTGGAATTTAATATTGGGGATCATGTATTGTTATATATTGCTCCATGGAAAGGAGTTACAAGATTTGAGAAGAGAGGAAAGCTTAATCCAAGATTTGTTGGTCCATTTGAGATTCTTGACCGAATAGGAAATGTGGACTATAGACTCGCATTACCTCTAAGCATTTCTTGTGTTCATAATGTTTTTCACATATCTATGCTTAGTAAATATGTGAAAGACCCGAACCACATTATTGAGTTAGAACCAGACGAGATAGCCAAAGAATTAACGTACGAGGAGGTACCTATTAAGATCTTGAATAGGAAAGAACATGTCCTACGCACCAAGGTTATACCACAAGTTAAATTTTTGTGGAGGAACCATGCTATTGATGAAATGACCTGGGAGTTGGAATCCGAAATGAAAATGAGGTATCCTCACCTTTTCGAAACACCAGGTACGTACGTCAATTTCGAAGACGAAATTTCATAAGGAGGTGAGGTTGTAAGACCCCAACTTTTTATAAATAAAATCGAATTTCCTCTAATTATTATTGTGAATAATTAGGTGTTAATTTGATATAATACTTTCGTTATGCGTGAAATGTGCAAAAATTGCAAAATAAGCAAGTGGTTATAAAATCTTCATTGTTGTCGGGGAATATTCGTTTGGTCGTGGAATATTCTTGCTATCGGGGAATATTCATATGATGGCGCAGCCATTTGTGCGCCCCATAACAAAAAATGGTCGGATGAAGAAAAGGACAAGTTTGAGTTTTTATAAATAACGACGTTATGGTTATCGTTAACACTGTTGGAATACCCGATGGTTAAAATACAGTAATACGCGTGGTTGCACAGTAGCACATGGTATTGCACAGTATTTTTGAATTATTGATTCTTACGTAAGAAGGCCCTACTCAATAATTCTTACAGTAATTACTGTTAAATATTTTATTTTATTGATTCAATAATTGCTACGTTGATATTTTATATTATTGTTGTTTCAATAATTGTCACTGCACAGTATTTCCCATTATTAGATCAATAATTCATATTATTTGAATAATATTATTAGATAACATTATTGGCAAAGTCTAAGGAAGTTCTGTCTAGAAAAGGGGTTTGGTCACCTAATTGCGCGCTAATAAGGAGAAATCCTTATTAGAAAGCCCCCTCTTTCCTAAGAACGATCTGGTTGTCATAATTGTGATTCTGTAATATTATTTATGAATAATTAATTATTAATTTTAATGGTAAGGAAATATTTTTTTTATGTGGATATAAATGATGGAATTAATGTTGAGGTATTTTATCAGTATTTTGTCGGAATAGAGGTGTTGAAAATCGTCCGTATGTGGATTTCAGTCATTTTTCGTTTGGAATTTGGAAAAACTTAAATCTACAAAGTTGTAGAGAATTTAATTTCTTATGGAATGGACATAAAATTCGTATTTTTTTGAAAAAAGGGTTTTTTATTATGAATTATTGAAGTTTCAAAAATAAATATTTTTATTAAAAATATGGGTGGGACCCACTTTTGTCCTTTGTAGGTGGAAATGTGTTGATTCAAATGTGGTGGGCTGATATATTTGTTCAAAGTGGCGTGCGTAGAAAAATTATATTAATATTTTTATTAATTTAGTCTGCTTTGACGTTCTAGCATTTTCCTATAAATAGGGTGCTTAGTTAGAATTGAAAATCACATAAGAAACATAAGTTTTCTCTCTCTATATTATCGAGCATATTTTGTGAGTATTTAGATAATTTGAGAGTTGTTATTCAATGCAAATTTCCTTTAGCATTACATCAGATATTTCAGTCAGAAGTACTGTTCTTTTGAGGTAAGGGATGTTATTTTCTTCTTAAATGATATTATTTTCTTCAATATCATTATGTCGAAATATTGATATGTATTTTATTGTGGAATTTCTACCTTTTTGTGTCGGGGTTACTATTCACGAATACGGCACTATTCACAGAAAAATGAAAATTTCTCTTCTTTGTCCAAGATGTCTATTATGGTTACTATCTTTTATTGTATCCATGTTTTGATCTTCATTCTTAAATTTTACTCCACTTTGGTTTATTATGGTATGTTTTTGAACTTGGATTATCTAAAGTACGAAACCCTAATCTTTGTCCTTTTACCTCACTGGATTGGTTTCTTTATAATATTTTTCATCATCCACAATCCTAAATGATGATATAACTGTATATCTTTGGCCTGTAGTGCAAAGATGAATGATTAGCTGATGAATATCTCTGGCCTGTAGTGCAAAGATGAACATGTGTTGAGATGAACATGACCAACTGGTGATACAAAAGAATATCTTTGACCCGTAGTGTAAAGATTAATATTTAATGCAATATGTATATTGATTGATGTTACAAGGTTAAAATATTGATGATGGACTTTTAAATTCATAGATGATAGTAGATTTCATTTTCTACTTAACTCTTCTAATGAATTGTTTTTCCACTGCGAATATTGATCTAAAACTGGTTGTCCATTATATTTTATCTGATTTTTTAAAGGCTAACGATAATTTGTTGTTCATTATTTTGGTCATAATATTCTTTACTGGGCTAGTTGAGCTCACCATTTTCTTTTTTGTTCCATTTTTCTTCTCAGGAGGTGAGAATATAGCAGGAACTAGTCGGGTTATGGAGTGATGGTTCTAGAAAGTCGTTTTAGCAGTCCTCACTAATTTTGTAAAATAGTTTATCAATAATTATAATGAGGACACCTTTTGAGTTTGAATTGTAATATCCCGAAAAAAATAATAATATTAAATTTATATTCTTAAAACATATTGTTTGGACCTTGTCATTTATTTGGGTCATACTAGTTATTTAATTTGTGTGGGCTAATAAATATTAATAAGTGATGGGTAAATTAATTTAGTACAATTTAGGCATTAAAATTTATTGGGTTTAATTTATATTTATGGGTAATAATAAATCCTATTTAAATTAGGAGTGTTAATATTTAATAAATGTCTAAAACCTAATTTACTCAACATCACGCCTGATACGAGTTGGAGGAAAAGAAGGGAGAAGTGGCGGCATAGTGTAGAGAAGAAGGAAACATTAGATCGGAATTGTGCTAACAAGTAAGTGGTTTTGTAAATTAATTAGATTTTAGTAGTTTGATACTTCCAGCTTGAGTATCAGAAGGTGTAATGCGTTAGGATACTAATCTATTTCAATTGCGAATAGTACATGTAAATGTATATATAAATTATATTATATAAAGACAATTCAAGTATTAAAAATTCCTCTGAAAAGTACTTTCATTATATTAGAATTTAATAATTATATATTCATATATTCATATGTATTGAAACTTTACTTTTCATCTATTAGCTTTTGAACTCAAGAAGATTTATAACTATATATATATAACCTCTTCTCGATAAGATTATATTTGGGACTAAGTTGAAAAAAAAAATTACAATTGATTTTTATATATATAAGTTTACGTTCGCATTAATTTTGTACACATTTGTTTTGGAATAGACAATGGTAAATCAATGTATTTGGTCAAGATTACATCTTTGAAATAATAAATGTTCACACAAAACAATTATAATATAAATAATAATAAAATGAGCTAATTGATTGGTAGAAGATAAAAATATTAAATTTTATAAGTTATTATTTTAATTAGTGGTCTTGTGTGATTTGGTAACATATAATTGTATTATTATTATTTATTTTATTAGATCTGACGAAGGAATTTAAAGAGTTATATTTGGAATATAAATCTTGGAGTATTATTAATTGATATAAGGCGATGATTAAAGACATATTAAATAGATTATGAATTATCTTGGAATTATTAGTTTGGATTATTTTTAATTTGAAGTGAATATATTTAGGTTGTGAATAACGTTTCATATTTGATATCGTTGTCAATTGAGAGTAAGATTTTATGGAGTGTGCTATAAATGGTTTGGAAGTATCAGGTACGGATTCCATACTCCACTCCTTTGATTATTGTTGTATTCTTTATATCTCGTGAGATCTTGTCTTTCGTTTCATTTTTTTTTAATTCTTTTGACACTCTTAAATAGAAATTTGATCTTTGATACGTTGGCTTAATTCAGTAATTGAAATTCCTTTCTTTCTATTACAATTTGTACATAATATGTACTCTTTCAGCGATACTCTGGTTAAATTTGATTTGTTCGTTTGTTTCCTTATTTTGAATTATGTTATGATTTCACATAATTGTTTCATGTGAAATAAATATATTAGTTTCATTTTGGAGTTGATACACATGACTCGTATTTGTACTCGTTGAATTAGGATATCATGTTTTGTATTTATTTTTGATAATTGTAGAGCGATACATGTTGCTACCTCCGTTTTGAGACCTTGTGGCTATAATTTGATTTGGTTCAACATGTACATATAGAACCCTTTTGTTGGTATTATGTCGCATGTGTTGTGACATAGTATTTTTATTAGAATATACCGTAGGGTATACTTGAGCTATAACCACCTGTGGGGGTACCACAGGCATGTCGTCTTGGCACGAGAGGCATGACACTTTCTGTGGTGGTGTGATTAGTCCACGACGTCTCCGTTTTGGGCTCCGGAGGAAGTTGGCCATTTGGTGTTTTATTGTGGGAGGTGTATGGGTTAACCCTAGTTTTCTGTTCTGCGAATTTGTGATGTTGTGCCAAACACACCTATCCGATTTGCATACATTTGGATTCGCGGTCCAACGTGTGATTTGCATGTGTGGCATTATTTTGGTTGCCTGTGTGGCATCATTTGACATGCCTATGTGGAATTGTTTTGACTTGCCTGTGTGGCAATGTATATTTCTGAGCTAACTCGGTATGAAATTAAACTCAACCACTTGATTCAGCTTATTATTTCATTGTATTAGTTTTGTTTGTTTCTGTTCAGTTCAATTCATTGAGTTAGTTACTTCAGTTCATTATTTCTTTATTCTTCTATTGGTTTCGTCAATTCTGTTGATTCAGATATATTCCATTAAGATCTTTGGATAATATATTTTCGTCAGTATATACACTTTTGGCTTTGATCAGTATTTTGTCTAAGTTGTTTTCGTATATCAGTTGTATATCTTTTGTATATCTGTATCCGTATTGAGCAATTGGCTCATGTTGTGTTTTCCTTCTGGCAGGTTTGCAGGGGTGATTCAGGGCTTGTGTGATGAGAGTGTTGCCTTTGACCATCTAGGTTGATTAAAATTTTTGGTTTTGATTATTTCGACTATATGTTGAGAATTTCATTTAATACTTTATTGATGGATATCATTATTACATATGTGAAGTCATTAGTGCTCTGTTTACTTATTTTGAGGTTTTTTGTGCTTTGCCCGTGACCTCCCTTTCCTTTTCGGGAAGGGGGTGTTACATGAATACTTTCTATTAGACAATATTTGTATTTAAACTCACAGTATATGTGTTGTCGTATATTGCACGATAATTGTATTAATGAAGTTGTATTTGTTTCTGTACCATGTATTTGGCGACTCAGAATGGGTGATGTATACCTATTTTGGGGGTGTCACAGACAATATTATTCTTTTTTGATTATATGGAGTGCTAGGTTGGACTTAACTTGGATAATTTTGATTCGGATGTGCCACCACTTGATCAAAATAATGTAAAAGGCAAAATAAAAAGAGTTACATGATGATGTAATTGACAAGAGTTGTCTACCGATTTAGTTATATATAGTTTGTTATGTCACCACAAGGCTATATACATTTGAAATGATATCCTTATTCTCACTCGCATATCTTCAATTAGATATTGTCGAACTGTTAGGTTTATAATATTCATGAACGCAATCAAATTGCACAAAATAAGCGGAAGCATGAAAAATCAGAGTTTTAAAATTTTACAAACCATATATCGGGATCATCCTTTATGCACAATTATTAATTAAACGAAAATATGAAGAAAAATAATCATACATTTGAAGATTCGAGCTTCCTCAGGTACAAGTTCACCTTCAATCCTTTTCGCGTTCAACTTGAATCCACCAGGTTTGGTTCCTTCCTTTGATCAATTTTAGCCACCCAATTGTTTGGCCTTTAGAGGTGATCCACCAAGGAACAAGAAAAATTCAAGAAGAATGGTGGTTGGCTAAACCCTAGTTTTCTATCTCTATAGGAAACGATGTACTCTTCAACAATTAGAATCACGTATTTTGATATCTGATATAAGACACCTCTTATAAAGATATCAGTTAACACTTCTAATCTAATTAGAAAATAGGGTATTATTTAATTAATTAAAACCTTTAATTAATTAAGCTCTCTAATCTTATTAGGATAATTAATTAAACTTTTTAATTAATTTAACCTCCTAATCTTATTAGGAACATATGAGAGTACTTTTATTAATTAATTCTCAAACTCTTTTAGGAATTAAATAATAATAATAGTAATAATGATAATAAGACTCCTCTTATTAATTTATATTTAATATTTCCAAAATATTAAATACTAAATATTAAGCTATTTAATTTATTCTATCACCATAGATTAAATTAAATTAATACTAACTTATTATTACGATTATGCCATTAACTTCTTAAATAATCATTCTTCCTTTTATGGTGTGACTCTTTACATTCTCCATATTAAACCGGTTGTGAATAAATCAATTAGAACAATTTAATCTTATTTAAATAAATAAATTAAACTATTAATTTATTTAAATAAATAATATTTTTTCTACAATAGGGATAAGCCTCCCTAGCGATTAACGACTTTCCAGATAATATAGATTTCAACATTAATCGTAAAAGAACCTTTGAGTAAATAGTTAACGTACAATTCAATCATTCCACCATACAATGTCCCAATTAAATATAAGACATGTAATTATTGTCAAGTCTTAATTTATTTATTTATACATATTTCGACTCTTAAATGCACAACTCCAAATAATGCAAATTAGAAACTCCCTTCTAATTTCATTATGCCTTGGCCAAGGACTACTGGGTTGTCATTTATCGAATCATATAGGACATTTCTCTTCTTTTACTAGAAGCGGTAGATTCTTTATTGATCAAACATTATCTCCATGTACAACTTATTATACCCAAGTGTAAGACCCCAACTTTTTATAAAGAAAATCGAATTTCCTCTAATTATTATTGTGAATAATAAGGTGTTAATTTGATATAATACTTTTGTTATGGGTGAAATATGAAAATTTTGCAAAATAAGCAAGTGGTAATAAAATATTCATTGTTGTCGAGAAATATTCGTTTGTTCGTGGAATATTCTTGTTGTCGGGAAATATTCGTACGATGGAGCAGCCATTTGTGGGCCCCGTAATGGAAAACACTCGGATGAAAAAAATGACAAGTTTGAGTTTTTATAAATAACGGTGTTATGGTTACCGTTAACACTGTGGGAATACCCGATGGTTAAAATACAGTAATAAGCGTGGTTGCATAGTAGCACACGGTATTGCACAGTATTTTTGAATTATTGATTCTTACGTAAGAAGACACTACTCAATAATTGTTACAGTAATTACTGTTCAATATTTTATTTTATTGATTCAATAATTGTTACGTTGATATTTTATATTATTTTTGTTTCAATAATTGTCATTGCACAGTATTTCTGATTATCAGATCAATAATTCATATTATTTGAATAATATTATTAGATAGAATTATTGATAATATTTAAGGAATTTCTGTTTAGGAAAGAGGTTCGGTCACCTAATTGCGCACCAATAAGGAGAAATCCTTATCGGAAAGCCCCCTCTTTCCTTGGAACGACTTGGTTGTCATAATTGTGATTCTGTAATATTATTTATGAATAATTAATTATTAATTTTAATGATAAGGAAATATTTATTTTTTTAAATGGATATAAATTATGGAATTAATGTTGAGATATTTTATCAGTATTTTGTTAGAATACAGGAGTTAAAAATCGTCCGTATGTGGATTTCGGTCATTTTTCGTTTAGAATTTGGAAAAACTTAAATCGACAAAGTTGTAGATAATTTAATTTCCTATGGAATGGACATAAAATTCGTATTTTTCTGATAAAAGGGCTATTTATTATGAATTATTGAAGTTTCAAAAAATATTTTTATTAAAATTATGGGTGTGACCCACTTTTGTCCTTTGTTGGTGGAAATGTGTTGATTCAAATGTGGTGGGCTGATAATTTTGTTCAAAGTGGCGTGCGTAGAAAAATTATATTAATATTTTATTAATTTAGTCTGCTTTGGCGTTCTAGCATTTTCCTATAAATAGGGTGCTTAGTTAGAATTGAAAATCACATAAGAAACATAAGTTTTCTCTCTCTATATTATCGAGCGTATTTTGTGAGTATTTAAATACTTTGAGAGTTTCTATTCAGTGCAAGTTTCCTTCAGCATTACATCCGATATTCCAGTCAGAAGTACTGTTCTTTTGAGGTAAGGAATGTTATTTTATTCGTAAATGATATTATTTTCTTCAATATCATTATGCCGAAATATTGATATGAATTTGTTAAATTTCTACCTTTTTGTGTCAAGGTTACTATTCACGTATACGACACTATTCATGTATACGATACTATTCACGAATACGACACTTTTCACAAAAAAATAAAAAAAATTCTTCTTTGTCCAAGATGTCTATTATGGTTACTATCTTTGATTGTATCCATGTTTTGATCTTCATTCTTGAATTTTACTCCACTATGGTTTATTATGGAGAGTTTTTGAACTTGGATTATCTAAAGTATGAATCCCTAATCTTTGTCCTTTTATCTCACTGAATTTGTTTCTTTAAAATATTTTTCATCATCCTCAGTTCTAAATGATGATATAACTGTATATCTTTGGCCTGTAGTGCAAAGATGAATGATTACCTGATGAATATCTTTGGCCCATAATGCAAAGATGAACATGTGTTGAGATGAACATGACCAACTGGTGATACAAATTAATATCTTTGGCCCGTAGTACAAAGATGAATATTTGATGCAAGATGTATATTGATTGACGTTATAGGGATAAAATATTGATTATAGAATTTTAACTTCGTAGATGATAGTAGATTTTATTCTCTACTTAACTCTTCTAATGAATTATTTTTTCGCTGCAAATATTGATCTAAAATTGGTTGTCCGTTATATTTTATCTTATTTGTTGAAGGCTAACGATAATTTGTTGTTCTTTATCTTATTCATAATATTCTTTATTGGGCTAGTTGAGCTCACCCTTTTTCTTTTGTTCCATTTTTCTTCTTAGGAGGTGAGAATATAGCAGGAACTAGCCGAGGTATGGAGTGATGGTTCTAGAAAGTTGTTTTAGCAGTCCTCACTATTTTTATAAAATAGTGTATGTATCAATAATTGTAATGAGGACTCCTTTGGAGTTTGAATACTGTCTATTTGACAATATTTGTATTTAAACTCACAGTATATGTGTTGTCGTATTTTGCACGACAATTGTATTAATGAAGTTGTATTTGTTTCTGTACCATGTATTTGGCGACTCAGAATGGGTGATGTATACCTATTTTGGGGGCGTAACACAAGCATACCCTTTCATATACCCTAAGGGTCTTAAGGAATAAGTTAAAGTATAATTTATTATACACAAGATATTATGATGATCTTAAGTCTAAGGATCACTTGTACTACTATCACTACAGGAGTTCCTATTGACATGCAAGTAAAACTCCATTAGGTATTCCTTAGCGAGGCACGTTCAGTGAACTTATTCTTTAATAAGCACCTACATACTTGCTTTAGTGTCTCCACAAAAATGATCATGAGATCAATCATCCTCATCCAATGAGCAATCAACGTATGCACCAATCTATCCGGATTCACTAATCCCAAATTTAGTAATCCAACGATTGAGAACTATTCTAGTTTTAAGCTTTCTAAGAATTTAGATCTCATTAGAATGATCATCATCATTATTCCAAAAACATTGCTTAAAACTTTGGGTTTATCACATATTATAAAGCAACATCATGTAGATAATTGAAAGCCTTTAATAACTTAATACTTTTTATTAATAAATGAATAAGATTGTTATAAAATACATGCTTTATCATCAAACATGATTAGCTTGTGTGCATACTACTTTCACGAACTAAATAAATTGAGGGTAATATAGTTTGAAGAAAATAGTGGGAGATACTAATTTAAAACAAGACCTAAATTATTTTGGTAATTAATAAAAGAATGTATGATATAATGTTGTTAATTACAAATTCATTTATAGAATTTTACAATGTCTAAAATTACTATTACTGCATAGCATATTAGATGTTAAATTAATCAGACCGAATTAAACGAATTGGTTAAGAAATTTGAGAATAGTTCTCATAGCTAAAAAGTTATCTTATGTCTTTAATACGCCTATCCCTACAATGGTTGCAGACAATGCCTCTGAGGAAGAGATTGCTACTTTTAGAGAGTGGCAAGATGATGCTAGGTTGGCTCAATGCATCATGCTCGCATCCATGAGTAACGAGCTTCAGCGTCAGCATGAAACTATTGATGCTCTTACTATATTCCTGCACATCAAGTAATTGATGGTGAGAAAAGTAGGACTGATAGATATCAGATATCTAAGGAGTTCTTCCGATCTAGAATGACTGATGAAACTACAACACAAACAAAAGTCTTTAACATAATCAATTTGTTTGAACAATTAGGACAACGGGGTTTTTTATGGATGGAGAGTTGAGCCATGATTTGATCTTGAACTCATTTCCGGACTCATTTCACAATTGTTGTGAATTTTTCATATGAATAAGCTAGATATCAGCTTCGCTGATTTGCTTAACATGTTTAAAAAGACTGAGAGTCATTTTCCAACCAAGAAAGACTAAGTCTTACTGGTAGGGGCCAAAGGATCTTCTAAAAAGAAGAACGATTCAAAGAAGGTAAATAGAAAGGCAAAAATAAAGGATAATAAGAATAAACATGATACAGATAGCAAAGGAGTTTGCTTCCACTGCAATAAGCCTGGACACTGGAAAGAAACTGCAAGAAGCATCTTGCAGATGCTAACTAGAAGAAGCTTAGTGAAGTTTCGGTTACAAATACAATTTGTTCATGATTAAAATAAATATAGATTTTTGAAGGGACCAAACAGAAGTAGAAAACTAAACAAAAGACAAGTAATCCTATGTGTGGAAAATGAAGCAAAGGTTGCTGCATTAGCCATATGAACTTTTTGTTTAGTATAGCCTAAGGGCAAGTCTATCAAGTCAATAAGTTGTTATTGTATTCTAGTTCTCATTGGAAACATTATTTCCATTTTATTGTTGGACAATAAAATCTTTAGTATTATAATTAAGAACAATTGTTGTTCTATTTATAATAATAATATTTTTATAGAACTGAAATATTACTTAATGAATTTTGTGTACTTGATTTACATGAAAAATTATTTTGCAAATTGAACAAACTAGTATAAGAAAAGGAGATGATTATTCAAAGAGTTGAATGTTTGTATTTGATGAAATACAAGTATGAATTATTTGAATGGTTCAAAGAATTCAAAAGTTAAACTAATTTGAAAAGTATTAAGATTCTTTGATTAGATCGAGGAAGGAATCTTGTGAATTAAGTTTCTAGATCATCTTAAATAGTTTTCTCACAATGGACGCCTCTTAATACACAATAATTGATTAATGTATCTGAAAGGAAAAATCATACCTTGTTGGACATGGTGCGGTCCATAATGAATTTACCGACATTAAAATATCCTTTTGGGGTAATGTCCTAGTAATGACTGCAAATCTACGAAAATGTAACCTCAAAATCCGGCCACAAGACTCCATAAAAGTTATGGACAGGAAGGATTCCTAATTTTAAGTATGTTAAGATAAAGGTTTGTCCAGCTTATATGAAAAGGTTTCAAAGGATAAGCTTTGGACGACATTTGACAAGTACAGGTTTGTGGGACATCCTAAAGTAAGTTTAGGGTATATGTTCTATAATCCTACTTAGCAAAATATGTTTGTTGTGAAACATGCTACCTTCTAAGATAAAGGTGTTTATCATTGAAGGGGCGAGTGGGAGGATAATAGAATCTTGAAGAGTTCAAGAACCACAAAACACTATAAGTCAAATAAGAGGAACTTGTAGATAGACTTATTGTACCACAACCGAATCATAAATCTGGAATAGGTTCAAAAATAACTAGGAGGTATGGATTCATCATAGATGATGATGATGAGGTACGCATCATAGAAGATGATGATCCAGTTACATACGATGAGGTAAGAGTTGTAGACACTCCGAGAAATGGATTGAAGCAAGCTTCTCAAAAATTGAACATTTGTTTTGATGAAACAATCAAAAGAGTTTGATTTTATCAAAAACAAGGATGAACCTAGTGTGTAAAAAGGGTTAGTGGGAGCATTGTAAAATTTTTAGTATTATATGTTGATATATTACGGATAAGGAATGACATACTAATGCTACAATCAGTAAAGATAAAGTTGGCTAAACATTTCTCCATGAATGATTTGGGAAGAGTATCATAATTGGGGATAACATCTATATAGATAGATTTAAAAGGATGCGCAGCTTAACACAAGGAACATATATTCATTAGATGCTAAAATAGTTTAGCATGGCAAACTCCAAGAGATGTCTCATATTGATGAGTCATGGAGTGTACCTCTATTAATAGTCATCATAGACTCCTGAAAAGAGAGATCGCATGAGTGAGAATCATGTATACAATGAAATATACGAGACCTAATGTTGATCAGTCATATTCTGGAGAAGATCACTGTAAGACAGTGAAAAACATCTTAAAGTACTTAACCGACACTAAGGATGTGATCATATTTATGGTGGGTCTAAATTAAAATTAGAGGGTTTAATAGACTTAAGTTTTTCAGACAGACAAAGATGACCGAAAATCTACTTTAAGGTAAAGTGTTACCTTGAACAATAGTGCAGTGAATTGGAAAGGTTCTAAACAACAAAGAGTTGCTAATTTTATGATACAGACAAAGTATATAGCTGTAAATGAAGCTGGAAGTTGATTGTTTGGATGAAAAGTTCATTACAGAACTAGGAATAGTTCCTAAGTCTCATCTTGGATCTAAACATGTGTTGCGTCACTTTCATTTGATTACAGGAATCATTTAAAGATGGGAAATCACTATAGAGATAGTGGATTTTCAAGAACAACATTACATATCCATTAACTAAAGCTTATACAACATCAGGATAATCGTCACTTAGAGAAGAAGGGTATGGGATACCATGACGAGTGGCTTTAGTGCAAGTGGGAGATTGAAAGTAGTATGCACACAAGCCAATCATGTTTGATGATAAAGCATATACTTTGTAACAATCTTATTCATTTATTAATAAATAGTATTAATTTATTAAAGGCTTTTAATTATCTACATGATGCTGCTTTATAATATGTGATAAACCCATAGTTTTAAGTAATACTTTTAGAATAATGATGATGATAATTCTAATGAGACCTAAATTCTTAGAAAGCTTAAAACTAAAATAGTTCCCAATCATTGGATTACTAAATTGGGGATTAGTGAATCCAGATAGATTGGTACATACGTTACTTGCTCATTGGATGAGGATGATTGGTCTAATGATCATTTGTGTGGAGACACTAAAACAAGTATGTAAGTGCTTATTAGAGAATAAGTTCACTGAACGTGACTCGCTAAGGAATACCTAATGGAGTTTTACTTTCTTGTCAATAGGAATTCCTGTAGTGATAGTAGTACAAATGATCCTTAAACTTGAGATCATTATAATATCTTATATATAATGAATTACACTTTGACTTATTCTTTAACACCCTTAGGGTATATCAAACAGTATGATTCGGTATAATAAGTCGTACATGGAGATAATGTATGTTCAATAAAGAATCTACCTCTTCTAGTAAAAGAAGAGAAATGTCCTATGTGATTCGATAAATGACAACCCAGTAGTCCTTGGCCAAGGCACAATGAAATTAGAAAGGAGTTTCTAATTTTCATTATTTGGAGTTGTGCATTTAAGGATCGAAATACGTATAATTAAATAAAATATGACTTGACAGTAATTTCATGTCTTATATTTAATTGGGACATTGTATGGTGGAATGATTGAATTGTATGGTAACTATTTACTCAAAGGTTCTTTTATGATTAATGTTGAAATCTATATTAACTGGAAAGTCGTTGATCGCTAGGGAGGCTTATCCCTATTGTAGAATAAATATTATTTATTTAAATAAATTAATAGTTTAATTTATTTATTTAAATAAGATTAAAATTGTTCTAATTGATTTATTCACAACTGGTTTAATATGGAGAACCTAAAGGGTCACAGCATAAGAGGAAGAATAATTATTTAAAAAGTTAATGACATAATCGTAATAATAAGTTAAGTATATTTAATTTAATCTACTAGTAATAGAATAAATTAAATAGCTTAATATATAAATTAATAAGGGGAATCTTATTATTATTATTACTATTATTATTATTTAATTTCTAAAGGAGTTTGGGAATTAATTAATAAAAGTACTATCATATATTCCTAATAAGATTAAGAGGTAAATTTATTAAATGAATTTAATTAATTATTCCTAATAAGATTGGGAGCCTAATTAATTAAAAGAGTTTAATGAGTTTAATTAATTAATATAAAACCTAATTCTTTAATTGTTAAGGAGGGTTGCCTACATCTATAAATAAGAGGAGTCTTATTATGGGTGGTGGTTGACACTTTCACAAAACACGTGAATACACAATTCTAATTGTTGGAGAGTACTCATTTTTCTATGGAGATAGAAAACTAGGGTTTAGCCAAACACCATTCTTCTTGAATATTTTTTCTTCCTTGGTGAATCACCTCTAGAGGCTAAACATTTGGGTGGCTAACATTGATCAAATGAAGGAACTATACTCGGTGGATTCAAGTTAAATGCGAAAAGGATTGGAGGTGAACTTGTACCTGAGGAAGCTCGAATCTTCAAAGGTATGATTATTGTTCTTCATATTTTCGTTTAAGTAATAATTGTGCATAAAGTATGTTCGTGTATATGGTTTGTAAAATTTTAAAACTCTGATTTTCCATGCTTTTGCTTATTTTTGTGCAATTTTATTGCGTTCATGAATCTTACAAACCTAACATAAAGATCTATAGAGATAGATCTAAAAGGATGCTTGACTTGTACCAAGGAACGTACATTGAGTCAATGCTGAAGAAGTTTAGCATGGAAGATTCAAAAATAGGTCTCATGCCGATGAGCCATGGAATACATTTCTCCAAGAAATAGGCCCCAAAGACACCTGCGGAGAGAGACCGTATGACTAAGATTCCTTATGCTTCAGCAATAGGATCTATCACGTACAATATGATATGTACTAGACCAGATGTCTTTCATGCACTAAGTGTGACAAGCAAATATCAGTTGAATCCAAGAGAAGAGCACTAGAAGGCAATGAAAAATATTCTAAAGTACTTAAGAAGAACTAAGGATGTGTTTCTTGTCTACGGTGGGTCTGAATTGAAACTATAAGGCTTTATATACTAAAGTTTTTAAACGGTCCAAGATGATAGTAAATACATTTCGGGTTATGTGTTTACCTTAAATGGCGGCGTAGTGAGTTGGACGAGTTCCAAATAGCAAACAGTTGCTGATTCAGTGACAGAGGCAGAGTACATAACTACAAGTGAAGCTGAAAATGAGGTTGTTTGGATGAAGAAGTTCATAACCGAACTTGATGTGATTCCTAGCATTAGAGGACCAGTGTCTTTATTCTGTGACAACACCAGAGCTGTTGCGCAAGCTAAGGAGATCAGTGAAAGAGGAGATGTCACACTGGAGCGTGTGGACTCTCAAGATAATATTACAGATCCATTGACTAAAGCGTTCACACAACAGTTCGATCGTCACTTAGAGAAGATGGGTATGAGATACCACGACGATTGACTTTAGTGCAAGTGGGAGATTGAAAGTAGTATGCATACAAGACAATCATGTGTGATGATAAACCATATACTTTGTAATCAGTCTTATTTATTTATTAATAAAAGAATTATTTATTAAAGATATTTTATTATCTACATGGTGCTGTTTTAATAATATGTGATAAACACATAGTTTTAAAAAATGTTTTTAGAATTATGATGAGATCATGCTAATGAGATCTAAATTCTTATTTAGCTTAAAACTAAAATGTTCTCAATCAAAGGATTGCTAAAAATGGGATTATTGAATCCAGATAGATTGGTATATACGTTGCTTGCTCATTAGATGAGGATGATTGATCTCATGATCATTTGTGTGGAGACACTAAAGCAAGTATGTAGGTGCTTATTGGAGAATAAGTTCACTGAATGTGACTCGCTAAGGAATACCTAATGGAGTTTTACTTGCTTGTCAATAGGAATTCCTATAGTGATAGTAGTACAAATGATCCTTAGACTTGAGATCATTATAATATCTTATATATAATGAATAAATTAACTTAGACTCATATCAATAATAAACTTTAATCGAATTACGAATGTGTGTAGCCAAATGCCGTTGACAAATTAAATTTTTTTAATAGTTTGAAAATGACGCCATGATGCCGAACTGTATTAATAGCCTGTTTGAGGATTCCGTCATCTAGTGACTTTGTCATAACACATCATACAATAGTGGAATAATAATTTTACCTCAAATTCAACACTAAGTATTCTTGCATTTACAACTCCATCAACTTTTTATCATCTCTGCACCAGGTTACATGGTACATAAGTGATAAATAAAAATATTTTTGGTATTTCAAATCATTATCGTCTAGCTAAAATAAGTAGCGTAGACTATTCTTTAAACAGTTCAAAAATTCATTTTAAATTTATTTTATCATCTCAATAGGTAAGGATAATGTCAGTGGCCCGAAGTCCACGCATACAAAATGGTCACCAAGAGATGATATAAAAAAAATAAATTCATTTTGAAAAAGGCACATAGTGTGTATTTAGCTTGATTTCCAAAATGTTCGAAGTCTAGCACAACTAGGAATTTTGGAAAACTTAATGTCTCCACTAATGATCAATTGCTTAATCAATCTATCTATTCCTATAATCCTCAATATTTCGTTTACACATAGTGCTACCCAGTTCGTCAAACGACACTCATGAGTTCAAGAACTTTCCACAATCATATGAGTTTAAGAACTTGTCCTAGTCAGACCTTTGGCGTCCATTCGCTGAGCGGTTCATAAACATTTTATATAATCATGAGTCACAGACATACCATAAGTATGAGTTTTAAGAACTCGTACTTAACCTGATATTCTCTACTTATGCCCTATCTATCTGTTATACACATGAGAAAAGAATCACCCTCTTACCAAGCATATAGCTAATAGCGTGGCACATACATTTCAATTATTATCAGTGCCAAAAACTAAGTGGTTGTTACACTAAGTACAATTCAGCTCCCATACGAAGAATCATACAACTTAGCTACTGACATGAGTCCTCAATTGAATTCCCCACCTAATCTTAACTCCCTTCTCAATACGAATTTTATTTAATCTGTATTCATAATCCTTTCATGAATCTGTACCAATTCATAGACATGAGTACAATATTTTTGTAAACTTTTCAATCATTCGCTTGATCCTTCTCCACGCTATAACCTTATCAGATAACGGGGTGATCTCATCGTATATATTACGATTCATCTCAATAATATGATCGTTTTTCTTTTTGATCTTCTATCACTGTACTTTTAATTTTTTAGACTCTATCTATTCACCATTACTGTTCACCTTTATTATCAGAGTTAGAGAACTATGTATCTCATACCCCGCTGAGATTTATTTTTGAATCTTACCGACCAACTAACTCTATTTGAGTTAGTATTTATCCTAATCACTGCGGTTATTAGTCTCAGGTATTCCTTCCTAAGTTTCATAACCTACATCTTTGATACTAACTGTGAGAGCCCCAAATTTGGGTCCCAAATCACCACGGATATGGTACAATCATTCTACAACCATTGCGGAAGATATAAACATAACTTGTTTATACAATAAACTTTACACACTATCCCCAAGGTCGAGTAACCTTAACTTAATACATAATTCATAACTTATTTGACTTACAATAACCTTAAGATACATTACCGTTAGAAATCTAACTACACACGTATACTAAAGCTGGAACTGTCTTTGACCTTTCATTATATCCGACGTATTCGTCTCAATCTGCAATGTTTATCATGATATAGCAAGGGTGAGCATAAGTTTTCCCAGCAAGTTTAAGTTCAATAATTTAACGATATATCATGATTGAAAGAATTTGAATAATAACCTTAAGATACATTACTGTTACAATAACCTTAAGATACATTACTGTTACAAATATAACTGCACACGTATACTAAAGCTAGAACTGTCATTGACCATTCCTTATATCCGACGTATTCGTCTCAATCTACAATGTTTATCATGATATAGCAAGGGTGAGCATAAGTTTGCCCAACAAGTTTAAGTTCAATAATTTAACGATATATCATGATTGAAAGAATTTGAATAATATGGCAGCTATAATTCAATAATATAATTGCAAACTAGCAGGAACACGTTTTCTGACTGAACAAGCATTTAACATGAACAAATATATCTGGACCGAATGGTAATGAAGGTGATCAGCTTTTCATACCTAATGAATACATGTCACACGCACACGGTGAAATTTATTAATTCTTAGACATGGCAATCATAAATGATTAACCACAAATATAATTGAATAATACAACTCGAGGTCGAGTTAAGAAAGACTTGTCTGAACCGTTGATTACCGCTATGCAATCTAATAAGCTATGTTTGAACCTAATGTATAAATAATATCGATATACCAATTAGAATAATATCATCACAGTATTTAAAATAACCTAAACACATTATCACATAATCCTATCCATCTATACATATATAAAACTTAACCTCAAGTCAAACTTTGACAGTCTGAGTCGAGTTCGGTATAATTCTAACATCCCGACGGTCTAGTCGGACAAAATTTCGAGTTTAAGTTCAATTAAACTCTGTATAAACACTTAAACATTATCTAAGATAATTTATTAACAGTCAAAATAATTTTCATAAGCTCGTACTAATTTTCAGATAATTAATATCATTTATCATGAATTTTCCATCATTAAAAACGTATTTATACAAATTAAATACCACATAATTCCTTTATCATTAATATTTATTTAATACTAAATATTAATCAAAATCATAACATAATATTATAATATATTTATAATATATCAAAGTATTTTTAATAGCTTAAAATCATATTTATATGATTAAAATCATATTTATATGATTTTAAACAATTAAATTCATTATCCGATAATTGCTATTAATATTAAAATATTAATATTTTTATGTCAAAATATCAAAAGTTATATTTTATAACTTAAAATATTTTTATAAAACTTAAATCATTTTATATGATTTATAAATCATTAATTCTATTTTCCATAATTTATTTAATATATTAGTAAATAAATTAATTACCATTAATATTAATTTATTAATGAAATTCCTCACAAAATATTAAAAGTCATTTAAAATAATTTAAAATATTTTCTTATACCATAATATAATTTTTCATGATTTTTCATATATTAAAATAATTTTTAAATAATTTATTTAATATTATAATTAAATAAATTAAATACCATTTATATTCCAAAAATATTAAATATTTATGAAATATACTTTAAATAATTAAAAACTAATTTAATTCGATTTATTTAATTAAAATATTAATTTTTAGAAATTAATTATAGCGAAAGAACCGTCACTATAGGTGTTCTTGGTGTTCTTGAGCAAGAACCCAGAAATGCATGTATTGTTACGTGTTGCTCCATGGAAAGGAGTTACGAGATTTGGAAAGAGAGGAAAGCTCAATTCTCGATTCATTGGCCCATTTTTAATTCCCGATCGAGTAGGGCTGTAGCTTTATGTACTCGCTTACCGCTAAGTATGTCTCGTGTTCATAACGTTTTTCACATATCTATGTTACGTAAATATGTGAAAGACCCGAACCACACTATTGAATTAGAACCGGACGAGATAGTGGAAGATTTAACGTATGAAGAGGTACCTGTTAAAATCTTGGATAAGAAGGATCATATTCTACGCTCTAAGGTTATACATCAAGTCAAAGTTTTGTGGAGAAACCACGATGTTGAGGAAATGACCTAGGAGTTAGAATCTGAAATGAAGTCAAGGTATCCTCACCTCTTCGACATACCAGGTACGCACCCTAATTTCTAGGACGAAATTTCATAAGAAGGGGAGGTTGTAAGACCCGAACTTTTATGAATAAAGATTAATCTTTCTCGAAATATATTTTTGAATATTATAGTGTGAATTTGATATAATGTTATAGTTATGGGTATTATTTACAAATTTTGCAAAGTAAGCAAGTGATTATATAATATTCTATTGGTTGGGGAATATTCGCTTTTAACAGGAATATTCGCATGACGACAAGACAATCATTGGTGGACCCCACAATGTAAGTATTGTCGTAGTTAGAAAAACTACGTAATTATCTTTTATAAAAATAATGGCGAAAGTTTTACCGTTAAATTGTTAAACTACCCTGGTAAAAGTACGATGTCTGCATGGTTGCAAGAGTAGCACCTGGATTGATTATTGATTCTTACGTGAGAACTCACTCAGTTATACTCAATTATTGTTACAGTAATTGCTGCATCATATCTCTCATATTATTGATTCAATTATTGTCACAGTATCATCTGCATAATATTTATTATTATTAAATCAATAACTGAGACGCAAAGTTATTCATATTATTATTTGCAATATTAACGATGTCTAGAAGTTCTATGAATGAGAGGTTTGGTCACCTAATTGTGTGCCAATAAAGAGAAATCCTTATCGGAAAGCCCCCTCTTTCCTAGGAACGACCTGGTTGTTAAATATTGTGAGTTATAATATTAATAATGAATAAATTCGTGTTGATTAAAGATGAAATTGATAGTTCCATTGTGTTGGGATTATTAGTGTTAGTGGAAATCGACATTTATTTCGATAATAATTGATGTTTGGAAGTTATATTGACCAATCGGGTAATTAATCGGATAAATAAGCAATTAATTGCTTTTATTTCAAATGCTTATAACTATTTTGTTCACATGTGTGTACTATTGATTCAAATTCATGTACTATTAGGGGAGGTGGTGCAAGATTGATAATACTTGCATGACTAAATTAAAAATGGAGGTATAGATGAAGGTACTATACTTAGTTTTTTCACATGTTTATACTATTAAGTCACATGAATGAACAATTAATTCACATTAATTACTATTAGGGGTGGTGGTGCAAGTTTGATAATACTTGCAGGACTAAATTAAAAATGAAGAAAAAGAGGAAGGTATTATACTGTAATATTTCGAGCCCCAAAACGTGCAATTATCGAAACTATATTTTCCTATAAATAGAAGCTCATTCTTCTTTCATTCTCACCAATTCACTAAGTCTCACAAAAGCAATTATTATAGAGAGAAATTATAGAGAGAAAGAAGAAGAGAAGTATGCTACCTCACTATTCCAGTATCCAGTTTCTTCTAAGGTAAGGGGTATTATTTCTTTCATATTCATGAAGAGAGTTATTTTCTTTCAATACTCGTAAGGGTTGTTATTCCATTCTTTATTATTCTGTTGGAATAACCTGTCTGTGCGGTCTATCACAAACATGGCGAATTCTTCTGTTATTCCATTCTTTATTATTCTGTTGGAATAACCTGTCTATGTGGACCTCCGCATGCATGGTGAATGATCCTTTGTATTAAATCGTTTATAAATTGTGGAAATGATCTGTCTACGTCGATTATCGCATGGCGGGAAAAAATCCATTTTCAGTTTCATATATTCTATTATACTCAGTTGGTTAAAGTTTTGGCTTCTATACTCCATGAAATTAGTAGAATATCTTGGTTATTTGCGTTTCATCTAGTATCTTTTCATGGAAATATTCTTTTAAGCATTCTTGAATTTTACTGCACAAAACAACATCATGTTGACAATTTGGACGTTATTGATTTCTGGATAAAATAAATTATAAATCTTTAAAAATTTATCCTTGAACTTGTTTTATTGAATTCTTATATCATTGTCATCATCCTCATGTTTATAATATGTTGAAAGTCATCTATGGCTTGTAGTGCATAGATGTACTTGGTATGATTATGACCAGGGATTATTCGGTATAATCATGACCGTAATGTTACAAATGATGTGGTAAAAGTCCTCATTGGCCGTAGTGCATTGATGGACAGTTGTTGGCATGATCATGACCACTGATGAATGCACGAATATCCTTGGCATGTAGTGCATGGATAATTTGTGGTCGTGATACTAATGAATATCCTTGGCCGTAGAGCAGGGATGATGTGGTTTATTTATTAAGCTGAGTCTCAGCGATAAAAGTGTGGAAAAACCTTTTAAATCATAGAAGATAGTAGATTTTATTCTCTACTTGACTCTTCTAATGGATTGCTTGTTCCGCTGCACTTAAACTTGATGTTTGTTATATTTTATCAGTTTAACACTGTTGAAGGATAATGATAAATTATTCTGCATTATCTTAGTCATAATATTTCTTACTGGGCTAGTTGAGCTCACCCTTTCTTTCACTGTTCTCTTCAGGAAATGAGAATATAGGTGGGTCGAGTCTGGGAAAGGATTGACGATCTAGATGGTTGTTTTAGTAGTCCTAACTATTCTATAAAATAGTGTGACAATAAATGTAATGAGGACTACATTGAATGTGGATATTGTCTAGATGACAATATTCTTATTAAAACTCTTAGATTATGTTTTGTCGTATTTTACACGACTGTTGTATAATTAAGTTGTATTTGAATTTTGTACCATGTATTTGGCGACTCAAGATGGGTGATGTATACCTATTTTGGGGGCGTCACAGTTGGTATCAAAACTTAGAGATATGATCCCTGTCTAAGATGTGAGACTAGAATTAGGAGGGGAGAGACGGGGAATTCCTTCGCTAGTACGACCTACCTAAGTTTATTTTGTATTTAATTGGTTGGTCAGAGTATAGGGATAATAGGTTGCATGTCAATTAACCCTTGTTTTGTGGCTGTATTTGAAAATGACATCTGAGAATGTTGAGAATAGCAATGGAGCACAGGAGACCGTTGAGTCTCCACAGATCAGTAATTAGGATAATGTGCATCAGGAAGGCGACAATCCTCATGCAAACAACAACACTAACCAAATGATGAACGATGGAATGTTCAGAGGCTTTATGAAATTCATGCAACATCAGGCAAGAGCGGCTCCTGTCCAAATTGTAGGTGGAAACACTGAAAACTCTCGAACGGTCAGCACTAAATAGTTCAAGGAGCTAGGACCACCGGAATTTATTGGAGAGCCAAAACCACTCAAGGCGGAAGCGTGGATAAAGAAGATCACCAAGATATTTGATGTCTTGGGATGCTCCGAGGAGCAAAAGGTTCCCTTTGCCACCTTTATGTTGTGAGGAGAGGCAGATTACTGGTGGGAATCAGTAAAGCGTACTCAATCTTCCACACTGAAGATGTCTTGGGAGAAGTTCCAAGAACTATTCAACGACAAGTACTTTCCCGAAAGTATTCGTCACATAAAAGAGGTACAATTCATCAAGTTGGAGCAAAACAATATGACCGTATCGCAGTACGAAGTTAAGTTTGCTGAGTTGTCTCGGTTTGCGTCTTAGTTAGTTGATAATGAGGAGAGAATGACGCGAATGTTTCTAAGAGGTTTGAAACCCGAGATACGTCAATACCTTATCTCTCATAAACTGTGTTTGTATTCAGATGTTGTGAATATGGCTCAGTTATTGGAGCGCGATAACGAGTCAACCCAACCAAGAGAAAGCAGCTGGCAAAATGATAATACCAATGGTAGCAGTCATCGAAGCGGTGACAATAAACGTGGAGGAAATCAACATGCCAGAAATGGTAACCACTTTGGTGGTAATCATGGCCAAGACAATAAGAGTGGACATTTCAAGAAGAGGAGATTCAATAATGATGGAAACACGTCAGCACCAGCATCCGTTGTTAAGGACGGAGAACGACCACCTATCATATGCTTCAAATGCGGAGGTGAGGGACACATCAGTCCAAACTGCGCGATGCAGTCCAAAGCATGTTATAATTGTGGAAGTGAAGGTCACCTAGCCCAATTTTGTCGTGCACCGAAGACAAGTCCAGCTGGGATGGATGCACCAAAGGCCGTCTCATAAAAGTCAAAACCGGTAGTTCAAGGGAGAGCGTTTGCTGTGACCTCCCAGAAAGCAAGGAACCCGAACGAGGTCATCACGGGTAAACTTATCATAAACTCTAGCGAAGTATATACCTTATTTGATACCGGTTCTACCCATTCTTTTATTTCTCCTACTTGCGCTCAACGTATAAATTTGACTCCAGAGAAATTAGACTTTGACTTATCTGTTGAAACTCCGTTTAGAGAAACCTTCATTACATCCGTTGTTTATAACTCTTGTTTGATTCAAATCGGTAACCGCACGTTACCTGTCGATCTTATCTCCTTAAAAATACTTGCATTTGACGTGATTCTAGAGATTGATTGGTTAACTACTCATCATGGTAAAATTGATTATTTTCGTAAGGTTGTTAGCTTTCATATTCCTAATCAACCTATTATACGAATTCAAGCGACCAAACCATTAAAATCAATCACGGTCATCTTAAGCCATAAAGCTATTCGTTTATTGAAAAATGGGTGTCAAGCTTTCTTAGCTCATGTCACAGATTTAAACAAAAATACGTCAAATTTGAATGATATTTCTATTGTTAATAAATTTCCTGACGTATTCCCCGAAGAACTTACTGGCCTAGCCCCGAAGAGTGAAATCGAGTTTGGTATCGACCTTGAACCCGGTACAAACCCATTCCCAAAGCCCCATATCGAATGACTCCTATTGAACTTCAGGAGTTAAAAACCCAACTACAGGTTAGACATCGGTTTCATTCGTTCTAGTACGTCTCCTTGGGGTGATCCTGCTCTATTCATGAAGAAGAAAGATGGAAGTATGCGACTTTGTATTGATTATTGGGAGTTGAATCATGTCACCATCAAAAATAGGCACCTGTTGCCTCGCATTGATGACCTGTTTGACCACTTGCAAGGAGCCAAATTCTTTTCAAAGATCGATCTTCGTTCTGGATATCATCAGTTAAAGATTAGAACCGATGACATTCCAAAGATGGCTTTTAGAACTCGGTACAGGCATTGCGAATTCCTAGTCATGTCTTTTGGATTGAATAATGCTCCTGTTGCCTTTATGGATATGATGAACCGAGTATTCAAGGAATATTTGGATCACTTTGTGGTCGTATTTATTGATGACATCCTCATATATTCCAAAAGCCGTGAAGATCATGAGCAACATTTAAGGCTGATACTCAAAAAACTTCGTGAAAATAAGATTTATGCCAAGTTGAAGAAATACGAGTTCTGGCTTGAAGAAGTAGTATTCCTTAGGCACGTAGTATAAGATTATGGAATATCTATTGACCCGACAAAGATTGAAGCTATTCAAAGATGGGAGCAACCTAAATCAGTGACCGAAGTACGTAGCTTTCTCGGCTTAGGTAGTTATTATCGGAGATTCGTAGAAAGGTTTTCTCGAATCGCTACTCCATTAACTCAGCTGACTCGGAAAGATACAAAGTTCTGTTGGAGCGAGGAATGTGAGAAGAGTTTTCAAGATCTCAAGAGAAGGCTTATTTTAGCACCTGTTCTGACAATACCATCTGGCTCGTAGGGATTTGTCATATACAGTGATGTTTCAGGCAAAGGGTTAGGATGTGTTCTCATGAAACATGGGAAAGTCATAGCCTATGCCTCACGACAACTCAAAGAATATGAGAGGAATTATCCTACTCATGATATAGAGTTGGCATCTGTCGTTTTTGCATTTAAGATTTGGAGGCATTACCTGTATGGAGAAAAGGTGGAGATCTATACGGATCATAAAAGCCTCAAATATTTCTTCACTCAAAAGGAACTCAACATGCGACAACGATGATGGCTTGAGCTATTGAAAGATTACAATCATACCATTCTATACCATCCTGGAAAAGCGAACGTAGTAGCTGATGCATTGAGTAAAAGATCATATGCGGGTACGAGTTCATTATTGTCAACGCAAAGGCCCATTTTATATGACTTACACAAGACAGAGATAGAGTTAAAGACTCCAGGGACCCATGTGATGATGGCGAATATACGAGTAGAACCGACTTTAATCGATAAAGTTAAATCTGCTCAAGCTACAGACCTGGAGCTGACACGTATGAGGAAGAAAGTGCAAGAAGGTGCTATTTCAAAAGCAAGAATCGATGAAGAAGGAATACTTAGAGTCAACTCTAGACTTTGTGTTCCTAACGATTCTGACTTAAAGTATAAAATCATGATGGAGGCGCACAACACACCGTTTGCGATCCATCCTAGGAGTACCAAAATGTATCGTGATCTTCGACATACATTTTGGTGGAGCAATATGAAGAGAGAGATAGCGGGGTTTATTTCAAGGTGTCTAACTTGTCAACGAGTTAAGGCAGAGCATCAAGTTCCAAAAGGTCCATTGTAAACACTTGAAATTCCAGAATGGAAGTGGGAGCACATTACCATGGATTTCGTTATCGGTCTTCCTAAGGTTTCTCAAGGCATTGATGCGATTTGGGTCATTGTTGATAGATTGACCAAGTCTGCTCATTTCTTACCAATACGAGACACTTATACACTTGAACATCTTGCTAGTATGTACATAAATGAGATTGTAAGATTGTATGGTATGCCAGTATCCATAGTTTCTGATCGAGACCCAAGATTCACTTCAAGATTTTGGGTTAGTTTACAAAAAGCTATGGGCACAGATTTACAATTTAGTTCGGCATATCATCCTCAAACGGACGGGTAGTCGGAGAGGTCTATTCAAACTCTTGAAGATTTATTAAGACTATGTGTCCTTGACTTCAAAGGAAGTTTGGACATGTTCTTACCATTGGTGGAGTTTTCCTACAACAACAGTTATCAAACAAGTATTAGCATGGCTCCATTTGAGGCGTTGTATGGTAGAAAGTATCGTTCTCTAGTATGCTGGGATGAGGTGGGTGAAGTAACGTTGTTGGGACTGGAGTTGGTGCGTATGACTACAAAAAAGAATCAAACGATCCGACAATGTATAAAAACCTCACAAGATCGACAAAAGAGTTATTCTGATCTTCTTCGAAAGGACGTGGAATTTAATATTGGAGATCATGTCTTGTTACGTGTTGCTCCATGGAAAGGAGTTACGAGATTTGGAAAGAGAGGAAAGCTCAATCCTCGATTCATTGGCCCATTTTTAATCCTCGACCGAGTAGGAACTGAAAGTAATATGCACACAAGCCAATCATGTTTGATGATAAAGCATATACTTTGTAACAATCTTATTCATTTATTAATAAAAAGTATTAATTTATTAAAGGCTTTTAATTATCTACATGATGCTGTTTTATAATATGTGATAAACCCATAGTTTTAAGCAATGCTTTTAGAATAATGATGATGATCATTCTAATGAGATCTAAATTCTTAGAAAGCTTAAAACTAAAATAGTTCCCAATCATTGGATTACTAAATTGGGGATTAGTGAATCCGGATAGATTGGTACATACGTTGTTGCTTTTCATTGGATGAGGATGATTGATCTCATGATCATTTGTGTGGAGACACTAAAGCAAGTATATAGGTGCTTATTAGAGAATAAGTTCATTTGAACGTGGCTCGCTAAGGAATACCTAATGGAGTTTTATTTGCTGTCAATAGGAATTCTGTAGTGATAGTAGTACAAAGTGATCCTTGGACTTATGATCATCATAGTATCTTGTGTATGATGAGTTATACTTTGACTTATTCCTTAAGACCCTTAGGGTATATCAAAGGGTATGCTTGGGTATAATAAGTTGTACATGGAGATAATGTATGATCAATAAAGAATCTACCACTTCTAATAAAAGAAGAGAAATGTCCTATGTGATTCGATAAATGACAACCCAAGAGTCCTTGGCAAGGCGTAATGAAATTAGAAAGGAGTTTTAATTTGTATTATTTGGAGTTGTGCATTTAAGAGTCGAAATACATATAATTAAATAAAATAAGACTTGACAAAGAATTCCATGCCTTATATTTAATTGGGACATTGTATGGTGGAAGGATTGAATTGTCACAGTAACTATTTACTCAAAGGTTCTTTTATGATTAATGTTGAAATCTATATTATCCGGAAAGTCGTTGATCGCTAAGAGGCTTATCCCTATTGTAGAATAAATATTATTTATTTAAATAAATTAATTGTTTAAATTTATTTATTTAAATAAGATTAGAATTATTCTAATTGATTTATTCACAACCGGTTTAATATGGAGAACCTAAAGGGTCACACCATAAAAGGAAGAATAATTATTTAAGAAGTTAATGGCATAATCGTAATAATATAAAGTATATTTAATTTAATCTATAGTGATAGAATAAATTAAATAGCTTAATATTTATTATTTAGTATTTTAGAAATATTAAATATAAATTAATAAGAGAAGTCTTATTAATATTATTACAATTATTATTATTTTAATTTCTAAAAGAGTTTAGGAATTAATTTAATATAAGTACTCTCATTTATTCCTAATAGGATTAGGAGGGAAAATTAGTTAAAGGAGTTTAATTAATTATCCCTAATAAGATTAGGGAGCTTAATTAATTAAAAGAATTTTAATTAATTCCTTAATTGTTAAGATGGGTTGCCTTCATCTATAAATAAGAGGAGTCTTATTATGGGTGTTGGGGGTTGTTGACTTTTACAACGACATAATTCCAATTTGTTGGAGAGTACCCTTTTCTATATAGATAGAAAACTAGGGTTTGAGCCAAATACCCCTTCTTCTTGAATTTTCTTCTTCCTTGGTGGATCACCTCTAGAGGCCAAACATTTGGGTGGCTAACGTTGATCAAAGGAAGGAACCAAACCCGGTGGATTCAAGATTGAACGCGAAAGGATTTGGAGGTGAACTTGTACCTGAGGAAGCTCGATCTTCAAGGGTATGATTTTATTCTTTATCTTTTCGTTTAATTAATAATTATGCATAAAGGGTGATCCGGGTATATGGTTTGTAAATTTTTTTTTAAACTCTGATTTTTCCACGTTTCCGCACTTTTGTGCAATTTGATTGCGCACATGAATATTACAAACCTAACAGGAACTGTGGCCTATAGACTCGCCTTACCGCCAAGTATGTCTCGTGTTCATAACATTTTTCATATATCTATGTTACGTAAATATGTGAAAGACCCAAACCACATTATTGAATTAGAACCGGAGGAGATAGCGGAAGATTTAACGTATGAAGAGGTACCTGTTAAAATCTTGGATAAGAAGGATCGTATTCTACGCTCCAAGGTTATACATCAAGTCAAAGTTTTGTGGAGAAACTACGATATTGAGGAAATGACCTGAGAGTTAGAATCTGAAATGAAGTCAAGGTATCCTCACCTTTTCGACATACCAGCTACGCACCCTAATTTCGAGGACGAAATTTCATAAGAAGGAGAGGTTGTAAGACCCTAACTTTTATTAATAAAGATTAATTTTTCTCGAAATATATTTTTGAATATTATGGTGTGGATTTGATATAATGTTATAGTTGTGGGTATTATTTACAAATTTTGTAAAGTAAGCAAGTGGTTATATAATATTCGATTTATCAGGGAATATCCGTACGACGACACAATTATTGGTGGACTCCACAACGGAAGTATTGTCGTAGTTAGAAAATGACAAAATTATCTTTTTATAAATATAACGACGAAAGTTTTACCGTTAAACTTTTATAAATTATCTTTTTATAAATATAAGTACAGTAATACACGTGGTTGCATAGTAGCACACGTTATTGATTATTGATGCTTACGTGAGAAGTCATTTAGTTATATTCAATTATTGCTACAGTAATTGCTGCATCATATCTCTCATATTATTGATTCAATTATTATCACAGTATCATCTTCATAATATTTATTATTATTAAATCAATAATTGAGGCGATAAAGTTATTCATATTATTATTTGCAATATTGACAATGTCTAGAAGTTCTGTCAAGGAGAGGTTTGGTCACCTAATTGCACGCCAATAAGAAGAAATCCTTATCGGAAAACACCCTCTTTCCTGGGAACGACCTGGTTGTTAAATATTGTGAGTTAAAATATTAATGATGAATAAGTTCGTGTTGATTAAAGATGAAATTGATAGTTCCATTGTGTTGGGATTATTAGTGTTAGTGGAAATCGACATTTATTTCGATAATAATTGATGTCTCGAGGTTATATTGACCAATCGGGTAATTAATCAGATAAATGAGCAATTAATTGTTATTATTTCACATGCTTATAACTATTTGTTCACATGTGTGTACTATTTATTCACATTCAAGTACTATTAGGGGAGGTGGTTCAAGATTGATAATATTTGCATGACTAAATTAAAAATAGAGGTATAGATGAAGGTACTATACTGTAATTAGTTTTTTCACATGATTATACTGTTAAGTCACATGAATGAACTATTAATTCACATTATTTACTATTAGGGGAGGTGGTGCAAGTTTGATAATACTTGCGTGACTAAATTAAAAATAAAGAAAAAGAGGAAGGTATTATAC
This sequence comes from Panax quinquefolius, assembly GCA_020205615.1. Lineage (NCBI taxonomy): Eukaryota > Viridiplantae > Streptophyta > Magnoliopsida > Apiales > Araliaceae > Panax > Panax quinquefolius. The sequence continues at coordinate 52,518,348 of CM035169.1, read as the reverse complement.
TGTAATATTATGAGCCCAAAACGTGCAATTATCGAAACTATATTTTTCTATAAATAGAAGCTCATTCTTCTTTCATTCTCACCAATTCACTAAGTCTCACAAGAGCAATTATTATAGAGAAAAATTATAGAGAGAAAGAAGAAGAGAAGTCTGCTACCTCACTATTCCAGTATCTAGTTTCTTCTAAGGTAAAGGGTATTATTTCTTTCAATACTCGTACGGGTTGTTATTCCATTCTTTATTATTCTGTTGGAATAACCTGTCTGTGTGGTCTATCGCATGCATGGTGAATCCTTCTGTTATTCCATTCTTTATTATTACATTGGAATAACTTTTATGCATGGCGGTCTATCGCATGCATGGTGAATTCTTCTGTATTCCATTCTTTATTATTCTGTTGGAATAACCTGTCTATGTGGACTACCGCATGCATGGTGAATGATCCTTTATATTCATTCCTTATTAAATTGTGTAAATGATCTATCTACGTGGATTATCGCATGGCAGGCAAAAATCCATTTGTAGTTTCATATATTCTATTATACTCAGTTGGTTAAAGTTTTGGCCTCTATACTACATGAAATTAGTAGAATATCCTGGTTATTTGCGCTTCATCCAGTATCTTTTCAAGGAAATATTATTCTGAACATTCTTGAATTTTACTCCACAAAATAGTATCATGTTGACAATTTGGACGTTATTGATTTATAGATAAAATAAATTATAAATCTTTAAAAATTTATCCTTGAACTTGTTTTATTGAATTCTTATATCATTGCCATCATCCTCGTGTTTATAATATGTTGAAAGTCATCTATGGCCTATAGTGCATAGATGTACTTGGTATGATTATGACCGGGGATTATTCGGTATAATCATGACCGTAATGTTACAAATGATGTGGTAAAAGTCCTCATTGGTCGTAGTGCATTGATGGACAGTTGTTGGCATGATCATGACCACTGATGAATACACGAATATCCTTGGCACGTAGTTCATGGATAATTTGTGGTCGTGATAATAATGAATAACCTTGGCCGTAGTGCAGGGATGATGTGGTTTATTTTTTAAGCGGAGTCTCAGCGATAAAAGTGAGGAAAAACCTTTTAAATTATAGAAGATAGTAGATTTTATTCTCTACTTGACTCTTCTAATGGATTGCTTGTTCCGCTGCACTTAAACATGATGTTTGTTATATTTTATCAGTTTAACATTGTTGAAGGCTAACGATAAATTATTATGCATTATCTTAGTCATAATATTTCTTACTGGGCTAGTTGAGCTCACCCTTTCTTTCACTTTTCTCTTTAGGAAATGAGAATATAGTTGGGACGAGTCGGGAAACGGATTGACGGTCCAGATGGTTGTTTTAGTAGTCCTCACTACTCTATAAAATAGTATGACAATAAATGTAATGAGGACTCCATTGAGTGTGGATATTGTCTAGATGACAATAATCTTATTAAAACTCTTAGATTATGTTTTGTCGTATTTTACACGACTGTTGTAAAATTAAGTTGTATTTGAATTTTTTACCATGTATTTGGTGACTCAAGATGGGTGATGTATACCTATTTTGGGGGTGTCACAAATTTCATGGCCAACATGCATCATAACATAGCGATATTGGCCATCACATTTCATGTCAGAGGCTGTTCTTCATTTTTGGGTTTTCCAGAAATGAAGAACAACACAAGGTGTCTACTTTGAGCCCTTGAAGCTATGCTTTCCAAGCTTACTTTATATGATATAATGCTTCTATCTTGTAGTCCAGATGACAGGGAACATGTATACATTAACATATCATCAAAACAATACAACAATCATAAGATTCAAGCCAGTAATACGACCTGTCAGGAAAGTGTTCTTAAGAAATCTGGGTTTTCCAGATTTCGTCCTGGGCGTTGGTCAACGCTAGTTTGACCGTGATTATCTTTGATTATATGACTGATTTGGGTGATCTATTAGCATGATTGTGTAGTACTTATACTAGTCTACAAGATCAAAACAACAACATGGCTTAATCACTTAAACACAGTAAGATCAAAGGCCATAAAAAGCTTGTCAGAAATTCTGGGAAATCTAGGAATTTTCTGGGCTGCCCAGAAAGCATAACCGTGATTGGTCAACACAGTTTGACTGCTCATATCTCTCACTCTATTCATGATCTGGCCCTGTTTCTAGTTTCAGATCAAAGCCTACATGGCATACTACACATACAAAACTTCAAAAACCAAAAATCATTCATAATAAGAAATTATAGGCACTGACATATGACTGTCAGGCCATTTTCCAAATTTTTCCCAAATTTCTTAAAATGCTATTTTCATGCATCTAAGTATTATAGATCTATGATCTATCAACCCAGATCACTTATTAACACGCTATAACACAACTCTAACCAAAAAACAACTACATATAACATCAGATCATAAAATTTTGAAGATTAGGGTTTATACCACTTTGATGCTCCATTTTTGATTCTGATCCTACTGATCTGATCTTGGCTTACTAAGAAATGATATTAGCTTATCTTATCTCACTTTCTCACTCTACATTCCCGGAATTCTAGAGAGAGAAGGTCTTGGTTGCTTTGATAATTAAAGTAAGAGATTTTTCTTACTTTTTCATTTCTAAACTTTGATGCAATGTATATGGATAATAAATAGGCTGATTGCTGAGATATTAGTCATATGCTAGGGTTTAGGGTTGGTGAGCAACCACCTTACGTTTAGATCTACAAGCAACATAAAAAATAATGCACTAAGGGCATTTTGGTCTTTTTGTCCCACATTTTAATGGCAAGTTGGTCTTTTATCCAACCTTTAGGGTTTGACCCTTAGGGTTTAACCTTTAGGGTTAAAACCTAAGGTTTCAAAAAATTAAATTTCTAATTTAGGTTTTCAAAATAAAAATTAATATTTCTAAATTATAATTAGTGTTGTCTAATTATATTAAGATTTCCTAATCATAATTTCAAACTTGCTACTTAGGATTATTATTTCCTAATTAAAATTGCTAATTTAGTAATTAGGGTCCTAATTGTACATTAGGGTTTATAACCCATGTATTAGGGTTTTAAATAGAAAAATAATTTTTTTAATTTAGAAATTAGGTTTCCTAATTAGATTAGGGTTTTCTAATTAGTTATAACTTGAAAATTAGGATTAATGTTTCCTAATTAACATTAAAATTATTAAATTAACAATCAGGTTTTCCCTAATTATAAATTAGGGTTTCTAATCCAGAAATTAGGATTTTCTAAATCAATTAGGGTTATCCCTAATTAGGTTATTATTAATCACGTTTAAACCTTATATTAGCATTTAAATCCCCAAATTAGGGTTTTTAACTTTCGAATTAGGGTTTTCGATTCCTGGAACTGAAATTAGGGTTTCCAATCCTATCATTAGGGTTTCTTATCAATCGCTATGGTTTTCTAACCGAACGTTGACGTTCTCAATATATACTTAGGGTTTGTCACAGATATAGCTTATCTGGTCAACCCCTGACCCTTAACCACATATTGTACACATATATTACCATATACTCAGAACATATTCACGTATACCCTTAATCCTGAATAATTCATCATAGAAATTTTCAATTCATAGAATTCCTTCTCGGAAATCTCAAATACATTCACTTATTTTCTGTCTAGGTTTATTATTTAACCTTAATTCAATATTTTAAAATTTTATAAATATTCAAATTCTCGGGTTGTCACATTCACCTCTTCTTCTAAAAGTTTCGTCACCAAAATTTACTTTACACCTTATACCATACACCATTCACCATTCATTCTCATCATCACAGGCTATCCAATACACCTCTCACAAGAGTAAAAAATTTGAAATTGTGCTGAGGGGTTATACAGATTATTATCATCGTTTTTTTCATGAAAGGTTTTATGGAAGTTCATCCAGAATCGTCATAACTTACGTATATAGTGGGTAATTAGCTGATATACCTGTACTACTTATTAAGTCTTCTTTGGTCGAATCTGTTTTTCATCACTTCCATAGGCACAAAAATTTTACCTCAGTCTTATAGGATTCAACAGCAAAATAATTTGGTTCGGGAAAAATTTCAAAGAACGCTTAGAATTTTCATAAATGTTGGTCTAGCCGAATAAATTAGCTTCGACTCATATTAATAACCAACTTCAATCGAATTACGAATGTGTGTAGCCAAACGCCGTTGACAAAATAAATTTTAAAATAGTTTGAAAATGACGCCATGATGTCGTACTGTATTAATATCCCGTTTGAGGATACCGTCATCTAGTGACTTTGTCATAACACATCATACAATAGTGGAATAATAATTTTAGATCAAATTCAACACTAAGTATTCTTGCATTTACAACTCCATCAACTTTTTATCATCTCTGCACCAAGTTACATTGTACAAAAGTGATAAATAAAAATATTTTTGGTATTTCAAATCATTATCGTCTAGCTAAAATAAGTAGTGTAGACTATTCTTTAAACCGTTCAAAAATTCATTTAAATTTTTTTTTATCATCTCAACAGGTAACGATCGTGTCGGTGGCCCGAAGTCCACGCATACACAATGGTCACCAAGAGCTGATATAAAAATAATAAATTCATTATCAAAAAGGCACATAGTGCGTATTTAGCTTGATTTCCAAAAAGTTCGAAGTCTAGCACAACTAGGAATTTTGGAAAACTTAATGTCTCCACTAATGATCAATTGCTTAATCAATCTATCTGTTCCTATAATCCTCAATATTCCGTTTACACATAGTGCTACCCAGTTTGTCAAACGACACTCATGAGTTCAGGAACTTTCCACAATCATATGAGTTTAAGAACTTGTCCTAGTCAGACCTTTGGCGTCCATTCTCTGAGGGGTTCATAAACATTTCATATAATCATAAGTCACGAACGTACCATAAGTATAAGTTTTAAGAACTCGTACTTAACCTGATATTCTCTACCTATACCCTATCTATCTGATATACACATGAGAAAGGAATCACCCTCTTAACAATCATATAACAAATAGCGTGACACAGACATTTCAATGATTATCAGTGCCAAAAACTAAGTGATTGTTACACCAAGTACAATTAAGCTCCTATACGAAGAATCATACAACTTAGCTGCTGACGCGAGTCCTCAATTTAATTCCCCACCTAATCTTAAGTCCCTTCTCAATACGAATTTCATTTAACCCGTATTCATAATCCTTTCCTGAATCTGTACCAATTCATAGACACAAAAAAATATTGTTGTAAACTTTTCAATCATTCGCTTGATCGTTCTCCACACTATAACCTTATCAGATCACGGGGTGATCTCATCGTGTATATTATGATTCATCTCTATACTATGATTGTTTTGCTTTTCGATCTTCTATCCCTGTACTTTTAGTCTTTTAGACTCTATCTATTCACCATTACTGTTCAACTTAATTATTAGAGTTAGAGAACTATGTATCTTATACCCCGCCGATATTCGTTTTTGAATCTTGTTAGTTCCCAGTAGGCACAATAGATCTAGAAGGGGGGGGGTTGATTAGATCCTTTTTCTTTCAAATACTTTTCTGGTTTATTTTGTATTGCTCATAATTTAGCATATGACAAACATACGAATCTTTTCAAGAACAACGGAATAAGTAAAAGATCCCCTTCATTCATATATTCATAATCATACATATAGTGTTCGTAGAGTTAGTTAAATAGTAAGCTGTTAAAACATACATAGCAGTTATAGCAGTTAATAGACATAATGTAATGACATAAGGTAAAAGACACAAGGGGTTTTAAGTGGTTCAGAGACTCAAGCTTCTAATCCACTCTTCTACTTTCAACTAGCAGGATTTCCACTAAGGAAGGGAAGCACCCTAAATAACTAAGATTCCTTCAAGGCCAGCAGCCTTGGGACTTCAGTTCACTAAGAACTCTTCAAGGCCAGCAGCCTTGGAACTCCTCTAGTTCGCTAGGAACTCTTCAAGCCTAGCAGGCTTGGAACTTCATTTAGTCCCTCTTGACAAGGACCCATTAGGCCCTAGCTTCTCGTTGAGTTGTTTATTTATTTGTTGGAGTTTGTGTTTGTAGCGCCCCCAAATCCGGGTATCTTCCAATCCGACAGATGGTGCTCTATTGTACAAACATTCATACATTCATTCAATTGAAAAGTCTTAAAGAACGAACATAACTTCTATATATTTAAAGTAATATTTACATTTCCCAGGTTCTATACCCATTACAAAGTTTCTTTGTCATAATATCAATTACATTACAATAATAGACCTATACTATTACAAGACAGCTTAACAATCTGCCTTAGCTTTTCCTTTATCCTTTTTCGATCCTTCGGGAAGTTCAGTCTTAGCTGCATTCATATGGTTCAAGCAAGAGTGATCATAACTAGCTCAGCAAGTATAACAATTCAATAACAACATACTTGACACATACGAATCGTATATCTTCAATAACTGAATAATAGTTATGAAGTACTATTGATAATTCAAAATAGCACTTCATCTTTCTTTCAAAATGCTTTACATTAATAACAATATTTAGTAAAACATTCACTTCGGTCAAGAACCTCGAGTATTCATTCTTTATTGGAAAAAGGACAACCCGAAACTAAGTCCGTAAGCCCGATATTACTTACGAGCACTTCTAGGTGATCTGCTTATTGTACTCTATGTTGATCAACACTACATCCATTAAACGTGTGTACGTTTAATCAATTGGCAACCTCACGTGCCTGTCATTTTACCAACAAAACATTTTAACACTTCAGTCTTCTTTTGAAAACCATATCTATTAGTTGACAAAAGATAACAACATTTGATAATAGATGAATATATTATCAATAATCCACGCAATATATCAAGTCTAGCCAAAGCAATTGGCTTTAACCTCAACATACCTCAATTTATGCAAAAGAATACATGAACTTCAAAAACTTGTTCAGATTGAACTGAGACAAGAGTTAGAATACTTGCCTTTAGCGTCTGCTACGGTATATTTACTTTATGTTCAAGTCTTTCAAGTCTCTACAATACATGATCACATAATGCCTTACATTAGGTCACATATAATCAAGTATGTATATGACTAAATCTTACCCTTCATCTCAATCTAATTGTGTATTAGATTCAGTTACTATCTATTCCGGCTTATCATTATCCTTGCATTTATATTTGACTAGGTTATCTCAACCTTTATACAACATCCCTAAGGTTTAACAAAGTTTAAACAATGTTACATTACATTCCTTAGGTTGTGTTTACTTTTAAATCAATTAACATTCTTTTCTTTGTAATTAAAAACATTCATCACTATTGTTGTTTTTGAGGTTTGAATTTGGCTTACTGGTCCTGCTTACTTATGTATGACATTGTCCGGACAACACACTTTAGAGTTTTTTTTGTCTCAGTACATGGCAGCAGTGCCACCATTTTATTATTTGCGTACATGGTTATTGCCATTTGTGATTACTGCTCACGCTGTGCTTGCAGTGTGCTCGAACATTTGTTATGTGCTACGGCGTGACCAAATTGTCCTAGGGTTGGCGCCGCGGCGCCAACTCTATGCACCTGAAAAAAATTCAGTCCTTGAATTTTTGTGAACTTCTTGGACGCATAACTTCTTCGTTATATGTCCAAATTGGCTCGTTCAAAAGCCTACGGTTCACAAATTAAGTAATCTACACGTTCATACAAGAATTTTATCTATTTGACTTTGTTTGCTAAGAATTCACCTATTGGTTCATTTTTTACGAAAACGATAAACGTTCGTGAACGTTCAACGCTCGTTTCTTCGTTCAAAGTCAAAATCCGGTCATTTTCGAGTCCGCAACTCTTAAATGCTAAATGACTTGTCTCCATCGGAAAACAATGGGTCTGAGTTCAAACACAAAATTTGAATTCTATTCCGAGAATTTTACGAATTCGATGATTATCGTCCAATCGTACAATTTCTGGCAAATCTTCATTCTTATAACTTGTTCAACATTACAAATGAATTCCATTCATCATGTGAACATCTCCACCTAATTATTACAACAACTTATAGTCATTGTTGGATTTTAGACTTATTTCTTAATGAGCCTATAACTTGTCAAATTATAAACTATTTAAGATTTCATTGTTCATGACTTATGATAATTAAAGTTTCTTAATCATCATACCTTATATGTTCTTAACATATAACTTTACTTATGTATTCATGATACATATGATCATACAAGTTCTTTTACATCCATATCACTCATCTTAATAAACTCATTACTAGTTCATAATTTTCATACTAACATTCAAGGTTAACTTATAATAAGTTTATAACTTTTATAAGTTCAAATGACTTATTTCCAACTTATGTGGCTTAAGTTCATTGATTACTCATTCTTCTTACTTCTTAACATCCATGTTCCTTAATCCATACTTTTCTTATCAACCTATCATGGTAGAGATAGAAGATAATGGAGAAGAAGTCTTACTCTTTGAAGTATTTGTAAAGTAGCCTACTTTTTCTTCTTACAAATGAAAGTAACTTATTGTAGCTTATTCTCTCTAACACTTAAGCACTTTTAGATGTTTGGATTATTTGAACAACTAACAAATGGCTTGTAAGCCTTCTCTATATATAGATTTTCCAAAGTTAGGGTAATTTGGACATTAACACAATCCCACCTCCTTATGCACCTCCTTACTATTCATTACTTACAAGGCACAAAACCTATCCTTTGCTTGACCACTACTCATAAGTCTTGGTCATTACTTCTAATACTTGATCATTAGTTTAACTTGGTCACCATACTAACCATATTAATATGGTTTGCCCCATGGGTCATTACAACTCATGGATTCTAGCTTGAGCTTGGATTAAATAAATCCTTGGGCTTTGTATTAACACACACTAGTTGGTTCATTAATTAATAATTGGGCCTTAACATTTTATTCACTTGGGCTTGTACCAATTGTTAACCAATCTTCCAAGTCCATTAACATTACTTAATACCTATACATATTGTTTATATATCATTTTCATATTCTAATTCATATAGAATTTTATACAATATTTCATCCTTTATACAAACTCGTATACTACTTCGTATTATACTTGTTTTTATTACTTTGCACAATACCAAAGTATCATAAAATTAATAATTATACGTTACTACTTTGCCCTTCTTAACGTTTATAAATTAAGTCCGCAAGTGAAATATTACATTTTCCGTAACTAGATTTTTATTACATAATCCATCTTACCTTGTCATTCTATCATTACGTATTTCTCGGAAATTCAAAAATAAATCCCGAGCAAATACCGATGAATACTGTTTTTCGGAAAATTTCTCGGAAAACTTTTATTTTCGTCTTGGAAATTCAAACACTTTAGTTCGTTCACGTAGCTCAAATACTACGACATTTTAACATGAATAGGTTGTACAATGACAACCATCTTGATAACACATAGAATATAATTTTATTATTATTTAATTTAATAAAATCATTTTACAATAAGATCCGAATTTTTCGGTCGTTACATTCTTCCCACCTTATAAAGATTCTGTCCCCAGAATCTCGTCTTACTTTAATCAAATAGATTCCCCCCTTATTTTTCTTCATCTTTTCTTCTAATTCCCACGTTGCTTCTTCATCATCGTGGTTCTTCCATAATACCTTTACTGATGGTATTACCTTATTCCTCAGAACTTTTTCCTTTCTATCAATGATCTGCATCGGCGATTCTTCATATGTTAAGTCTTTCTCGATATGAATCGGCTCATACTCAATTACATGCTTATAGTCCAGCTTATATGGACGTAATACAGATACGTGAAACACGTTATGTATTCGTTATAGGTCTAGAGGTAATGCTATCACATAGGCTACCTCTCCCACCCGTTTTAATACTTCAAAAGGTCCTATAAACCTTGGACTTAACTTTCCTTTCTTTCCAAAGTGTATCTTTCCTTTCCAGGGAGATACCTTTAGAAACACATATGAGCCCACTTCAAGCTCTCGACTTAGTCTATGCGAGTCCGCATACTTCTTCTATCTGTCCTGAGTTGAGACGAGACGCATCCGAATTAACTTTACCACATCCGCTGTCTGCTGCACCTATTCTGGTCCTAGCATCCTGCGTTCTCCCACCTCATCCCAACATAATGGTAATCTGCACTTTCTTCCATACAGAGCTTCATAAGGCGGTATACCTATGCTTGCATGATAACTGTTGTTATACGCAAACTCTACTAGTGGTAGGTGATTATCCCAACTACCCTTGAAATCCATGACTCAAGACCTCAACATGTCTTCCAACGTCTGAATTGTTCTCTCACTCTGCCCATCGGTTTGTGGATGATAAGTTGTGCTTAACTTCAGCTGTGTTCCCAAGTTTTCTTACAAACTACTCCAAAAGTTCGATGTGAATCGTGGATCACGATCTGTCACAATCGATACTAGTACTCCATTTCTGGAAATAATTTCCTTAACATAAAGTTTAGCTAACTAGTCTAAGTTATACTTGACCCTAATTGGCAAAAAGAGAGCTGACTTTGTCAACCGGTCCACTATTACCCAAATCGAATCATACCCTTTTTTCGTCGTCGGAAGTCCCACCATGAAGTCCATCGTGATATGCTCCCACATCCATTCTAGAATCTCCAATGACTGTAATAAGCCACTGGGTCGTTGATGTTCGGCCTTAACTTTTTGACAAGTCAAGCACCTACTCATATACTCTGCTTTTTCTCTCTTCATGTTTGGCCACCAAAAACTATGTCAAAGGTCTTGATACATCTTAGTGCTACCAGGATGTATCGAGTACCTCGAACTATGAGCTTCTTGTAACACTTGCTCCTTTAATTCTGTCTCAATCAGAACCCAAATTCGTCCTTCAAATCTTAATAATCCCTCATTATCAAGACTATACTTATTATCTTCCTTCTCGGATAACCGCTTCTTCGTTTGGTTACACTCGTCAGTCTTGAGTTGTACCTCCTTGACTCTCTCTGCGATGGTAGATTGCATCTCCATCGTAAAGAGTATCTGCCTCAAATCACTCGGCATCTTTACTTCTATTTCCATCCTAGCCATCTCTGTTATTAACTCATTTTGAGCTATTAACATAGACAACTTTTCCCGACCATTCCTACTTAAAGGCGTTGGCAACTACATTGGCCTTTCCAGGGTGATACAGGATTTCACAATCATAATCCTTTATCAACTCTAGCCATCTTCTCTGTCTCATATTCAACTCCTTCTAAGTGAAGATATACATTAGACTTTTATGGTCCGTGTATATCTCACATTTTCCCCATAAAGATATTGTCTCCATATCTTTAGGGCAAACACTACCGCGGCTAGTTCCAGATCATGAGTAGGATAAACTTTCTCATAATCCTTCAACTGCCGTGATGCATACGCAATGACTTTGCCATGCTGCATAAGCACAAAACGAAGTCCTCTATGCGAAGCATCACTATACACCACAAAATTTCCCGTGTCATCTGGCAATGACAAAACAGGCGCTTCACTTAATCTTTTCTTCAGTTCTTGAAAACTGTCTTCACATTTATCCGTCCATACGTATTTCACCGTCTTCCTTGTTAAATTAGTCAACGGGGTAGCTATCTTCGAAAAATCTTGGATAAATCTTCGATAGTACCCTGCTAACCCTAGGAAACTCCGCACCTCAGATGGCGTTTTTGGTTGTTCCCAATTCATTACTTCTTCTACCTTCGCTAGATCAACTAAAATCCCCTCTTGGTCAATGACATGACCTAAAAACCGCACATTTCCCAGCCAAAATTCACATTTGGTGAATTTCGCATATAACTTCTCCTTCCTTAGTGTCTCCAACACTAATCTTAAGTGTTCAGCATGATCTTCTGGCGTCTTAGAATAGACTAGAATATCATCGATAAACACAACGACGAACTTGTCCAAATATGGTTTGAACACTCTATTCATCATATCCATAAATGCAGCTGGTCCATTAGTCAACCCAAATGACATCACAAGAAACTCGTAATGACCATAACGAGTCCTGAATGCCGTCTTTGGTACATCTTCCTTCCTAACCTTCAACTGGTGATACCCCGTCCACAAATCTATTTTAGAAAAATACTTTTCCCTTTCAATTGATCAAAGCGATCATCGATCCTGGGCAAGGGGTATTTATTCTTTATCGTTAACTTGTTCAACTCCTGATAGTAAATACAAAGCCTTAATGATCCGTCTTTCTTCTTGACAAACAACACTGGTGCCCCCCACGGGGAAACACTTGGTTGAATGTACTTTCTGTCTAATAGTTCCTGTAGCTGAACCATTAGTTCTTTCATTTCCACATGCTCCATACGGTACGGTGCCCTTGAGACTGGTGCCGCTCCTGGCACAATGTCTATCACAAATTCGATCTCCCTATCCGGCGGTAAACCTGGTAACTCACTTGGAAATACATCAATGAATTCGTTTACTATAGGTATTTGTTCCATGGTTGCTCCAATCTCTGGGTATCAACAACATGGCATAGATAAACTACACATCCCTTCCTTAAAAGTTTTATAGTTTGTGTCATCGTAAGGCAACACGAACGTCCCGACGATTTATTATCGTAAAATACTACAGGAGGTTGCTTCAACGTCCTGATGCTCACACATTTCTTTTGGCAATCTATAATTGCTCCATGGTTAATCAACCAATCCATTCCGAGAATTACGTCGAATTCTCCTAAGTTTATCGGTATTAAATCTACAGAAAACTTACAACCACGTACATCTATGCAACAACTCCTATGAATAACTTCAACAGGAATTATCTCTTCGTTTACTACCTTAATGTTCAAAGGTATAGGCAATTTTTTCAGGAAATAATTCTAGTCATCTAGCAAAATCACATGCTATAAACGAACAAGTAGCACCCGAATCAAATAGCACGTATGCATTTATGTTATTGATCGGAATAATACCTACAACTACATCCCCTGATGCCACCGAATCTTGGACCATCATATTAAAAGTGCGGGCCATTGATTTACCCAGCTGAGTTGGACCACTAATAGCTAACTTACCCTATTAGTTCCCTTATTTCCTTCTATCCCCTACTTCGGGCAGTTCTTCGCTATGTGGTCAGTTGATCCACATACAAAACAACCATAATTTTTCTTTGGATTTGGACAGTTAGGCTAAATGTGCCCTTCCTGTCCATAATTATAACATACTACCTTTCCTTTGAGACAGACTCCTAAGTGAGTCTTCCCGCAGGTTTTACAGGCCTTCATTCTCCTCTTAGAATCCCCTTGTTTTACTCAAGTATTCCCAGAGTTAAAGCCCTTCCTCTTTTGACTGTTGCCACTTCCACTAGCTCCCTCGGTCTTGATTCCTCCATCAACCTTGCCCTTGTTTTTCTTATCCTTGTGGTACTGGCTGAGAGCCTCATTCCCACCTTCGATAATTATTTCCTTTTCTAATATGGTTCCGAAGGAAGTACTTTGGAACATAGAGATTCGGCTATAGAGCAAGGGTTTCAAGCCCTGCTCGAATCTTCTAGCCTTTCTCACTTCAGTGTCCACTTGATATGAAGTAAATCGTGCCAGCTCATTAAACTTGGTAGCATACTGGGGTACTGTCATATCCCCTTGTTTCAATTCAAGAAACCTCATTTCCATCCTCCCTTGCATACTCATGGGAAAATAGTTCTCGAAGAAAATCTCCTTGAACCTCTCCCATGTTAGGTTTCCTATATCGATCCTAGCTTGATTTGCCTCCCACCAGAAATTGGCAGCTCCTTTCATCAAATAGGTTGCAAAGGCAACCTTTTGTCCCTCCTTAACATTTGCTATTACAAATGCTTTCTCGATTTCTTTTACCCAAGTCTGGGCTTCTATAGGGTCTGTAGTTCCTTTGAACTCCGGCGGACCTACACTTTTAAAATCCTTAAAAGTAGTAGCTCGTACTACTCCAGGAATCACGGGTACATTAGCCCCCGTTCTATTAAATGCATCTGTTAAAAGATTAACGAATTCCTGCATGGGATTAACCGGACCACCCTCCGGTTGGTTAACATTAGTGTCATGATTTCGTTGTCTCCTCCTTGTCAGCATTTTGCTGTTAAAAAAACAATATATCATTATTACTTTAGTCTTGTTGGTTTGTTATTATTTGTAATACAACAATAACTTATATTCATTACTCAATATATTCCATAAAAAGACTTATATTGATTCATAACTTGTAGTATAACACTACATTGTTTACATTACTCAGCCTTAGCTGATTACATTACCCTCCCGCAATTACTTTCTAAAAATTGGAATTTACAAAAGACTACCCTTTGTTATACAAAAGAGGCTTTTACGTCAATACTAGATACATAATATTTACATATCTAAGCTACTCTAGCTATTGCTAGATTACATCTGTCGTAGGGCATTCTCAAAATCTTTCTTTGGCGGGGCCAGGGTAATAACATCTCTCTTGATAGTGTGTGTGTCCGTCATCACTTTCTACCGAGATACCCACTACTACTGCTTTGAAATCCACATGAGAACTCCTATGTATATAGGACATCCTCTCCAACTTCCATTGTTTAGTCTTTAGCTCCTGTTTGAGCTCAAAGACTTCACATTTTAGCTCTCGGACCTTGTCCTTAGCTAGAATTCTATCATCTTGCTCCTCTTCCCACATTCCCTCCATGCTGGTCTTGTCCTCACGGACAACTTGGAGTTCCTCTTTTAACTCCTTAACCTCTTGGCAGTAATGGACATTCCTATCCAATACTGACATAAACAGTGCCTTCATCGATTCCCCCATAGACAATTCTTCTGTTAGGTGGAACCTGGTCAAAGGACATCACGTCCACCTCCTCCTCTAGCATGCTATCAAATATAGACATATAGTCTAAATTGTCCGAGTCTCCAGACACGATTGTCACCACCTCTGGTTCTATTGCTACAAGATTTGGTAGTAACTCAACCCGATTAACCGAATCCTCTCTCACTACATGTATATCTCTATACATATCATTTTCTCCTAACATCTACAATAAAATAATATAGTTTGATTAGTACATGTCAATAAAATAATAGAAATACATAACATAATATAATGCATTTTTATAAGGTTACTTTCCATCTTTTACTTCTTTATACTTTCTTAAGGTTATGACTTAAGGTTTTACTTTCCCCATTATGTTTTATAACCTAGGCTTTGATACCAACTTGTAGCGCCCCCAAATCCGGGTATCTTCCAACCCGACTGATGGTGCTATACTGTACAAACATTCATACATTCATTCAATTGAAAAGTCTCAAAGAACAAACATAACTTCTATATATTTAAAGTAATATTTACATTTCCCAAGTTCTATACCCATTACAAAGTTTCTTTGTCATAATATCAATTACATTACAACAATAGACCTATACTATTACAAGACAGCTTAAAAATCTATCTTAGGTTTTCCTTTATCCTTTTTCGATCCTTCGGGACGTTCAGTCTTTGCTGCATTCATATGGTTCAAGCAAGAGTGAGCATAACTAGCTCAGCAAGTATAACAATTCAATAACAACATACTTGACACATACGAATCATATATCTTTAATAACTGAATAATAGTTATAAAGTACTATTGATAATTCAAAATAGCACTTCATCTTTCTTTCAAAATGTTTTACAATAATAACAGTATTTAGTAAAACATTCACTCCGGTCAAGGACCTCGAGTATTCATTCTTTATTGGAAAAAGGACAACCTGGAACTAATTCCATAAGCCCGATATTACTTACGAGCACTTCTAGGTGATCAGCCTATTGTACTTTATGTTGATCAACACTACATCCATTAAACGTGTGTACGTTTAATCATTTGGCAACCTCACGTGCCTGTCGTTTTACCGACAAAACATTTTAACACTTCAGTCTTCTTTTGAAAACCATATCTATTAGTTGACAAAAGATAACAACATTTGATAATAGATGAATAGATTATCATTAATCCACGCAATATATCAAGTCTAGCCAAAGGAATTGGCTTTAACCTCAACATACCTCAATTCATGCGAAAGAATACATGAACTTCAAAAACTTGTTCAGACTGAACTGAGACAAGAGTTAGAATACTTGCCTTTAGCGTCTGCTACGGTATATTTACTTTATGTTCAAGTCTTTCAAGTCTCTACAATACATGATCATGTAATGCCTTACATTAGGTCACATATAATCAAGTATGTATATGACTAAATCTTACCCTTCATCTCAATCTAATTGTGTATTAGATTCAGTTACTATCTGTTCCGGCTTATCATTACCCTTGCATTTATATTCGACTAGGTTATCTCAACCTTTATACAACATCCCTAAGGTTTAACAAAGTTTAAACAATGTTACATTACATTCCTTAGGTTGTGTTTACTTTTAAATCAATTAACATTCTTTTCTTTGTAATTAAAAACATTCATCACTATTGTTGTTTTGAAATTTGCTATTGTATTTAGAGTCCTTACTTGGTGGGCGTGCACCTTACATTGTCACACTTTAGAAGTTTTTTGTACTGTACATGGCGTTGCGGTGCCACCATTTGTACTACTTGCTGTTATGCGCTATGGCGCAACGCGCTTGCGTTGTTGCTCGATGGACACACATCGCAGCATCGCCTTCTGGCGTGACCAAATTGGCCTAGGGTTGGCACCGTGGCGCCAACTCTATGCACCTAAAAAAAATTCAGTCCTTTAATTTTTGTAAACATCCCGGACGCATAACTTCTTCGTTATAAGTCCGAATTGGCTAGTTCAAAAGCCTACAGTTCACAAATTATGTAATCTACTTGTTCATGCAAGAATTTTATCTATTTGACTTTGTTTGCTAAAAATTCACCTATTGATTCATTTTTAACGAAAACGATAAACGTTCGTGAACGTTCAACTCTCGTTTCTTCGTTCTAAGTCGGAATCCAATCATTTTTGAGTCCGCAACTCTTAAATGCTAAATATGACTTGTCTCCATCGGAAAACAATGGTTCTGAGTTCAAACACAAAATTTGACTTCTATTCCGAGAATTTTACAAATTCGACAATTATCGTCCAATCGTGCAATTTCTGGCAAATCTTCATTCTTATGATTTGTTCAACATTACAAATGAATTCCATTCATCATGTGAACATCTCAACCTACTTATTACAACAACTTATATTCATTGTTGGATTTTATACTTATTTCTTCATGAGCCTATAACTTGTCAAATTATAAACTACTTAAGATTTCATTGTTCATGACTTATGATAATTAAAGTTTCTTAATCATCATACCTTATATGTTCTTAACATATAACTTTACTTATGTATTCATGATACATATGATCATACAAGTTCTTTTACATCCATATCACTCCTCTTAATAAACACATTACAAGTTCATAATTTTCATACTAACATTCAAGGTTAACTTATAATAAGTTTATAACTTTTACAAGTTCAAATGACTTATTGCCAACTTATTTGGCTTAAGTTCATTGATTACTCATTCTTCTTACTTCTTAACGTCCATGTTCCTTAATCCATACTTTTCTTATCAACCTATCATGGTAGAGATAGAAGATAATGGAGAAGAAGTCTTACTCTTTGAAGTCATTGTAAAGTAGCCTTCTTCTTCTTCTTACAAATGAAAGTAAGTTATTGTAGCTTATTCTATCTAACACTTAGCACTTTGAGATGTTTGGATTATTTGAACAACTAACAAATGACTTGTAAGCCTCCTCTATATATAGATTTTCCAAAGTTAGGATAATTTGGACATTAACACAATCCCACCTCCTTGTGCACCTCCATACTATTCATTACTTGCAAGGCACAAAACCTATCCTTTGCTTGACCACTACTCATAAGTCTTGGTCATTACTTCTAATACTTGATCATTACCTTAACTTGGTCACCATACTAACCATATTAATATGGTTTGCCCCATGGGTCATTACAACTCATGGATTCTAGCTTGGGCTTGGATTAAATAAATCCTTGGGCTTTGCATTAACACACACTAGTTGGTTCATTAATTAATAATTGGGCCTTCACATTTTATTCACTTGGGCTTGTACCAATTGTTAACCAATCATCCAAGTCCATTAACATTACTTAATACCTATACATATTGTTTATGTATCATTTTTCGTATTCTAATTCATATAGAATTTATATACGATATTTCATCATTCATACAAACTTGTATAATACTTCGTATTATACTCATTTTCATTACTTTGCACAATACCAAAGTATCATACAATTATTACTTACTCGTTACTACTTTGCCCTTCTTAACGTTTATAAATTAAGTCCACAAGCGAAATATTACATTTTCCATAACTAGATTTTTATTACATAATGCATCTTACATTGTCATTCTATCATTACGTATTTCTCAGAAATTCAAAAATAAATCCTAAGCAAATACCGAAGAATAGCGTTTTTCAGAAAATATCTCGGAAAATTTTAATTTTCGTCTTGGAAATTCAAACACTTTAATTCGTTCACGTAGCTCAAATACTACGACATTCTAACATCAATAGGTTTTACAATGACAACCATCTTGATAACACATAGAATAGAATTTTATTATTATTTAATTTAATAAAATCATTATACAATAAGATCCGAATTTCTTGGTCGTTCATTGTTGTTGAAATTGCTAAGATATCTTCATGCTCAAACATCTTACAGTATATACTTGGCGTGATCACCCTTGAAGTGCAGTTGAGTGTTGCATGATGCTCAACTTCTTCAGTTACTCAACCACTTTGGATGATCCCTTGATGACTGCCTTGAAGATCATTCCTGTTGATACATGATAGATGCACATGATGGGTTTCTAAGATGACTGTAAGCTCTTCTGCTAGGTATTTCGAAACTTTCTCATGCTTGCCACCATGATGACGTTTGTGATCTCCTTTCTTAATACTTGATGCCTTCTCATGATGGACTTGCTAAGATGACTGTGAGCTCTTCTCTATGGTACTTAGAGTCTTCCCATGATGGACACCAAGATGACATGACACTCTTCTTTATCTCGGCAGTTCAGAACACACTTCATGTGACGCCCGCAAAATTAGGTATACATCACCCATCTTGAGTCGCCAGATACATGGTACAGAATTCAAATACAACTTAATAATACAACTGTCGTGTACAATATGACAAAACATAAACTGTGAGTTTGAATACAAATATTGTCAACTAGAGATTATACAAACTCAAAAGGAGTCCTCATTACAATTATTATCACACTATTTTACAAAATAGTGAGGACTACTAATGCACCATCTAGGACCATCACTCTATTCCCGATTATTAGTCCCAAATTTCGTTCTCATTTCCTGAAGAGAACAGTGAAAGAAAGGTTGAGCTCAACTAGCCCAGTAAGAAATATTATAACTAAGATAATGCAGAATAATTTATCGTTAGCCTTCAACAATGTTAAACTGATAAAATATAATAAATATCAAGTTTAACTGCAGCGAAACAAACAATCCATTAAAAGAGTCAAGTAGAGAATGAAATCTACTATCTTTTATGATTTAAAAGGTTTTTCATCACTTTTATCGCTGGGACTCAGCTTAATATATATTCCACATCATCGAATCACCCCTGCACTACGGCCAAGGATATTCTTTAGTATCACGACCACAATTATCCAAGCACTACGGGCCAAGAATATTTGTGTATTCATTAATGGTCATGATCATGCCAACAACTGTCCATCAATGCACTACGGGCCAATGAGGACTTTTACCACATCACTTGTAACATTACGGTAATGATTACACCGAATAATCCATGGTCATAGTCATACCAAGTCCGTCTATGCACTACAGGCCACAGATGACTTTCAACAAAATATAAACATGAGGATGATGACAATGATATAAAAATTCAATAAAACAAGTTCAAGAATTAATTTATCTAGGAACTGATAACGTCCAAATTATCAATATGATACTGCTTTGTAGAGTAAAATTCAAGAATGCTCAGAAGAATATTTTCATGAAAAGATACTGGATGAAGCGCAAATATCAAAGATATTCCACTAATTTCATGGGTATAGAAGTCAACGTATTAACCAACTGCGTATAATAAAGAATGGAATAACAAAAGAAATCACTATATATGCGATAGACCGCACATGTAGGTTACTCCAACAGAATAATAAAGGATGGAACCAGGTCCGGCGAAAACGCACAGACAAGATATTCCGACAGAATAATAAATAATGGAACCAGGTCCGGTGTAAATGCACAGATAGAATATTCCGAAAGAATAATAAATAATAGAACCAGGTTCGGCGTAAAACACATAGACAGGATATTCCGACAGAATAATAAATAATGGAACCAGATCAAACGTAAACGCACAGACAAGATATTCTGACAGAATAATAAAGAACGGAATATTTGAAGAATGTCACCATGTATAGGGTAGCCCGCGTATACAGGTTATTCCAACAGAATAATAAATAATGGAATAACAGAAGTTCTCTTCATGAGTACAACAAATAACATCCCTTACGATTACAACAAATAATATTTCCTACCTTAGAAGAAATTGGATATTAGAAAAGTGAAGTAACAAAATACTTTTCTTCTTTCTCCCTATAGTGTCTCTCTCTAGAGTTTCAGTGAATTCGTAAGAATTAATGAAGGAATGAGCTTCTATTTATATGAAAATGGAATGAATAGTAACTTAATTCATGAACGGTCCAGATTGATTTACTATTAAACGGACGGTCCATATTGGTTTACTATTAAAACTTAAAACAACGGTCCATACTGATTTACTATTAAGACTTCACCAGCGGTCCATATTGACTTACTAATATATCTTCAACCAACGATCTGAAAAATTAGTACATCTCCTCATGGAATAATATTGTACCCAAATACCCGAATGCACAATACTAGAGTGAATAGTAACTAGGTGAATAGTAACTCATGAATAGTAACTCATGAATAGTAACTAATAAATAGTAACTCGTGAATAGTAACTAGTGAATAGTAACTCGTGAATAGTAACTCATGAATAGTAACTCGTGAATAGTACTCCGACACGAAAAGTGTCCCGAATACCCAATTGAACAATATATCCACTAGACATCAATTATACTAACACACATAAGTCCAATACAATGGAACTATAAAATTCATCTTTGATGAACACAAACTTATTCATCATTAATATTATAATTCACAATATATAACAACCAGGTCGTTCCCAGGAAAGAGGGGGCTTTTCGATAAGGATTTCTCCTTATTGGCCCGCAATTAGGTGACCAAACCTCTCCTTGACAGAACTTCTAGACATTGTCAATATTGCAAATAATAATATGAATAACTTTGACGTCTCAATTAATTATTTAATAATATAACATATACTGCAGATGATACTGTAATAATAATTGAATCAATAATATGAGAGATATGATGCAACAATTACTGTAACAATAATTGAGTATAACTGAGTGACTTCTCACGTAAGCATCAATAATCAATACAATTGCTCTACTGCAACTACGCCAGACATCGTATTTTTACTACCGGTAGTTCAACAGTTTTAACGGTAACACCTCCGTCGTTATTTTCATAAAGTATTTTTGTCATTTTCTCAATCCGATAATAATTCCGTTGTGGGGTCCACCAATGATTGTGCCGTTGTACGAATATTCCCTACTAAAACGAATATTCCCCGACCAATCGAATATTATATAACAACTTGCGTACTTTACAAAATTTATAAATATTACCCACAACTATAACATTATATCAAATCAATACCAAAATATTCAAAAATATAATTCAAAAAAATTATTCTTTATTCATAAAAGTTGGGGTCTTACACTTCATGTAGTAGAACTCTCACTTCTACATTGTAGACCTCTCACTTCTACTTCTTTCTTTGTATGTCTCTGAGTGTTCTTGGTGGATTGTAGATTGATCATTCGGACTCACTATCTTACATGGTTTAGAATAGTCCACTGTTACTCCAAACTCGGAAACTCCACCAACCTTTGATCTTTGAAGCTCTAGTAGATTTATACTCCTTCCCAATCTTCCCGTTGGAGAGTAGCCGTTGAAAGCTCTTTGAAATGCTTCACAGATCTCGAGTTGCTTGGTGCAGACTGTAGATGTGACATGACAACATTTTCTGACTTTCTGATACTGCAGTCTACTATTTCACCTACCCTGTCAGATATATCACTTTAATGTCTTAAGCAGTTTGAAGAATTTATTTCCTCTTTCTGATTTATCGATCAGAGGTTGTCCTTTTGCATCGATGCTTTCAATAAGCACTTGTCCGAATATTACCCTTCAGATTCAACAGTTTCCAATGCTTCAAACTTCAGCTATTCGAACTCATCTATTCTGATGCATGTCTTCAATGACCTGATCGTAGTGTCATATTGACTGGTAGAGACAACACTACGATTTTGAAGAATGTTGATTGAATCTTCAATGTAGAACACCTCTTCCTTCTTTTGTGTAGTGCTTCAACACTTTTGTTTGCCTCAATAGTTGTCAGATACTGATGACTTGACTTCTTTGCTCTGGCCCCTTCTGAATTGCAAGACACTTCAGATTTGTGGCGTGTCCAGCTCTCTTTCTCCATCTGATCTCCCGTTCACTTATCATCAATGGACTGACCCAATGCTTAATCGCTTTAGCCTTGTTCTTCAGAAGCTGTCCAGTATCTTTGTATGTACTTCATCAGTTCTTTCTTTGCTTAGCACTTGCTGACTTTCCTTCGTTAGTTATTGAAGTCTTCTTTTGATCTCCTTGTGGAAGACTTCATCTCGAATGGCTTCACAACTCAATCTTAATGCTGATTAGGTTGGTGCTTAGATCTTCTGTTAGCTTGCAAGCCATTCGTTAAGTGCTCTCTGGTTTCCTTCAAGTTTGATGTAGTATTGCAGCTTGAACCAGAGGCTTGGTTCCTTTGGATATTCTGGGAGTGCTCATTCGTTGAGAATTGTATTAGCTCAACGATTCTTCCTTGGCATTATTGAGCATAATTGTTGAGGTCGTAGTTCTGCACTCTATGATTCAGCTTTGACTGTGCAAACCCTACGACTTCGGGATTAGATCTTGACACACTACGAATTCTATCTTTGTCCTCGATGTATTCATCTGAACTTGATCCACTACGATCTCTACATGTAATCAATAGACTCTACGACTTAGAGTGTAGTCTATAATCCTAGACTTGGCTTCGACATCAGTAGACTCTACGACTCTGAGTGTAGTCTACGTTTTTGACATGTCTTCGATAGATTCTTGGTCGGCTCGTAGGCAGGCTGTCTCTATGATTCTGAACATGACTTCCTCAACAGACTACGACCCCGAGGATGTTCTCCTCGACACACCCTGATCCTTCATCATCTCTCCTGGCTGTCTACGAACTCTGATCCTTCATCGTCTCTCCTGGCAGACTACCAATTCATGCGAACTATGCCCATCTCAAGTAAATTTTAGTATGTTTTAGCTGAAATTCATGTTAGTTTGCATTGCGTATACTTAAAACTTCTTTTGGTGAAAAAGTTCAGGAAACAACCTAATTTGGTGGAATTAGAGGGCATGAGGCAAATGGACGCATGAGGCAAGGCACAAGCTGTGGACGCGTGCTATGAGGATCGAGAGGATCAGCAGACTAAATAGGCATGAACAAAGGAATGAGCAGAAGGATAGAAACAATTAACAAAACAGTGAACCGTGAATCTCGGCCAGGAAGCCGCCACGCCATGCGCGAGACAAGCTTGAGAGCGCCACCGCCAAAGACCCTACCGCACATCATGACACACTCGCGCGTCAAGAGGATTACATCTGGGAGCGCTTGTACGCCATGATGCCTGACTAATGCTGAGCTGTTATTTTAATTTGAAAATTTTAAGGGTTGTAATGTTTTTAAAACGATTGCTGACTGGTGTCAGATGCATCACTTTGACTATTATTCAATTTTTTACGTATTTTTACATCGTAACAAGGGGTTTACTCCCTGGGAGAGATTTCAACGCAGGAGAAGGCCAAAACTCTTTTTTTCTACTTCTTCTTGGGATTTTCTACCAGAGGGGATTATTATTAGTATTTGGTAGATTCATATGAGGATTTGAATATTAATAGTGTATTCTATTCAGCTATTGGGTTTGATTGTTCTATCTTTCATCTTTTAATTGTTTGTTTATTAATCATGCTTAGATTTGATCCCATAATGCTTTTGGTTCAGTCATGAACTAAACTCCATTATGGGATTCTAACGGATTTTAATATATAATTTGATTGCATGCTTGAATGCTAGATTGTTTTACATATCATATGGGATGTCTATCATGATTGTTTTGCATGTATGAATGCTTGATCACCATTCGTTTCAGTACTTGTATGGAATTGACAATGAACATGCAAGTATGGATTGTAATCATGATAGTATACGTATATGGGGCTATTTTATATGACTTGTGTATTTCGTGAACCGAATAGACATATATTGTTTCACCGTATGAGTTAGAATAAGGGCTTGTACTTAACTTTAATATAGCTGGAGTTTGACATAGACATATAGTGATTTTGGTTATATTGATGATTACATAGAGTCTATCATCTGTGGATGCTGTGTAAGTAGGTCTTAGTGCATTGAAAAATGGCTATGACTCTTTTATTGCTTTTGGCTACTTTCTTGTGATAAATGAACAAGTCATGCATGATAGTGGTGATTAAATGAAATAATAAATGAAGTTAGGATCCCATTATTTCCAGATTTGATTTATTCCGTCGTTATTATCGTTTTAGTCATCATTTGCGATTAGAGTAACAAACCAATCTTAGTCATTAGTTTGAGCATATTAATATAGTGATTTAATTAATGCATAATGATTTAAATTAAACAACTTTCTCTGTGGGATCGATACTCTACTTGCTCTATATTGCTTGTTGACACATGTATGCTTGCATGAGTTAGAGCTCTTTTGTTAAGACTAAAAAAATAGGCAACAAGTTTTTGGCGTCGTTGCCGGGGAAAGGCGTTTAATTTATTATTATTATCATTAGTTTTAAGCTATATTGTATGACATAGACAATTCTAATCTTATCTCATTTCAGTTTTTTTTTTGTTTCAAGAATTTTGATAAAAAAATTTGCGCACGCGGTCATCCAACCCTGACTTAACACATGTTCAGGACAACATAAACAGGAGAGGTTGGAAAGCGAGTGTTCGTAGAAATTTACAAGCACAGTTAGAAAATACGACAACTAATATGGCAGCCGAGGCACAAGGAGAAGAGCAAAGAGAGGAGCATAGGGCTCTGAAGGAATATTCCATGCCCAATATTAATGGACTCCGCCTAGCATTGTCGGACCAAATGATAGCGTACCAATACATTCGAGATAAAAAGCGGGCACTATTCGTGTGGTGCGAAATTCGGTGCGCTTTGGGGTGCCACCATGATGATCCGAATGAACACCTATTGAGTTTCATCGAATTCTGTGATACATTCAGATACAACGGTGTGACAGAGGATGCTATCAGACTTAGTCTATTCCCATTCTCATTGAGGGATAAAGCAAGAAGTTGGCTTCATTCTTTATCAGCAGGATCTATAACTACATGGGAAGACTTAGCACATAAGTTCTTAGCTAAGTTCTTCCCAATGACTAAGACTGCAAAGATGAGGACAGCTATCTCTCAGTTTGAGCAACAAAGGGTGAGTCCTTATATGAAGCATGGGAGAGATACAAAGAAATGCTGAGGAAGTGTCCACATCACGGTATGCCAGATTGGATGGTGATCAACACGTTCTATAATTGATTAGGATGGTAGTCGAGACCGATTGTATATGCAGTTGGAGGAGGGGCATTATGGGCAAAAAGCTATGAAGAAGCCTATAACCTTATCGAGACAATGGCATCGAACGATTTTCAAAATCCTACATCTCGGATGCCACAACCCAAAGTTGCAGGTGTGTTGGAGGTAGATGCTATTACTTACTTGTCAGCACGGATGGCAGCCGTGGCAAAGAAGATAAATACTTTTGCAGAAGGTAAAACAAAGACAGTTGCCTTCGTATGTGAGATTTGTGCGGGGTCACACTCGATGGATCAATATGCTATCAGCTCATAGTCAGTTCAGTATGTGAACAACTATAGGAAAGATCAAGGATAGTTTTAGAACACATATCACCCCAACAACCGAAATCATCCAAACTTCAGTTGGTCAAATAACCAAGGGAATCAACAGAATCAGTTTCAATCAAATAATCGGTTTGATACAACCAACAAGAATGAATGACTGCTTAATCTTAGACCGCCTTTTTCGCCGGGATTTTCTCAACAACAACAACAACAACATCATACTCCAGCTGCACCTCAGTAAGAAAAGAAATCAAAAATGGAGGAGATGATGATGAAATACATGGCAAATACAGAGGTTATGATCAAAAGCCAAGTAGTGGCTATTAAGAATCTGGAAACTCAATTGGGGCAGATGGCGAACATGCTTACTAACAGGCCCCAGGGTTCATTGCCAAGTAATACAGAGACAAATCTAAGAAGAGAAGGGAAAGAACAGTGTCAAGCAATCACATTAAGATCTGGGAAAACACAAAGAGATCATCAGAAGTCGCACGCCCGCTACCACAGACAAGAGGAGGCTGCATGCACATGAGGCAGAGCAGAGCAAATACAATTGAGAAAGAAAATCTGGAAAACTCTGAGGTTCAGCAGGAAGAGGAAGATAAAGCAGGTTCATAGGAGAAGCCTAAGAGTTCAGTACCACCAATTCATCCTCAAGTTCCGTATCCACGGAGATTAAATAAGAAAGGGGAAGATAAACAATTCAGTAAGTTTCTGGAGGTATTTAAAAAGCTGCAAATCAATATACCTTTCACCGAGGCATTGGAACAAATGCCAAGCTATGCAAAGTTTATGAAGGGTATACTATCAAGGAAAAGGAGATTAGACAAATTTGAGATAGTAGCCTTGACAGAAGAATGCAATGCAGTACTTCAATAGAAGTTACCTCCGAAGTTGAAGGATCCGAGCAGTTTCACAATCCCGTGTACAATCAGGAAGATGAATTTTGAAAAATGTTTGTGTGATCTTGGGGTAAGTATCAATCTGATGCCTTTATCATTATTCAATCAATTGGGATTACCGGATCCAAGGCCAACAAACATTTCTTTGCAGTTAGCTGACAGATCCATCACGTATCCACGGGGAATTGTTGAAGATGTATTAGTGAAGGTGGACAGATTTATCTTTCCGGCTGACTTCATTATTTTGGATTATGAGGAAGACAAAAATATACCAATCATACTGGGAAGACCATTTTTAGCTACAGGAAAAACTCCGATAGATGTGTGCAGAAGGGGGAACTCACTATGCGTGTTCATGATCAAGAGGTCACCTTTAATGTCTTCAAAGCTATAAAGTTTCCAGCAGATGAAGAGGAATTTTTCCTGGTTGATTTGGTGGATCAGGTCGTAAATGATGAAGTACAGAGTCGAGTGGATGATGAACCCTTGAGGAGTGTAATTGCTGAAAATTCAGATTTGGTGGACGAGGAACTTGATTAACTTATGCAATATTTGGATACCACTCCACAAGTCAGAAAATTCAGAACACCTGTTGAGCCATTGACAAAAGCGGGAGAATCCTCAGTAAAATTAAAGCAATCTCTTGAGACACCTTCAGAACTTGAATTAAAACCACTTCCAGAACATCTCAGGTACACATTTTTAAATAAAGATTCAAAGCTACCTGTGATTATTTCTTCTGCATTAACATCTTTTTAGGAAGAAAAACTGCTACAAGTGCTTCGAGAGTTCAAATCAGCTATTGGCTGGACCATAGTTGATATCAAAGGGATCATCCCTTCGTTTTGCATGCATAAAATCCTGATGGAAGATGAAAGTAAGCCGTCGGTTGAGCAACAAAGGAGACTTAATTCGATAATGAAAGAAGTGGTTAAGAAAGAGGTACTAAAATGGCTGGATGCAAGCATAATCTATCCAATCTCAGATAGCTCATGGGTGAGCCCAGTGCAGTGTGCACCGAAAAAGGGTGGCATGACCGTAATGACTAATGAGAATAATGAGTTGATCCAAACACGAACGGTGACAGGGTGGAGAGTATGCATGGACTACCACAGGCTCAACAAAGCTACAAGGAAATATCATTTTCCACTCCCATTCATTGATCAGATGTTGGACAGATTAGTAGGTCATGAGTATTATTGCCTACTAGACGGATATTCGGGCTATAATCAAATAATGATAGCTCCAGAAGACCTGGAAAAGACTACTTTCACATGTCCTTACGACACATTCGCCTTCAGAAGGATGTCTTTTGGGTTGTTCAATGCTCCAGCCACGTTTCAGAGATGCATGATGGCTATATTTTTAGATATAGTGGAGCAGAATGTGGAAGTATTTATGGATGACTTCTCAATCTTTGGGGACTCGTTTGATCTATGCCTTAAAAATTTGGTGATGGTTTTGAAGCGGTGTGTTGAAATAAATCTAATACTGAACTAGGAAAAATGTCATTTTATGGTACAAGAAGGAATCATACTGGGACACAAAGTATCAAAGAAGGGACTCGAGGTAGATAGGGCAAAGCTGGAAACTATAGAGAAATTGCCACCACCTACTTCGGTAAAATGTGTTCGCAGCTTTCTGGTACATGCAGGTTTCTACCACAGATTCTTCAAAGACTTCTCAAAGATAACTAAACCACTATGAAGTTTATTGGAGAAGGATGCGCATTTTAACTTTGATGAGGCTTACGTGTCGGCATTTGAGCACCTAAAAGGGAAACTAACATCAGCACCAATTATTACTGCACCAGATTAGGAATTGCCATGTGAGCTGATGTGTGATGCCAGTGATTACACCGTAGGGGCCTTTGATAAAGAGTTATTAGCAGTGGTGTACGCATTTGATAAATTTCGAGCATATTTGATCGGCACAAAGGTGATAGTGTATACAGATCACGCCACAATTTGAAATTTAGTGGCGAAGAAGGATGCAAAGCCTCGGTTGATCAGATGGATTTTATTACTGTAGGAATTTGATTTGGAAATCAAGGACAGGAAGGGCACTGAAAACCAAGTGGCGGACCACTTATCTTGACTTGAGAATTCGGAAAGGGAGACAGATGACAAGGTTTTAATCAATGAATCCTTTCCAGATGAACAGTTGTTTGTGGTGAAAGGGGAAGTGCCATGGTTTGCAGACTATACAAACTATTTGGTGAATAAGATGCTACCTTCTGATTTGGTGGGTTATCAAAAGAAGAAATTTCTACATGATGTCAACTGGTATATATGGGATGAGCCTTATTTGTTTAAATAGTGTTCTAATCAAGTTATAAGAAGGTGTATTCCTTATAGCAAGACCGAGGGGATTTTGCAGGATTGTCACTCTACTGTGTATGGCGGTCACTATGGTGGTGAAAGAACAACGGCTAAAATACTACAAGCAGGATTCTACTGGCCGACAATTTTCAAGGATGCATATAATTTTGTCCAGCGGTGTGATAGATGTCAGCGAGTGGGGAACATCTCTAAAAGGAATGAAATGTCATTGAATACAATCTTGGAAGTAGAAATTTTTGATGTATGGGGAATTGATTTCATGGGGCCTTTCGTTTCTTCCTGCGAAAATCTCTACATTCTGAGCGCTATAGATTATGTCTCGAAATGGGTAGAAGTGGCAGCTCTTCCGACAAATGATGCCAAGGTCGTCCTCAGATTTTTACATAGAAGTATCTTCACAAGGTTTGGGACTCATACATCATCAAGATTTAAGGCGCCACTTTTGCAACAGCGCTTTACTGACTTTGTTGGCTAAATATGGGGTGAATTATTGCATTGCTATAGCATATCACCCACAAACGAATGGCCAAGCTGAAGTGTCGAATCGAGAAGTTAAGAGAATCCTGGAGAAAGTTGTGAATACCACGAGGAAGGACTGGTCATTGAAGTTAGATGATGCGGTATGGGCTTATAGGACGGCATATAAGACACCGTTGGGTATGTCACCTTTTCAGCTCGTGTATGGAAAAGCCTGCCACCTTCCTATGGAACTAGAGCACAACGCATATTGGGCAATTCGAAAGCTAAATTTTGATTTGAAAGATGTCGGCGAGAAACGCCAACACCAACTCAATGAGTTGGATGAATTCAGATTGCAGGCATACGAGAAATCGAAGCTGTATAAGGAGAAAGTGAAGAAATGGCATGACCAAAAAAATCATTGAGAGAGCATTTGAACCTGGACAAAGGGTTTTTCTTTATAATTCCATACTTAAATGTTTTCCCTAGAAGCTGAAATCGAGGTGGTTAGGACCATTTACAGTAAAAACTATTTTTTCGCATGGTGCAATTGAAGTATTCGATACGTTGCCAGACAAGCCTTTTAAGGTGACTGGACAGTGCTTAAAGCATTACTTTGGTGGTGAGGTAGACAGACAGAAAGTCACCTCAATTCTTTCTTCAACATGAGCATCTGAGACAGTCAAGCTAACTGACTATAACTTAGCGCTTGATGGGAGACAACCCATTCTCTCTATCTCTATTTTCCTTTTATTTATTCACTAGTATATTTACCGAGTTCATCTTTATTTAATTCATAATAGACAGTTATGTTAGCATAAGTAAGTGTGTAATAGAGTATACATGGTACATTTTTTTAGTATTGTATAGAATCTACTTATTCATTTATGCTTTTTCTAGAATTCACACATTGATACGGGTATATGGTGTGCTGCAAGAATTTTAAAAAGTGAAATCTCATGTAATCAGTTTGGGAGTAAACTCAGCAATACAGAAAGTAGGGTCGCGTGGTCGCAGAATGATTATTACACACAATATCTACCAAGGCATACCACACACACACATCTCGCACCAGAATGCCACTCACACTACCGAAAATCAGAGGAAGGACGCCATGATCGCCACAATAGCAGACGTGGACATATTTTTAAAAGTATAAAATCCGAGTCATGGTCTAATTGGGTTTCTCAGCTGATATAATAGAAGTGTATTCTTCTGTTCTCCCATATTCATAAGACTCATCAATTTTCATAAAAGTTCATACCCATAAATCTCCTTCCTGGCATAAATCTAGGGTTCTTTTGGGTTGTGTAGTAGTAAGTTTGGGGGTACGCTCATCAACAATTCCTCTGTATTCTCCCTATCAGCCGCACATGGGTCCAAAAAGAGCACGCATAATTTCCATCTCTTCTTCATCTGTATCTTCCTCCGATAACCAAGAAGAGGATGTCTTGGACGAGAGTAAATATATCAGTTTGAAGGCCCAACAGGACTATTATCGGAGTGTGGCCAAATCTTTTGTGAAGGAACGGGGACTTTTACCTGAGAAGCAGGATGGCCTACTTTGGTATATGATACGCGAAAGAGACTAGGTTGGCTTGACTGCATCTCCTATGCCTATCCCCATGCAGATTGTTAGAGAATTTTATGCGAATGCTGAGGAGATGATAACAAGAGGCATAACGCTGGTTCGAGAAGAGCAGGTGAATTTTTGACCTTCAGCGATCAGAGTAGTATTCAATATATATGACGCACCACCCACTGGGTCTGACAATTGGATAGATAGTGCATATTTAGAAACGGATATAGCAGTTGTGATTACTGATTTGTGTATTCCGGGCACCAAATGGAAGTATAAGGTGGGGATAACTGAACCAAAATTATTTCCATCGTCCGCATTGAATCGATATGCCCAAGCATGGAACCTGTTTATCTGTTCCAAGCTATTTCATCAGCTCAGTACAATGCAATAACCACTGAACGTGATATTATTTTATGGGGAATCATCAAAGGCAAGTACATTGATGTAGGCCATTTAATTCATCAAAACATGTTGCGTTATATGCGAGGGAGCAGAACTGGAACTATTCTGCATGCATCTATGGTAGCCATGCTCTGTACCCAATAAGGAGTCCAATGGAATAATGAGCAGTTGCAGCACCCAAGCCGCGCAATCAGTCATGCTACTATTGAAAAGATCAAGGAGTGGACGAGTGGTGTACCAGACCCATGCGGACTAGGATTCCTCATTCAAATTTACTTGCCCGTAGTCGCCACAAAGAACCCCCTCGGATAGATGAGGCAGTTCGAATCCATGCACGCACGTGCCACCCATGGTGATCGCCAGCTCCGAAGGTTGGAGCGAAAAATCGATGCCATATACGATAATTTGGGCACATTTGCGACGGACTCACAAGGGCCTTGGATGAAGCTTTTGCGCAGCAAGGAACGACACTAGAGTGGCCTCAATTCAGAACAGCAGAACCATATCCACCACCAGATTTACCATCTGAGGAGGGTGGTACCACCGATAATTAGGGGAGTTTTTTGTTACCCTTTACCTTCATTCAATGGGGCATTGAATATTATAAGTTTGGGGGTATTGGGGAGTAGTGTAGTGCATGAAATTTTGCATGATTAGTTTAATTCTTTAGTTTTTGCATGATTAGTTTAATTCTTTAGTTTTAGCATGATTAGTTTAAGTTTTGTAGTTTTTGCATGTTTAGTTTAAATTTTTGCATCATATATTTATTTTTGCATATTTTTGGACTCTATTCTTTAGTTTCATGTTTAGTTTGCATATCTCACTGTTCTTGCTCTATGGAAAGTCTAGTCTAGCCAATGATGACAGTGAAATTTTAAATGATTTTTGAGTATTTTGGATAATATATAGATGAGATATAATGTTTAACACAATGCAATTCATAATGCTGTTTAAATGCTTTCGGTTTGCACAAATGTGTTCACAATCACTTGTAGGTATAAGAAGTATGTGTTGCATTGCTCGATAGAAAATGTAGTTTTAAAAAGGGAAATATGTGAAAAGTGATTTTAGACTGTATAAAACATTGATGTTTAAACTTTGGGAAAACATAGGTATGTTATGTAGAAAAAAAGAAAACAAAAGAAAAAAAAAATAGTAATAACGTGGCTAGTCTTATTTCGGGGCCCTGGCTACTTGAGTAAGTACGCCTAAGGGGATTGTCTCTACACCTAGCGCCTTAAGGTCTTTCATGGTCTGGGAGTCGTTGGTTGAAAGCTCGCTAAGGGGTAGCAGTGTGCCTAATGGAGTAAGACATTGCACAGTCATGTGAAAAAAAGAGAAAAGAAAAAACAAAAGAAAAAAGAAAAAGAAAAAGAAAAAGAAAAGAAAAATAGCAATAAACACCGCGAGAAAGTGCGAAAGTCGCCCTCGCGAGTAGAAATAAAGCAGTTAAGCCCATTGTTGAAGCTTAGTTTATTTTAAGATGTTGGAATAGTCTTAGTTGTATATATATACATAAGTCTTGATTTAAACTATAATTTTCTGTTTTGAGCAATATAGCATGAGTATTCTGTTCCTAAATCAAGTTTTGGCAAACACAACACACACACAACATCTCTATAGCATTTGTGAATTATTTGAGTGTATGACATTATGCCTGCAGTTTGGTTTGAATCTGTATTTTTGAATCTAGAAAAAATTCGCTGAGGCAAATTGGACTGAGTTTCTATGATAGTTAGAATAATGTGAGATGTAAGGCCCCCAAACTCGGGTACTTGAAACCCGAACTCGGTGCTTTACGATACCATTTCTATGAGCGGAATAATACTAATAATAATAACAATAATATAAAAGTCAAACTTAATTTACATAATTATCAGAGTCTAGCTCCCAAGTACGTAACCTTTAATAAATTCATTACAACCCATGATAGATAATATATGTCATACTTGTCTTAATAATATCAAACTATTACATAAACTGCCACAAATCTTATTTTGTTAGCTTTTCTTTTCCTTTGTTTCTGCATGAGCTCTCTGGTTCTTCACACTTAGCTGAAAACACTAAAATTAAGCAAGGATGAGCATTTGAGTGCACAACAAGTAATAACAATCTATATCTATAAAACAGAGCAGAAAGAGAAAATATACAAATGTCACATCAAGTTAACGTCAGCAGCTCTCTCTCTCATTCCCCTTTATTCAAATTTGAAACCATCTCTCTCTCTCCTCTACCACACACGTCTCTATTTCTACCACACCTAGAGCTCTCTCTCATTCGCTCTTATTCCCCAAATTTCTAATTACAAATTTCTAAATTGTCTCTCCTGGTTCTTTAAAATCGCATCTTTCTTTAGCTTCGCTTTCATCCTCCTCTGCTTTTCTAATAAGCTCACCTTTGAGGCAAACCACAAAATCGGCTAGCCAAAGACGAAGATCTGCATTTGAGCGAGATCTACATCAAGTTAATAAAAAAGCATTCTTTGGTGGAGTAGAAGAAATAAAAACCTATGTGGCTTCTTCAACCTGCGACTCTTCGTCTTCGTCACCATTTTCACCATTTTTCTCTGTTTCGATGTCTTCAATCGGGACGAAATGATCGGTTCTGAAATTAACGAGACCAATTTCTGCCAATCGGGACGAAATGATCGGAACTTGGGTTTTCTCAACTTGCAGAACAGATTTTTTGGGACCCAGAACTGATTTTCGATTATTTACGTTTTTCAAATGATTATCGATTATCGCGTCGACGAAGTCCTCGACAGAAACTGGTAAACTTTCATTTCTCTCTCTATATATTTCAATAGATGTACAAATTTGAATTAGCTCAAGTAGTTGTCTCTCTGTTTGTGTTTTGACAAATTATGTTTATGCTTGGTTTGGTAGTTTGATTGATTGGATTGTCTATCCAGCTAAATATCTGTCAAAAATTTGGATTCGAAAGCTTTTGGTTTGTGTAAAAAATAAAAACAAAAAAAAACTCCATTGCTGGCCACAAGTCAAAAAAATTGCTTCAAATAAAGCCAATATCACAGTAAACATGACATGTTCGACAAAATGCGAGTTCATAACCTGTTCGAAAAAATGCCCAACTAAACATGAAATTAATTGGATGTGGTACTTTGCTACCTAGACGACAATGCCGACGGGGTAGAGTTCTGCCCACATGGCATGAATCTTTTCACCATGTGTTTAGCCTAGCCGCTTCAACGTACACACTTGA
The DNA here is from genome assembly GCA_020205615.1 of Panax quinquefolius. Classification (NCBI taxonomy): domain Eukaryota; kingdom Viridiplantae; phylum Streptophyta; class Magnoliopsida; order Apiales; family Araliaceae; genus Panax; species Panax quinquefolius. The sequence continues at coordinate 52,483,291 of CM035169.1, read as the reverse complement.
TGAGGCGATCGGCCCAGCTGATCAGGAAGTGTATCTTTATTTAATGTTGATGCTTTGATGTGGGTTGCCTTGACTTGTTTCATAGTGTGAAACTCATGTGTGTCTTTGATATGAAATGGAATCCAGTTACAATCAATATATTTTCTAGCTACTGTACATCAAGTCGCCCCAGTGATGTTCCGTGAAAATCTTGCATTGTTCCGTTTATTACAAGTGGAGCTCACTGCTCATATTATTGTTTTGAGCTTTTAACTTTGGCATTTAGCATATTATAGTGTTATGTTTGTGTTTACATTTATACATAGCTCTTTATTTTCTTTGAAAGAGGAATTAATTTATGCTATTAAATTTTTAGTTTAATTGACTAAATGTTGGCCCGACAACAAATTGAACTGCTGTGACAGTTAAATTTTTAGTTCAATTATTTAAAGAATCGGTTGTCTATCATTTCCAAAATTGAGTTCCTTTTTTGTTCTTGCAAGTCTTGAGTTAAACTTGACAACCATACATTTTATTTTTGAAGTTCCTGATAAAGAAAGATTGACATATTTTATGACACTTGTTGCCATAGGTGCTCAAAGTTTACCCATACCCAATAACTGTCACAGCAGTTCAATTTTTAGTTTCATTCCCCCTTATTCCCTCAAAACTCAAACGCGAATCAGAAGAAGCTGAAGAGAGAAAACGAAGATCTCTCTCAAACAGATCTCTCTCGCTCTCTGTTCTTACGCACACACATCAAACCCTCTATCGCTCTCTCAGTTCAAACCCTCGATCCCTCTCAACCCAGCCCCTAATCTCATACCCAGCCCCAAATATACGATCCAAGGCGTCGAAGTTCCACTGACCCCTCCTCTTCCTGCATCGGCTTCATCTTTCGCCCAAGGTAGCCTTTTGTTTTTTGTTTTGATTATTATACAAAATTTTTACAATTTGATTTAATTTTTAGGATTTCTGTTCGGAATGGTCTTAATTTCAGAATTTCAGTGTTAGAATTTCTGCTAATTTATGATTTTTATATTTCTTGGGGTTTTAGTCTTCAAATTGCAAACAATAACGATAGGTGAGGAATTTCTCTTTTTGATATGTATTTGATAACTCATACAAAAAACATATGAAAGCTTAGATTTTTCAACTTCTCCATTAAAATTTAAGGCTCAGTTCAGATGAGCTGAATTAGTTTAGACTATCTCTCGGAACTTTAAGCAAAAATAGATATACAAGTAAAAGAAAATGTCAAAAAAATTGTTGAGCCATTCCTCATACCCCTTCCTTATTCTTTCACTTCTATATAATGCAAAATCAAATTCTATGGTCCAGAATAAAGTAGCAATTCTTGACAATGTATATATTTCAACCATCACTTCCCCATTATTGAATTTTGTTCCACTATATAAGAGAGAAGGAAGAAAATTACTAGAAACCTAATCAGCAGGAAAATTAATTCAGGTTACTAAATCACTGCCGAGTCAAAGGCAACTGAATCTATAGTAGTATCAAACAAATTCCTATCAGATAGCCAAGCCAGTAAAGGAATTATAAAACAAAAATAGCAAGTAAAATAGCCCATTTTGCTCACATTACGTGCAGGAACCTAAGAAATTCTTTCTCCATAAGGACACTCAAAAGAGTTGGTGGGGAATATTTACGTCTGAATTAAATTCTACAACCATTCATACTCACAATACCTGCAGCAAACCCCACACCAAAACACTCTTAATAAATCTAAACAAGTACATCTAAGTAATAATGTCTTTTAACAAAAATCTAGAATCTAAGCAACCACCGGAGAGATTCTCATAACTAGAGCTACTGCTGCAATAATATAAGGTAAGAGATTTAGCAAACACCGCCAAAAGCCTAGATAATTTCTACCCAATCAAAACTAAAGCTGCCATAATAAGAAAATGGTTTTCAACAAAAATCTTTAAACTACTAGAAAAGTTAAAACCCAAATTGACTGGTCATTTGAGAAGATTCTTACACAATCAGGAACCACCAATTCTATAAAATTCTTTAACTTGCCCCTTGGTATCCTGTCTGCCTGCCCAACATTTGAATGCTTTGGCGTTTGTACGGTAATTCTTTAAAACCAGTAATTTGCACCATCTGCCCCCCCAAGCTTAAACTGCACCAAATATGTATAAGTTTTGCATGATGTTTCATGTGGTTGTTGATTGGATTGGTATCCTTGGGTGGTTATGCTCACCTTCATAAGTGACAATAAGCATAGAAGGATCTTCCAAGCACCTCTCCACATGTTTCCTTGCAGGCGACCTCTCATGTCGCTACATTTATAGTAGCCTCTCGCACAAGCACCAATAAATACATCTCGGTGGAACTAAGTTGATCAATACCGACGCCAAAATTCAAGTACTTCATTAAATATAGTTATTGGATCCAGATATTCATAATAATTGATCAAAGACGGTAATGAGAAATAAATAATTGCACAAGTACAAGTAATATTCTTCTTGCCTCATCCTCCTAGCAACAAGGAACACATGAATTTAAATTTCAATTATCCAACACTATATCTCATTGACCAAATTCAAATTCATTAATGTGGTCATCCCAATGTAATGTAAGAAGAAAGAATACCTCCCAACCAAAAGAACATTCCCGTGCTGCAATGTTTTTTTTATTGTCCAAGTGTTAAATTAGATAAGCTTTCTTAAAGACCACCAATCTTCCTAAGATAGAAGATACAAGTCACGAGTGCAATCAAGAGATAATCTTTGAGAACAAAAAGAACAGAGGAATAAATGAACATAAAAAGGGAAAGACTTATCTAAACCAATAGATAACTTTCTGTTTCTGTTATCGTTTGGAGTTTCAGATGAACATCGATCTGAATAATTTGTTTATGCATTGATATTTGATTAGTCTTCGAAGTTGATTAGTCATCATAATCCTTTGTTTCATTGATTCACTGGAGTTAACTTTCAACATGTGAATAGAGCCGATAATTTATTCTTATGGAATTATGAGCCTTGAAATAAGTATTGAAGCCATGAACTTGATCACATTACATGTGTTTATAACCCATAAAAATATCGAGGTTGATTCTTTGAGAGACAAAAGATGATCTTCGTCAACCTCCTCAGAAAAACATAAGAAATATCATATTCCGTGATTCGCTTCACAAATAGTTTAGTAGAAGGCATTTATTGGAAGTTAGAAAAGAAGATGCATGGAAAGCCTTCTCGATTTAAATCGTGCAAGTTGAGAAGAGCTTCTCCAATAGTGGCGTAAGGAAGACCTCAACCAACAGAGGTTCCTTTTGTCCCATATTTGACACAAGCATTCCACTTTCTAATCCATTTCCTTCCCCAGCCTCAACTGAAGGATATATCGCAGAGCTACGTTTTTTTCAAAGAAGGCAAAGAAGAAATCCAAATTTGCCCAAACCTACCAAGGATTAAGAAAGAAATCATTTGGTAGACCTCCAGCCTCCTTAGTTTATTATTGGTTAAATTGGAAAGTTTTCAAATATATATAACAAAGAGTGTATGCAAGCATATTCATGTTAGTAACTACCCTACTGATATCCACAAAGTTTAACAAAGATTATGTCGTAATGTTCATATGCATCAATATCTATATATTTTGACTTCTGAGATAACAAGGTACTTCTATAGTTTAGATCCATAAAAGATGTGCGACTAAAAGGTACCAAACATGAGAATAATTGACCCTAAAATTGATTTGGGCGAAGCGCCTCGGATTTTGGCCATGGTGTCCTCGCAAAAAGATCGCTTATGAAAAAATCTAAATAGGATTAATTCGATGGAATTTTCGTGTTAAAAAAAAATCAAGTAGTTTGTTGTTCTTTCATACCGGTATTGTCAAGAAAAATTATTGTCTAATAGCTATCATTATGTGTGTTATTGTAGGCTACCGGATGTCTCATGCACTTCTTTCTCGACTTAGGGTTTTAATTTCTTCTATTTTAGTCTCTCGATTTACTTGTGTTTGTTTTATGTAATACGTAGACGCAAGTGCCAATCTTAATGACAAAAACCGCTATATACAATCGAAGGATATGAGGAATACTGAGAGACTGAGTGCTCTTCTTCTTCTAGGTATTATAAATTGCAATTTCATTTTTTCTTATTTTCAGTATTATCAGCTAAATGTTGCACAATATAACCCCAAAAATTATAAAAAGGTCATAGAATTTTATGTACCAAGTCATGTGATATTTTCAAGATATCACCACGATCGATCTTAGGTGCTCATCGGCTTCGCTTCGCTCACTCACTTTAAATCTCAAAGCCCTAATTTTGGGCCCAAAGTCGTCATACCAAAAATCGCATCGTGAAGGTTTGTCTTCTATCTCTTTCAATTATCAATCCTAAATATGTCTCATTGTTTTCATACTTAGCCCTAAATCTCATACCCAAATTTCTAATCTACCGTAGTAATCTCATACATCGCAATTATCTCTCCCACGACAACAGAAGCATACACAAATGCTATTAGAGAGCAAAAAAGATCAAGTGCAACCGACTATGAATGAGAAAGCCACCTCTCCAACAATCAAAGGTTTTATCCTTTTTCCATGATTTTTAGAATGAAAATTTATTACCCTTTTCTTTGATTTACTGATATGCTTAATTTGAGCTTAGTTTGGTTTCTGGATCATTATTAGGCATTTTATTTCGATTTCCATGATTTTTGTTTATAGATTGAATATGTTTATGTTCTTTTTCTTTTTTTGTTGTTGTTGTTGTTTATGTTCTGAGAGTATTTTTGTCTAAGCCAGAGTATTGTTGTTGAATATGCTTAAGCCAGAGTATTTTTGTTTATTTTTCTTTTTTCAAAATTTGTCTGAACATAAACTTGTATGGGGTAAAATTCTAAATGGCAACAAACTGATGACAACTTCTTTCTTCCACGAAGAGTAGCCAAGTCTTCAATCGAATCATACGACTTTTACCATTTCATCCATTTTCTTCTTTTTATCACAGAGCAAAATGTAAAAAAACAATGTTAGGCTTGATAAATCTCATAATATTGCCATTATCATGTGGACCATCAAAACTTTTGGGGTTAACATCATCTTTGGGGTTAATTCTCGCGATCAAAGACCATTATATTGTGGCGGAAGACGGAGGAATCGCTGAGCCACCAAGAGAGAAATTTTATGGTCGGTTTAGGGCTTCTTTTTTTCTCTCTCTCAAGTATGCATCTGTACTCTTTCTTTCTTCAAGAGGAACAATATTAGATCAACTTATGTGCAATAATTATATATTTAGTATACAAAGTTTCATTAAATATAGCATAACATTTAATAGTAATTTAAGAATCAATGATTTTCGTGAGTTTGTTGGTTGGAAGCTCGTAGTAACTTCTTGTGTGTGACTATTGGTTCCAAGTAGAAATTTCGATGCCTCTAAGTTCAAGTTTTCTTATTAATAGGTTCTTGGTTAAGTTGTATATGCAAAGAGACGTAAGATGTTATTTATGATAACTACACATACTGATTGCAGAATTACTGTTAGTCCTACACTCTTAGTGTTGAAAAAGAAAATGTGGAGTTTTTACTTTTGTTTGCAGAAGTAGTTGAAGACATCATTTAGACTCAGATCCATGGTGATTTGAGTATGCAATATATGGACATGTATGATTCATCTAATCATAGAATTTTTAATTTATATATTTGATTTTATTTGATTGTGGTATCATTCTTGAAGGCATAAAGCTATTCTTGCACTTTCTCTTTCCTCAATCAAGATATCTTGCTATTAGTTACTAAGTTTAATGTATCATCTATCATATCTTTGGCATAAAGCTATTCTTGCACTTTCTCTTTCTGCAATCAATGAGCATGATTTAAATTTGTATTTCATTATATTTAGATAAGAGTTTATAATCTTCACCAAAGTAAAACTTGTGGTGAGAGCTTTAAACCCTATTTGACTGTCTATGGAGGTTTCTCCAACTTGAAAGTTGAAAAGATATAAAATTTTCATATTGTTTTTCGCATGTTACCCTTTAACCCTTTAAAATGCGAAAAAATTATAATTCAAATGGAGGCCTTTAGATTGAATAAATAACAGTATTGCTTTAAAAAAATACTCCTCTCTGCTTCTTGACATTAGAGGTATATCAAATTTTGATGTTTTCAAAACTTAAACAAATCATACCATTTGATTGTCACTTAAAAGTATATTTGTTATGAAATATTTTACGCCTTTTAGAATTATAGAATTGTATGAATACCTCAAGAATAATGTCAGATTAGATTGTTTGTTCTGTATTGTTCATTTTTATGTGTTGTTGTGGGTTTAATGTTTTAAAGCTACTTCAATTAGAACTACCACCTTAAGAAAAAAGTATTTTCTCTAATTCCTTTATTAAATAAATTATTGCATGTGTTCCTGATGATTAAGTGTCACGATGTCTAATTTTCACTATTTGAGTAAGTTAGATGAAAACTAATCAGAGTTAGTGTTGATAAAGTTATATCTAATATTCTATTTAATTACACTTGACAACTATTTATGTGGAGAAAACTTTTAAATTTCTTTTTTATTGTTTCTTTCCTTTCTGATGTACTGAATTCCTCACTTTCATGTGCCTCCTAACGTGTAATCACATTATCCAGGGACTTAAACCTTATCACATAGATTCTTATATATTTGGATGTTCTTTTTGTTTTCTTCCAGAAAATCAAATTCGTTGAAATCCTTTTCATGGAAATTATTCTTAATGAAAAATGACACCAATCTACGTAACAATCTACAAAGATAAATAAACTCAACCTTTATTCGATTCAACTTCCTCTCTTACAGAACAATCTACAGTATAAATATATAGTAAAACAAAATTAAAAAATTAAAAACAAAAGAGCTAGGCTCGGAAGATTGAATGTAGTTTTGATCAAATGTTAAATTTTTGTCGTGATATTCAAGATACGAAATCTGTCTTTGCAGCTTCATTTGCTCATGTTTAATTTATTAAGTTTGCTCATACAGGTTGATCCAAGTGATAGAAACAACATACCTGTCAATGTTTTGTCTGAATGTGCGCTTAATCAATTACATATGGATAAGGTAACATTACTGGTATTGTTATAAAATTTTATTTTGATATTAGTTTGCATTTTTTTTTACTAATGTCTTATTTTGTACTTCCTAGGAGAATTCACATGTGAATCACTTGAATATCCTAAGTGTTATTCCATCTTCAATGAAGGGGAAAGAAAAAATTGGTTCTATTCGAAAAGAAAATTGGTTTAATCAACCGGTATGTTGTACTAATCATTGTTTATCTTTTGATAAAAATTATTTAGAGCATTATACACTAAATTGTCGGTCTCAGTCTCACGCTCACTCTTACACTTCTCTCTCACGCACACACGACTCCATACCATCATCGAGTAGAATTGTTGTGTTGTGGTATTATTATGAGAGCGATATTTCTTATGAATTTGATTTTAAAAAGTTATGTTTTTTGGACATGCTAACCTAATGCCTTATTTTGTACTTCCTAGGCGAATTCAAATGTGAATCACTTGAACAACCTAAGAATCGCTCCATCTTCGACGAAGGGGAAACAAAAAAATGGCAGCTCAACAGGAAAAGAAAATTGGGTTACTCAACCGGTATGTTGTACTGATCGTTCTTCAAGTATTTATAAAAATTATTTAACACATCATATCTAATAGCTATCTAACGTGTTGGTATTTCGGTTAGAGCAATATACACTATATTGTCGTTAATATTTTTGAGTTCTTCACCCTTCACTCTCACCCTTACACATCTCTCTCACGCACACACAACTCTATTCTTACATGAATTTCGCAGCTCTACATGAATTTGATTTTTGACCTGCTAACATATTGTCCAAATTATGTATTGGTTTTCTTAGTTAGTTTTCTTAATTTTTTTGTTTCCCCTTCGTAAATTGTTACGTTGTGTTTACTTGCAGTAAATTAATGCAATTTCTATCAGGGATTTGAAATTATATTAGTTCGCTAATTATTTAACTTATTTCACACATCACTTCCTATCTTAGGCTCCCGCATCAAATTTCTCTTCCTCTAAAATTAAGGCCCAAAGCGCTAGACGCCGAATCTAAATCAAGAATGATAGTAGTAAGACGTGTCATGGGCATAAGATGGCACAACGCATGACGTCGGAAAGAGAGCGCTCGAGAATTACACTCAACCTCTACCCAAAGACTTTCCAAAGATTAACACCACCCAAGTCCCTCTCCCAATTCTCCAAGCATGCTCTACTTGCTAACATGGTTACCGCAGCCCCTCGCATTCCCAACCATCTCTTCGTATAATATCATTTAACATTCGCCACTAATCAGGTGCAATGTCGAGGTACAATTACTATTGTCATTGTTTGTATTTGGATTAAAATACATAAAACTAACTACCCGCAATGCCGTAATGAATGCGTATTTAAAGTGGAAACACGAGTATGTCACACGCCCACTAATTGTCGGACAAATGGAAAAGAAAATATGTCTACCTCTTTGGTAAGTTTTTAGATCAAGTACTTGATACGTATCTCTTTTGCTCTTAAGAAAAATATAGTTGTAATGTATTGTCTTTCCCCTGTTTGATAGTTGTATAGGAAAATACCGGTGATTTACACTCCCCCACAACCCTTATGTCATGATCTGCAAGACCTAACTCCATTGCACCGAGCCACTATAGCACACCTTCCACAAAAAAGGTCGCGGACAAATAATTTGGAATGTTATCTAACACCTACAATTGCGTCCGACCCAGTTTTCATTCCAACTGACTCTGCTTTATTCTCACCTATTCTGGCGCGACCTTTACCGTCACCTCGAAATTTAGAGACAAGCTTTGCTCACTATGAAGTTGTCCCCGATGTAGCACAACATTCTCATCAAACTGACGACAATGTCCTCATGACGCCGTCTCCTGTTCTGGCAGATCTAACAGTGTATGTATATTCTACATAGTTTATTAGTTGCCTACTATTTTCTTACTTCTCATATTTGTGTACATACAATTTTTATTTGTAGATTCCCACCGTAACCCTTTTAGCGATGTTGATGATGATGTTTAGTGATGACGAAAATGAATGTTTTTATCCTCGCAAATAATGAATGCGTCATTTTCTCGGTAGATGAATATTCAATGTCCTTATTGTTCAAATTTTTTACATCAAGCGGATTTAACGATTATCTCGCATGTGATTGTCCAATCCAAGATTCTAACATGTTGTCTACAAGGCAAAATTAAGTTACCGAACTCATTGCACCCCCACCTCCTATTCGTGCATTGTTTGATGGCCATGATGGTCAAGCAAAATCATTTCGTTAAGCATATTAGGGTACAATGCGCAATAAATGCTTTCACGAGCTTGGGTGCTAAGCTTGACGACAAATTACTCAACTCAAGAGGGCCAACATCATTCACTATCTATGGAGAATTACGTCACCGTACCGGGTCATTGTTACCCCCGGATGGTTGCTCACCCATCTACCGTCAACATACATATATGACCCAAATTAATCGCATTGGATATTCTTGTGTGCGCGAATAATAACTTGTGTCGAGATGTCCTCAACACTGTAATTGTTTGTTGTCAGTGAATCATTTTGCTTCAAAGTACAAACGTGCCCATGAAATACTAACTGAGTCTGAATCTTCAGATCATGATTTACGTGCTCACCTTCATTACACCTCATCAACTAATAGGCATCAGTACAATCTTCCAACCACTGATGAAATAGCTGTGATTTTGCCTGGTGATGGTAGTGAGAGTAGTGGTATGCGGGATATTGTTCTGCACCTAAAAGGAGATAATAGAGCCCTGAGCCAGATAAATGAGTGTCATCCGGCATATTTACCATTACACTATGTACTTCTATTCCCTACTGGTGAGCTTGGTTGGGAACCTGGTCTACGACAGTGGAACTCCGAACAAAATGATTTTTCAGTAAGAAGGATGACACAGATGCAATTTTACAGTTATCGTATGTTTCCACGTCCCACCGAGTATTCTACAATTCTTAGAGGAGGAAAGTTATTTCAAGAGTTTATAGTAGATGCTTGGGCATCAACGGAGCAAAACAGGTTGTCTTACATCAGACTCAATCAAGATAAGTTGCGTCGTGAGATTTATGCAAATTTGTGTGACGGCAGTGTTGATGAGTTGGGCCCCGATCAGATCGGACAACGCTTTGTCCTGCCATCATCCTTTACTGGGAGTGCACGTAACATGAGCCAGATTTTTCATGACTCTATGGCCATTACAAGGTACCACCAACACCCTGACATCTTTCTCACCATGACGGCCAACCCAAAATGGCCCGAAATAACAGCTGCCTTACTAGAACACCAAACCTCTTTGGATCGTCCAGACATAGTTGCCCGTGTTTTTGAGTTAAAACGGCGTCCCTGATGCATGAGGTAAAAATGAAATGTATTTTGGTCGAAAAGTTGCTCATGTATTCACCATCGAGTTCCAAAACGAGGGTTACCACATATGCATGCTTTATTCTTCCTTCATGGCCCTCGACAAGATTCGCATAACCGCATGTGTGGATCGGTTAGTTAGTGCCAATTCCCGATCCATCCACCGATCCAACTCTCATATTTAAACAATCAAGAGTTGTATGGTTCATGGTCCTCGTGGTTCTCGAAACCCTTATTCAACTTGCATGGTGAACGGTGCACGCCGGCCCATTATCCAAAAGCCTTTGCAGATTCAACTACTATGGATGAACATGGGTACCTCGCTTACCGTCGTCAGCCAGAATGGTCGTCGCCTTACACCACCACCGAGGGCATACATTTGATAATCGAGACGTCAGACTTTACAATCCACACCTATCAAGAAAGTTCAACTGCTATATAAATGTGGAGGTCTGTGCAGGAATGAGGTCCGTCAAATATATCCATAAGTACATTTACAAAGGTCATGACCGCACAACTATGGTTTTAGAGGGACCAGATGGAAACAATGAGATAAAGCAATACCTTGATGCAAGGTATATTGGACCGACAGAGGCTGCATGGCGACTCTTCGGTTATCCTCTTCATGAAGAAATTCCTTCGATTGTACGGCTAGATCTACATTTACCTGGGATGCATCAAGTTGTTTACGATCCTACTAAAACACTTGAAGCAATAAGACTTGGGTCTAGGAGTCAAATCACAACTTTGACTGGATTCTTTGACTGTTGTTCTTCAAATGATGTCAGCACGTGCCTACACATACCAAGAATTTCCCCAACATTTCGTTTGGAACAAAGGTCGGAAGATTTGGACTCAGAGATGAGTGGGTTTGCAATCGGCGATTATACTTTGCTACGCCCAATTTTGGGGAGCGATTTTACCTTCGATTGCTATTAATTGTTAGAGGACCGCGTTCTTTTTTCGATGGTCTACGCACGATCAATGGTGTGTTTCATGATAGTTTTAAATCGTGTGTGTAGCTATGGGGCTCCCGGAAGATGATGCGCAGAGTGGTACAATGCCTCCGTGAGGCTTCAACCATGAATACGGATACCAAGCCATTTTAGACTATTCTCAGATCATTCGGTAGAATGCTCCCCAATACAACCATGCAGCTTTGTGGAATCAATTCTCCGTCCATATATGTGATGATCTTCGCCACAAGCTACAATCAAATTTTGGCATATACGATCCAACACAGCCTCAAATCAAGATTACGGTTTATATTTGATTGATCAATTGCTACATGAATCGCAAAAATTGGATGACTTCCCACCTATGCCACACCCCTGCTCAAAATTGGAGTTCTGCTTGTAATAGATTGTTGATCGATCATATGCAACTACGAAATGAAGCTAATCAACTAAATGACCTTTTGAATATTGATGTTTTAAATAATGCTCAACGTACGGCTTATAATGCTATCACTATCTCCGTTGCTGAAAATCAGGGCAAAATGTTTTTCCTCGGTGGAGGTGCAGAACTGGAAAACCTTTTTTACAACAACACCATCACCACTAAAATGCGCAATGAGGGTCATATCGTCATTACATTTGCTTTCATCGAGAATTGCATCGTTGTTGTTGTTAAAGCTATTGGACAAATTTCATTCTACATTTTGCATTCCATTCGATATCATAGAAAGCTTCGGTCGTGGTTTCAAAGAAACAACACCGCATGGGGATTTATTTAGGAGGCTCGCTTGATAATATGGGACGAAGTTCCCATGCAGCATCGACATGGTGTTGAGGCAGTTGATCGCACACTTCGTGACGTCCGTGATGATAATCGACCATTCTATGGTATCACGATTGTGTTTGGCGGGGATTTTCACAAATACTACCGATGATACCTAAGGGTCACGAGAACAAATTGTTGGTGCATCTTTAAGACGCTCTACAATGTGGGCGAGTGTGTGTGCGATTGACTTTGAGCATAAACATGCGTCTCTAATAGCAATCATCCCGCAAATTCTTCTCACGCATCCTTCTTGGAAGAGGTGATTTATATTATATTATTCATTTAATTATTCATTTATATGTACCGATATGTTTCACATCATACTTAGATTGGGATCGATACGCAAGATATCTTGTGGAACTTCCTCCAACGATACACAAAAAGTCGAACTCTCGCATGAACTAATTTCCGAGTTTATCCACAACTAGATGTGCTCAATGTGGTAACCCCATCCTACTTAATCGAAAGCGCATTCTTCTTTCTCGCTTTAATGATGATGTATGCGCCATCAATGATGTCGCTTCTACAAATTTATCCTCAAGAGACGATACCTACTTGGCAAATGACAAGGTGTCGATGGGGACGAACTCGTCGTTTCTATCACTAATCAATATCCAAGTGAGTTTCTAAATTCTCTAAACCCGCTCGGTTTACCGCCTTTCAAGTTGAGCTAAAGGCTCGGTGCCCCATCATATTGTTGAGGAATATAGCCCCAAAGATGGACTCAGAATGGGACTAGACTAATGGTGGTCAAGGCGCGCATCGCGGGTTATCGAGGCTAGAATTCTAACTGGTGACAAATCTTCGAATTTGTGTTTCATCCCACGGATATCATTATCACCGTCGTCCAAAGATTTACCGTTTCAAATGACTAGACGCCAATTCCCAGTACGCTTAACATATGCTATGACAATCAATAAGTCGCAAGGCCAGTCAGTCAAGTTTGTTGGATTAGATCTGCGCTGTCAGATTCAGATTCACCACTGGCCACCTATATGTGGCCATGTCTAGTGCACGCTTATTGATCGCATCGTTGTCCTTCTCCTCCTAATGAATCATCTATCACGACAAATATCGATATCCGGAGGTGTTGTTGGACTCGTGTAAATATTACTACCTTTTTTAATGTTTTGCAACTTAGGTCAGGTAATTGGTTCATGACTTTTGTTACGTTCCAAGCAATCATCAAACTTCTTTCTTGGTAGAAAAATTGTTTTGTCAGATTCTTGATTTGAAAAGCTCTTCATTTGTTAGTTTTAATGTATGCCGTACATTTAGTCTACTCCTTTAGTAATCTTGAAATTAGGATTTTTGATTAACATTTTCCCTAACCAATATCAAAATTCATATCAAAATCAAAACCCTCGGACCGGGATGTTCCTAATTCAAATTTCTAATACCCTAATTTCAAAACTAATTGATAAAGACCTAATATTATCATTTTTGAGATAGATTAAAAATTGAAAAGTACCTGATTAGATTCGCTCTTAGACGTTTGGGAATGGACAACAGTCCGCAAGTCCAATATTACGAACTGTCGTAGTTATAGCTGCCGGAGATGAGAAGGCGGTGACGTTATTAAATAATATTTTGAACATATTTATAAGTAACCACTGAGCCCTAATCAAGTCTCAAATTCTATCGTCTCACGAGTACTATTGATATTAACCTTCAATTTTAAGTTCACATTGAGCCCAAGAGTAGCATTTAGTCCTTGAACATATTGAAACAACCTATCCTAACTTGAGCCATCTTGATTTATACTCTTTTTGAAGTGCTTATTTGTGTCTTTTTTTGGTGAAGGTGGTTTTTTTGAGCACTCATTGTCTTATAGTATAAAAGAGAAAACAAGAAATTGCGAGTTCTGGAAGTAAAGGAGAAATTATAACCTTATATGAATTTTTAGTTAGCCAATGAATCATGATTTACTTTAAAAAAAATTAAGCTATTTACTTTCATATTGAGTTTAGTGAAAATTTGTATTGCTTTCATAATTATAGATTGTTTTTTGGTATACATTAGTATTGTAGATTTTTTTTTCCATGGAATTTTTTTTTTCAAGCTTAGCATTAGGTATAGACCGACTCCTATAAGAAATTGGTCGTTTTGATGTTACCTTACTTTTCTTGTGTCTGTGGATGTCATTTATATCTCCATCTCTATCTCCATCTCCATCTCCATCATGCATTCTTTTCTATGATCAATAGGAAAAATAATTTCTTTAATTATGTAAACCAATTAAAATGAGTGTGTGAGACTTTGTCTTAGGATCCAGAAATTCAAACAAAGGCTAAAGATTTGAATTGAGTCTTAATGGAGAATAAAGACAATCGAACATTCTCATTAATATCGCTTTATTCTTAATTCTAAAAAATTACTTGTGTAGCGAAAATGGGAGAGAGAAACTTATGACAATAGCCAAATTGAGTAGTTTGTGGTATCATGTTTCTTTTTTTATCGTTAGGGTTTGCGACCTTTGACTAAAGAATGTCATGTTGCCAAGCTTTTCTCAAAGCATAATATAAGGTGAGGAGGTCTTTCAAAGCGTTGTGTTGTTCATAAAGTAAAGTAAGGGTTCTTATGTTTCGGATTTACAGTTGTTTTATTTTGACTCACATATTTCGATAATTTTTATATTTTTAATATTTTCAGGTATACATTGAAGGATACGTGGTGTAAGCTGTGTAAGTTGTAAAGTAATGGGGAAATATGCTCAAAATGTTGTTTCTCTTTTCTCGCATGTTTGTATATTTTTGGTTCCATCTTTTGTAAAGTTAACTAATTATACATGGTTATGATGATTTTTTGTCCTAAATGATTATTTTTTTGGTGGTTTGTATATGTATTGATGATTGTAAGTTTTGTAGATGTGTTTAAAATTTTTTGGAGTTCTATTTTTAAAGGAAACTCTGCCGAAATTTCTTGAAATTAGTACCGACTAGCTTGATGTTTTGGTGGTTGGATATGTGTTGATAATTGAGTATGTATTAATTGTTGTGTTGGTATATGTCTTTAGATAATGTAATATTTTTCATTACGTCGTGCCTTTATGTTGTTATATGTACATCATGCACCGGTATTAATCTAATCTAATTTCAAGATGGTTGTTATATGTACATGATGCGTCTATATTTTGTGTCACTAGGAGTTAATTCTCCTCTTAATAGCATGTGTTTGTTGAGAAAGAGCAGTGCAAGTCCTAGATATCACATGTTGCCACAAAATAACTCTCATTTCAATTTTTTTTTCATAATTTTTTTTTAGTTTTTTTAGAATTATACATTGCCTTCAGGCGCGGGTTATCGCTACTAAATAGCTCGATGATTGAGTTTGTATTAATTGTTGTGGTAGTATTTGTCTTTAGTTAATGTAATATTTTTCAAATTTTAATTTAATTTTTGTTTTGATAATAATATATCACCAAATTTTTATATGAATACTATGAACATTGTTTTCAATTTTCAAATATGTTAAATAGAAATTCATCTACAAACCGTCATAACTTACTTACGCGGGGTGATCGGCACATATGCCTGCATTGATCAATACTACATGTAAGAACGAGGGTATCGTTCACTTTGTCCGCCTTGGGCGCGTAAAAGCATTCCCGTGTAGGGATGTTCATACTTGTCTGGGATCTAAATCAATGGTTTTATCTTGTTCAACAATAATATATAATTCAACATATATGTATACGGGTAATTGACAAAGGTATATAAACATGTGATTAAATACAATGATTATCCAAGTGGGGACACTTGTATAACTATTTATCGAAATTAACGAACAGAATATATATCTGAATTATCATATACTAACATGTTGATAATCAATGGGCGTATATAATATAAGGTTAATAATCTGTATAGTAATAATATAGTTGAGAAACATTCTTACTCATGTCCACTGCATAAAGAAAATGCAAAGGTTAGATACTTGCCTGATGCGCTGCTTACAATTTGTAATTTAGATTTATCGCTTATCTCACGACCTATCATTAATAAGATCGTTCGTTCGATTAGAATAACATACTATAACACATAACACTGCTTAATGCAGTCATCACATACCCTAATCACATTGGCACATACGTTTAATAACCATTGAATCACAAATAATCACTTATATCTAATCCATTTATCTAAGTCCAGATCAATTTCTGAAACATGTCTGTGTACCGACAGTTTTATCGGGTAATTATCTTGTCTAAGACTATATTCTGTAACTCAATATCTATAAGTATCAGTCATATTATTTTTAAATGACTTAATATAATTGTAAAACATTTATTTTAATTTATCATGAATTTTCAAATATAGGAATCATTATTAAATGATTTAAATATTAATCAATTCTATTATCATTAATATTTAATTAATATTAAACTATTAATAAAATTATTTCCAAAATACTAAAGTTAATTATAATAACTTGAAATACTTTTAAAGTATTTATATTACCCTTAAATGATTTTTAAAATATTTAAAATTATTTTTAAATAATTATCATTAATATTAAAGTATTAATGTTTTATTTATCAAAATATTAAAAGTCATTAAGTATAACTTAAAATATTTTTAATTCATTTATATCCCTTTTAAATTATTTTCAAATATTAAAACCATTTTAAAAATATTTATTTAATATAACTATTAAATAAATTTAATATCATTAATAATAAATTAATAATTATTAATAATAAATTAATAATGAAATTATCCTTTAAATATTAAAAGTTATGTTTTATAACTTAAAATATCTTTAAACACTTTATTTTCATTTAAAATGATTATTATAATATTAAAATCATTTTTAAACTAAATAATTTAATATAATTATTAAATAACCATAATATCATTAATAATAATTAATTAATAAAATTTATCTTTAAATATTAAAAGTTATATTTTATAACTTAAAATATTTTAAATACCTTATTATTATTTTAAATGATTTTTAATATAATAAAATTATTTTTAATTAATTTATTTAATTCATTTAATAAATAACTTAATTATCATTAATATTTATTTATTAATGAAATTTATCACAAAATATTAAAAGTTATTAAAAATAACTTAAAATATTTTCTTATATCATAATATAATTTTAAATGATTTTTCAAATATTAAAATCATTTTTAAATAATTTATTTAATATTATAATTAAATAAATTAAATATTTTTAATATTCCAAAATATTAAATATTTATGAAATATATTTAAAATAATTAAAAACTAATTTTTGGAATTTAAAATAATTTTTAATAATTTATTTGGTATTTTAATAATTAAAAACATTTTTTTCTATTTATTAATTAATTTCCGTAAAATAAAATATCTGCTCTGTCATCGTTAAAGGTCACCTATAGTGACAAAACTGTCATATAGGTGTTCTTCATGTTCTTGAGCATTCATAAGGCAGTTTCGTGAGTACCACTTTGACCATTGATTAAACGCTACTAAATTTGTTTTTGGACATGTTGATGGTCCGATAATGTAGTACAAGTACAGGACTACACGATCCAACAGACAACATCATCAAAACATGCTTAACTAACGAGATCTGGAGCCTTGAACAAGCTGTCAGAGTTGTTCTTCATTTTCTAGGTTACCCAGAAATGAAGAACAGTTCGACTGACTCGTTTTGGGCTTTCATAACTTGTTGATCTTGTAATGTTTTTGTTCTTTAAAACATGGAGTATGTAGCCAACATAACAAGGAAGTGTTTCATTACATAAAAGCAACAAAACAACAACCAAATAAAAAGATCCATGTTGGTCAAACTCATCGCCGAGATCACGTTCTCGAAGTTTCGGGTTACCCGAAACTCGGTTCAGGATGATCCGCTTTGCTTTGACCAGCCACTAACTTTCCTCCATATGATTCTTAGGATATTATAAGGCATGAACATGTAGTACAAATATCAAGCTATAGACTTGATACAACACAAACAACAAAACATAAATACACTAAAAGATCTCGACCATTTTAAAAGCTTGTCAGTTTAAGCTTAATTCAAGCTTCGGTTACCTGAAACTCCGGTCCATGGCGGCTTGGCCAACTACTTTTGACAGTAAATAACTTCTATTCTAGACATCAAATGACCTTGAGTCCACTTGTAGATTACAGACCACAATACAGGCTATATGTAACAACTTAAAAGCAACACAAATCATAAACGATCAAGGATCTGTGGCCACAAACATTCGTTGTCAGACCACAGAACCAAGTTTTTCCAGATTTTGCAAAAAATCAAATCCGAGCCTATAGATTTTATGGATCTAACATCCATCAACCCAGATCATCATTATACACTACTAACAACATATTCTAACACTCAAACATAACATCTAACAACCGAAATTTGGATAGATTTTGAATTAGAGTTTAATACCTTTGATCGATCTTGATCTTAGGCTTCTGATTTGTTATAGCTGATCGTGGGGCTTGTTTATGGAACTGATTTAGCTTATATTTTCGTGGGTTTTGGGTTGAGAGAAAAGGCTTGGGTGTTCGTACAAAAAATGGCTAAAGAAATGATTCTCTCTCCTTTAATCTATTTATGTAACATAGATGCAATGTATCTATCATGCAAGGTGTCAATATGGATAAGGATTGACCGGTTTTACACACACGGGATAAACACAAGTGATGAGTCATGCAATTCTAGAACACTCCATTTTTAAATAAAGGGTAATTTGGTCATTTGCATTGTTATTTTAAGGGTATACTTGTCCACGGTGCTTGAATCTAGGTTTTAATCACTAGATTTTAATCCTTAAGGTATCCCAAATAATTTCCGTGGTTTTAAGGATTAAGATTAAAGTTCAATAAAATTTTAATTAGAACTTACTAAATAAAATTTAGGGTTTTAAATAATAAGGGTTTCAAAACATAATTAGGTTCTAATCATTATAATTTTAATTACTAATTAGGTTTACCTTAATTAGCAATAAAATCTATCATACGCCAAGTATTATCCACAAGAATACAATTTCACTAATCAAAATCAGAATTTAGGTTTCCAATTAAGGTTTCTAATTATTAGAAATTCAAATATAAACTATGGTTTTAAATTTACAATTAGGGTTTCCTAATTATCATAACATTATATAACTCACAACGAAAATCATATAACACTTTATATATATAGTCTTAAACTCACAATTCACGCTTACTAAATAGCTTCTCGAACTCAGTATTCGAGTTTTAAATTAGGGTTTCACAAGAAAACTAGGATTTGTCATATAACACCATAATTGACCAACCATTATCGCTCCAATGATACAAAGACATATTTATAGCATTGAAAAATCAAAATATAATTAATATTATATTATTATTCTCATACCTTGACAATAATCCAAAATTAGGGTTTGGATTCCACATCTCGATTTATTCTTCCTATTTAACCTTAATAATTAAGGTAAAATAATTAACTTAATAATTTGTACTAAAATTCATATAATAAAATAATTATTATATTTATTCTAAAATCACTCCATATATTATTTAAATAATATATGATTATATTTACATGGAAAATAATTAATAAAAACATTTCTACCATAAAAGTAATTATTATAAGAATATACTTTTATAATAATCAATAATTAAAATAAAATTATTTGTAAACATTTATGTAATAAATATATTTTTATTAAAAATTATTTGTTCATTAATTTGCATTGTTTGAGGGCAAGCAACGGTTCAAGTTTGGGGTATTTGATAAGTGGGTTTTATACCTACTTATGGAGTACCAATTCATGCGAACTATGCCCATCTCAAGTACATTTTAGTATGTTTTAGCTGAAATTCATGTTAGTTTGCATTGCGTATACTTAAAACTCCTTTTGGTGAAAAGGAGTAGAATCGGCCTAATTTGGTGGAATTAGAGGGCATGAGGCGAATGGATGCATGAGGCAAGGCACAAGGTGTGGACGCGTGCTATGAGGATCGAGAGGATCAGGAGACTAAGAAGGCATGAAGAAAGGAATGAGCGTAGGACGTAATAGTTGCGAGAAAAGAACCGTGAATCTCGATTCAGCGAGTTGCGCGCTGCCAGTCAGACTAATCTTGAGACGCAGCGCCGCTGATCACACCGGGCCGGACATTATTACACACTGCAAGTCGCGTGCCCGTGCGAGGATTACACTTGGGGAGCGCACGGCCGCGCGCGATGCCTGACTAATGCTGAGCTGTTATTTTAATTTGAAAATTTTAAGGGTTGTAATGTTTTTAAAACGATTGATGACTGGTGTCAGACGCATCTTTTTGACTATTATTCAGTTTTTTACTTATTTTTACATCATAACTAGGGTTTACTCTCTGGGAGAGATTCCAACGCAGGAGGAGGCCAACACTCTTCTTTTCTACTTCTTCTTGGGATTTTCTACCGGAGGGGATTATTATTATTATTTGCACGATTCATATGAGGATTTGAATATTAATAGTGGATTCTATTCAGCAATTGGGTTTGGTTGTTCTATCTTTCATCTTTTAATTGTTTGTTTATTAATCATGCTTAGATTTGATCCCATAATGGCTTTTGGTTCAGTCATGAACTAAACTCCATTTTGGGATTCTAACGGATTTTAATATGTAGTTTTATTGCATGCTTGAATGCTGGATTGTTTTATATATCATATGGGATGTCTATCATGATTGTTTTGCATGTATGAATGCTTGATCACCATTCGTTTCAGTACTTGTATGGAATTGACAATGAACATGCAAGTATGGATTATAATCATGATAGTATACGTATATGGGGTTGTTTTATATGGCTTGTGTATTTCTTGAACCAGATAGACATATACTGTTTTACCGTATGAGTTAGAATAAGGGCTTGTACTTAAATTCAATATAGTTGTAATTTCACATAGACATATAGTGATTTTGGTTATATTGATGATTACATAGAGTCTATCATCTGTAGATGCTGTGTATGTAGGTCTTAGTGCATTGAAAAATGGCTATGACTCTTTTAGTGCTTTTGGCTACTTTCCTGTGATATGTGAACAAGTCATGCATGATAGTGGTGATTAAATGAAATATTAAATGAAGTTAGGATCCCATTATTTCCAAATTGGATTTATTCCGTCGTTATTATCGTTTTAGTCATCATTTGCGATTAGAGTAACAATCCAATCTTAGTCATTAGTTTGAGCATATTAATATAGTGATTTAATTAATGCATAGTGATTAAAATTAAATAACTTTCTCTGTGAAATCGATACTTTACTTGCTCTGTATTGCTTGTTGACACATGTATGCTTGCATGAGTTAGAGCTCTTTTGTTAAGACTAAAAAACGAGGCAACAATAGTCCTTGTACATCATTTCTTTTTAAGAACTTTACAATGTTGTTTTACTTATGTAGGATCATACTTGATCAATTCATTCTAAGTCCTTGTACACATGATTCTATTATCTATCAAAGTACTTTACAACTTTTCTTAATGCAAGAATACTTAAATATACATTCATATATATATCATAATCAAATCATACATAAATAGGAATAACATTCACATACTTATTCCTGACAATCTCCCCCTATTTGATTATGACAAAAACAATAATTGCATATGCATGTTATGAAAGAATCTTATATACAGTGAACATCTGTATTTCTAAAACAGATAATCATGAATGTCATTTATAATGATGTGGAATTTAATACATTCATATTTTGCATCCTGGATCCAGAACATACCTAACTACTTAGAGATGTACCTCTTTGGCTCCATGTATGTTTCCAGGATGTTTGTTGATCAACTAATCATCTGTTTGACCTTCTTGTTACTGCTCCCCTTGGGATGATGACCTTCCTGCTTTTCTTTGCTCCCCCTCAGATGCATGCTCCTTTATTCCTTCTGGCACCCCCTCAGCTTCTGTAAACATAGGCTCATCAATCTTTGGCTCCCCCTCGGATGATGACTCTGCTTCTTCTTCTGCTGTTTGCTTCTTTGACTTCTTATCTTGTTTAATCTTCTTGCTCCTCCTTGAATGCCTTCTGCCCTGCCTCTTTCTATGCCTCTTTTTCTCCCCCTTTTTGTCATTAATCATTTGGGAGAGCTGCTCCATGTTGGTCATGAGCTGCTCCATTAGGTAAGAGGAGTTACCAACTTCCATTTTGAGTTATTGTTGGCCTAGCTCAATTTGCACTGAGAAAGAGTGCTTCACGTCGTCAATCTTGTCAAAGAGGACTTGGATCTACTTTTCATTGACCTTCTATGCTCGTAGAGTTTCTGCCTTCTGATCATTCATGACTTTCAGATAGATGTTATCTCTCTTTGAGTTTGAGAGATACATCAACCATAGTAGCTTGAAGTTTGTTCTGGAATGAATTATCTCCTGCTGCCGTCAGCTTCTGTGACTCTTCAGTGAATAGAGATATTTTCTCAATCAGTTCATCAGAATTTTTCATCAGCTCCTTCTCTACAGATACTTGATTATCTGGTTTAGCAGTCTCATGTCGAGCATTAGATTGAACTCTGTGATCTGCATCCTTGGACAGATTTTCGAAGGTTTTGAGAATCTGAAGAATCGTTGAGTTCCAATCACTAGTTGAGGATGAAGGAATGTCATATAGCAGTGCTTGAGCTGACGGAGGTTTTTGATTTTGACCTTGAACACCATCAGCAGTAGAGTGAACAGACACTACGATCATTTCCTTGGTCATGTTCCTTCTTCCTTGAAAGTCCACTCTACGATTATAGGGGATATAGTGATTTCCAGCATTGCGATAGACTTTGAAGTGGGGCTGGTTTATGATCATCTTTGTAGCAAAACTCTTTATCGTTGCGAAGTTTTGTGCCACCAGCTCTATGCTTGGAAAATGAGAGTAGCACCAGCTGAAGTAGCTTCCATCTCTTTCAGTATGGCCCTTTAGCCATGGTATCCACTGGAAGAACCATCTCATAAGCAAGTCATCAAGATTATAGAGAATGGTCGTGCAATCTAGCTCCATGTTGTTCCAGTTTTTAGCTATATCAAAGGTCGTCATTCTTACCACCTTGAGCTGCTCATCTCCATAGTTCACCCATCTTTCTGGTGGAGCTTCTGGTGGTTCATTCGAGACTTCTACCACTATTCTCCTGGTGAATTTTTCTGGAGAGAGGACAAGATAGAATTTTGGTTCCTCTGATTCTTGATTTTTAGAATTGGAATCATTCTCCATTTCTTCTCTCTCGGAGCCTGAACTATCTTGATCATTTCCAATAGTGAATCCTTCTTGCTGCATTTCATTTCTAGAACCTTCTTTAGTAATATCCTTTTCTGATTCATCTTCTTTAGTACTTGTTTAATCTTTAGCACTTACAGCCTCATCATCACTTACTTCAATGACAGCATTGGAGTGATCGTTTCTCCTTCTAGAGGCAAATTTGGCTTGCAGTCTGTAGGTCTTCCTTCTTCTTGGAGGTTCAATTTTTGGAGAGTCAGACTCTTCTTCCTCTTCAGACTCAGAAGCTTTTGGTTCAGCAGATGAACTTCCTTAGGGTACAGCAAGGGTAGGGGCAAACCCTTCTTCTTTAGACTCATCACCTTTTGAGCCATCATGGGGGCTTTCAGGATTTGAATTGGCATGTTCTTCTTCTTTAGAAACAGCATCATTTGACCCATCATTTGGACTTGTTGGGGCAGTTGCCTTTGGGAATTGAGTTTGGTCATCTTGAATCTCTTCTTCATCAGCAGAGTGACTAATCTGAGGATTAGCCATTGGGCTTGAGCATTCTTCTTTATCAGCAGATGCTGCATTTTCATTCATTAATCCAGCTTCACCTTCATTGTTAGATTTGGTATGTGGAGACTCAATCTTGAGATCGTCGGTTCCCTTTGTTTCTTCTTACTCTGTGTTCTCCTCTTCATCAAATGTGCCATCTTTAGAAACTGAGGCTGGTTTGTTTACCACTTTAGCTTTCTTTTGTGATGGCCCTTGAAGCAGTCTGTTGCTTTTCCTCTTGGTGGTTTCTGCAGTCAGGACTCTTTCTTCTTCAGCCTTGTCTTTGGTGGAGAGACTTCTTGGTGGGGCCTTGGTTTTTTTTGCACCTTTGGATATCTTCCTGGCTGGTGTGGTTACTGCTGGTATAGAGTCATCAGAGTCAGAGCTTTCTACCTCTTCTATTTTCCTCTTCTTTGTAGAGGCCTTGCTGCTGCTTCCAGTTATCAATCTTATGTTCTCCTTTGGGGTTTTCTTCCATTTTATAAACAATTGTGAAGACATAACTTTGTGAACATTAAGAGGTTCTCCCTCATCATCTTTGATTCTTCCTCCTAACTTCTTCTTTATCACAATACTCAGCAGTCTTCCATGAAAGACCTTAGTCAGGGGTTTATCTGTAGATTGCTTCATCTTAGCCTTTTCCAGCCATTTTGAGATTTGATCTAGTAGGATAACCCCAAAGTTAATTTGTCTTTTCTGAACTATTGCTGACATAATCTTCAACTGCTGATCAAGCACAGTATCATGTGCAGTATCCTTGCTTAATATGCATTTTCCCACTATCTCTGCAAGAAACTCGAACTCCTTTGGAAATTCCTTCTTCTTCATGTCCTTCAAACTGGGGTTTCTTTGGTACCCCATGATCTCCTTTGCTTGTTCCGTATCGATATCATCAAGGCTCTTATGTCATTGGTCAGGAAAGCCTAAGCATTGATTGAGGTCAGATGATTTCAGCTTTAGAGACTGATCTTTGACCTTAGTAGAAAGGGTTCTGGACTTTATGGAAGCATTTGAGTAGAACTTTTTAACTAGGTCAACATATACTCGAGTGGTAGCCTCAAGGCATTCTGAGAATCCAGCTTTCTTTACAAGTTCGAGAATTTCTCTGAACTTCTTTTCAAATTTCTCAAACGACTTGGTTCCGAGTTGAATGCCAGTGATTACTCGTCAGTTTTCCATTAGAGCAGTTCGAAGAATGTTGGTATTTTATTTAGAGGGGTTTACAAGAGATGGCTGATTGTGATTTGGGTAAGATTTTGGAAGGTTAATTGATTTTGGCTTTTGAGAGGATTCTAGGGTTTTAAAATTGGAAGGAGAAAGGTTCGATGGTTTCTGATAACTATTTACAGATTTTGAATTAGTCTTAATGACACTTCCTTCTAACTCTGTATGATCAGTGATGTGTCAACCAACCATTGGTTGCACGATGCCCCGTAATGAGCTGTAACTCCCCATAACTTTTCAGTTAGATATTTTTTTCAAAATAGTAGACGTTTTATTGACGTGGATTGATCGTTGACCTCTTTGGTTCGTAGAGTGGCATTGTAAGGCAGCTATGGACTCTACATTTTCCTTGTTGACTCAACGATCAACTCTTAAGAGCTGCTGCAGTGGATGGTTTTGACATTTATCCTCATTTTGATGCAGCATAGCTTGATCACTGATATATTCAAACTTATCTCCTCACTTTGAATGGTTGAGCAATTGTCCCATTTTCCAAGCTCATTGTGAACTGGAGTACCCTTTGGTAGGAATGCGATTGTCGAGTTGTCTTCTACGATCACTGAGGTTGCACTGCGATCGTGGAGTTCTCTTCTACCTCGAATCTACGATCGTTGACAAACTTGGTGTAACGACCGAGAAATTCGAATCTTATTGTAAAAGTATTTTATTAAATTAAATAATAATAAAATCATATTCTATGTGTTATCAAGATGGTTGTCATTGTATAACCTATTGATTTTAGAATATCGTAGTATTTGAGCTACGTGGATAAATTAAAGTGTTTGAATTTCCAAGACGAAAATAAAAGTTTTCCGATAAGTTTTGCCGAAAAACACTATTCATCGGTATTTGCTCGGGATATAATTTTGAGTTTCCGAGAAATACGTAATGATGGAATAACAAGGTAAGATGGATTATGTAATAAAAATCTAGTTATGGAAAATGTAATAATTCGCTTTTAGACATAATTTATAAACGTTAAGGAAGACAAAATAGTATTAAATAAGTAATAATGTAGGATACTTTGGTATTGTACGGAGTAATGAAAACGAGTATAATACTAGGTATTATACGAGTTTGTATGAAGGATGAAATATCGTATATAAATTCTATATGAATTAGAATACGAAAATAATACCTAAACTATATGTATATGTATTAAGTAATGTTATTGGACTTGGAAGATTGGTTAACAATTATATTCAAGTCCAAGTAGATTTAAAATGTTAAGGCCCAATCATAAATTAATGAACCAATTAGTGTTTTTTAATGCAAAGCCCAAAGATTGATTTAATGTAAGCCCAAATTAGAATCCATGAGTTGTATGACCCATGGGGCAAACCATATCAATATGGTTAATATGTGGTGATCAAGTTAAGAGTAATGGCCAAGACTTAATATGTGATGACCAAGTATTAAGAGTAATGACCAAGTATTAAGAGTAATGACCAAGTTAAAGGAGTAATGACGAAGTGTAGGATAAGAGTTGTGCTAGCCAAGTAATGAATAGTAAGGAGGTGGCTTAAGGAGGTGGGTGATTTAATGACTAAACTACCCTAGCTTTGCAACTTCAATAAATATAGGAGGCTTACAAGCCGTTTAAAACTTGTTCAAATAATCCAACATTTCAAAAGTGCTTAAGTGTTAGAGAGAATAATCTACCAATAAGTCATTCCATAAGTAAGAAGAAGAATCGAGCTACCTTATCAAGACTACACAAAAGTAAGACTTCTTCTCTATTATCTTCTATCTCTACCATGATAGTTTGATAAGAAAAGATGGATTAAGAAACATGAATGATAAGAAGAAAGAAGAATGAATAAGTCATGAACTTAAGCCACATAAATTGGCAATAAGTCATTTGAACTTATAAAAGTTATAAACTTATTATAAGTTAACCTTGAATGTTAAGTATGAAAATTATGAACTTGTAAAAGGTTTATTAAGAGAAGTGAATTAAGAACTTATATGATTATATGTATCAAGTATACATAAGTAAAGTTATATGTGAAGAACATGTAAAGTATGATGATTAAGAAACTCTAATTGTCATAAGACATGAAAAATCAAATCTTAAATAGTTTATAATTTGACAAGTTGTAAGCTCATGAAGATTCAATCAAAATCCAACAATGAATATAAGTTGTTGTATTAAGTATGTTAAGATGTTAACATGATGAATGAAGTTCATTTGTAATGTTGAACAAATCATAAGAATGAAGAATTGCCGGAAATTGCACCATTGGGCGATAAACGTCGAATTTGTAAAATTCTCGGAATGGAGGTCAAATTTTGTGTTTGATCATGAAACCATTGTTTTCCAATAAATACAAGTCATGTTTGGCATCTAAGAGTTGCGAACTCGAAAATGACCGGATTCCGACTTAGAACGAAGAAACGAGCATTGAACGTTCACGAACATTTAACGTTTTCGTTAAAAATGAACCAATAGGTGAATTTTTAGCAAACGAAGTGAAAAAGATAACATTATTGCATGAACATGTAGATTATGTAATTTGTGAACCGTAGGCTTTTGAACGAGCCATTTCGGACTTATAACGAAGAAGTTATGCTTCCGAGAAGTTCACAAAAATTCAAAACTAAATTGTTTTCTGGTGCACAGAGTTGGCGCCGCGGAGCCAACCCTAGGCAAAATGAGTCGCGCCGTAGCGTGGAACAGTGTTCGAGCACACTGCAAGAGTTCACCGCAGCACGAACTATAGTACAATATGTGGCACCGCAGCTCCATGTACAGTACCAAAATCCTCTGGAGAGTGGCGCCGCAGCGCGACCCATTAAGAAAGGACTCGCGCCGCAGCGTGCAGTCCGGATATCGATGTTATAAGCTCGCATCATGCAATACATGAGAGATAATTATAAAAGACAGCATGCAAGACCAATCTCAGAACAAGGATAGTAATGACGATTTCTAAGTACAAAGAAAGAATAGCTAATTGATAAAGAAGTAAACACAACTTAAGGAATTTAATGTAACATTGTTAAACCTTAAGGATGTTGTATAAAGGTTGAGATAACCTAGTCAAATAAAATGAAAGGATAATGATAAACCGGAACGAATAGTAACTGAATCTAATACACACTTAGATTGAAATAAAGGGTATAATATAGTCATATACGTACTTGATTATATGTGACCTAATGTAAGGCATTATGTGATCATGTATTGTAGAGACTTGAACGACTTAAACATAAAGTTAATATACCATAGCAGACGCTAAAGGCAAGTATTATAACTCTTGTCTCAGTTCAATCTGAACAAGTTTTTGAGGTTCATGTATTCTTTCGCATGAATTGAGGTATGTTGAAGTTAAAGCCAACTCCTTTGGCTAGACTTGATATAGTGATAATCTATTCATGTATTATCAAATGTTGCTATCTTTTGTCAACTACTTGATATGGTTTTCAAAAGGAGACTGAAATGTTAAACAAATATTTTGTCTGTAAAACGACAGGCAAGTGAGGTTGCCAAATGCTTAAACGTCCATACGTTTAATGGATGTAGTGTTGATCAACATAGAGTACAATAGGCTGATCACCTAGAAGTGCTCGTAAGTAATATCGGACTTACGGACTTGCTTCCGGGTTGTCCTTTTCCAATAAAGAATGAATACTCGAGGTCTTTGACCGTAGTGAATGTTTTACTAAATATTGTTATTATTGTATAACATTTTGAAAGAAAAGATGGAGTGCTATTTTGAGTTATCAATAGTACTTCATAACTATTGTTCAGTAATTGAAGATATACGATTTGTATGTTTCAAGCATGTTTTTATTAAATTGTTATACCTGCTGAGCTAGTTATGCTCACTCTTGCTTGAACCATATGAATGCAGCTAATACTGAACGTCCCGAAGGATCGAAAAAGGATTAGGGAAAAGCTAAGGTAGATTACTAAGCTGTCTTGTAATAATATAGGTCTATTATTGTAATGTAACTGATATTATGACAAAGAACCTATGTAATGGGTATAGAACCTGGGAAATATAAATATTACTTTAAATATATAGAAGTTATGTCCGTTCTTTGAGACTTTTCAATTGAATGAATGTATTAACGTTGTACAGTATAGCACCATCTGTCGGGTTGGAAGATACCCAGATTCTGGGGCACCTCAAGTTGGTATCAAAGCCTAGGTTATAAAAAAAAACTTAAGGGGGAAAGTAGAACCTTAAGTCATAACCTTAAGAAAGAATAAAGAAGTAAAAGATGGAAAGTAACCCTATAAAAATGCATTATATTATGTTATGTATTTCTATTATTTTACTGACGTGTACTAATCAAACTATATTGTTTTATTGTATATGTCAGGAGAAAATGATATGTATAGAGATATACATGTAGTGAGCGAGGATTCAGTTAATCGGGTAGAGATACTACCAAATCCCGTAGCAGTAGAACTAGAGTTGGTGACAATCGAGTCTGGAGACTCGGACGATTTAGACTACATGTCTATATTTGATGGCATGCTAGAAGAGGAGGTGGACGTGATGTCTTTTGACCAGTGTTCCACCTCTGAGAGAGGACCGTGTTCCACCCCATCGAGGAAATGTCTACGGGGAATCAATGAAGGCATTGTTTATGTCGGTATTGGATAGGAATGTCCATTACTGCCAAGAGGTTAAGGAGTTGAAAGAGGAACTCCAAGCTGTCCGTGAGGACAAGGCTAGCATGGAGGGAATGTAGGAAGAGGAGCATGATGATAGAGTTCTAGCTAAGGACAAGGTCCGAGAACTGAAATGTGAAGTCTTCGAGCTCAAACGGGAGCTAAAGACTAAAAAGAGGAAGTTGGAGAGGATGTCCTATATACATAGGAGTTCTTATGTAGATTTCCAGCAGCAGGTAGTTGGATATCAGGTAGAAGCAGGACAGACCCGATACACTATCAGTAGAGATGTTATTGCCAGTCTGGCCAACGAGGATTTCAAGAATGCCCTACGACAGATGTAGTCTAGCAATAGCTTGAGTAGATTAGATATGTAATCAGCTAAGGTTGGGTAATGTAATCAGTCAACGAGGGTAGTCTTTTGTAAATCCCAATTTTTGGAAAGTAATTGCGGGATGGTAATGTAATCAGCTAAGGTTGGGTAAT
Source organism: Panax quinquefolius (assembly GCA_020205615.1). Taxonomy (NCBI): domain Eukaryota; kingdom Viridiplantae; phylum Streptophyta; class Magnoliopsida; order Apiales; family Araliaceae; genus Panax; species Panax quinquefolius. The sequence continues at coordinate 52,453,029 of CM035169.1, read as the reverse complement.
GTAAACAATGTAGTGTTAAAACTACAAGTTATGAATCAATATAAGTCTTTCTATGGAATATGTTGAGTAATGAGTATGAGTTGTTGTTTGATTACAAATAATAACAAACCAACAAGAATAAAGTAATAATGAGGTGTTATTTTCTTAACAACAAAATGCCCCCAAGAAGGAGACAACAAAATCAGGGCCCGAATGTTAACCAAGCGGAGGGTGGTCCGGTTAATCCAATGCAGGAGTTCGTTAATTTTTTAACGGCTGCATTTAATAGAACGGGGGCTAATGTACCCGTGATTCCTGGAGTAGTACGAGCTACTACTTTTAAGGATTTTAAAAGTGTAGGTCCACCGGAGTTCAAAGGAACTACAGACCCTATAGAAGCCCAGACATGGGTAAAAGAAAATCGAGAAAGCATTTGTAATAGAAATGTTGAGGCGGGTCAAAAGGTTGCCTTTGCAACCTATTTGATGAAGGGAGAGGCCAACTTCTGGTGGGAGGCAAACCAGGTTAGGGCCGATATAGGAAACCTAACGTGGCAGAGGTTCAAGGAGATTTTCTTCGAGAACTATTTTCCCACGAGTATGCAAGGGAGGATGGAGATGAGGCTTCTTGAATTGAGACAAGGGGACATGACAGTTCCCCAGTATGCTATCAAGTTTAATGAACTGGCACGATTAGCTCCACATCAAGTGGACACTGAAGTGAGAAAGGCTAGAAGGTTTGAGTAGGGCTTGAAACCCTGGCTCTATAGCTGAATCTCTGTGTTCCAAAGTACTTCCTTTGGAACCATACTAGAAAAGGCAATAATTACCGAAGGTGGGAATGAGGCTCTCAGCCAGTACCACAAGAATAAGAAAAATAAGGGCAAGGTTGATGGAGGAACCAAGACCGAGGGAGCCAGTGGAAGTGGAAACGGTCTGAAGAGGAAGGGCTTTAACTCTGGGAATATCGGAGTAAAACAAGGGGACTCTAAGAGGAAGATGGAGGCCTGTAAAACCTGCGGGAAGACTCACTTAGGATTCTATCTCAAAGGAAAGGCGGTTTATTATAATTGTGGACATGAAGGACACATTTCACCTAACTGTCCCAATTCGAAGAAAAATCACGGATGCTTTGTATGTGGATCAACTGACCACATAGCAAAGAACTTCCCGAAGAAGGGGACAGAAGGAAATAAGGGAACTAATAGTGGTAAGTTAGCTATTAGTGGTCCAGCTCAGCCGGGGAAATCAATGGCCCGCACTTTTAATATGACGGTCCAAGATGCGGTGGCATCAGGGGATGCGGTTGTAGGTATTATTTCGATCAACAATATAAATGCATACGTGTTATTTGATTCAGGTGCTAGTTGTTCGTTTATAGCATGTGATTTTGCTAGACAACTAGAATTATTTCCCAAAAAATTGCATATTCCTTTGAACATTAAGGTAGCCAACGAAGAGATAATTCCTGTTGAAGATATTCATAGGAGTTGTTGCGTAAATGTACGTGATTGTACGTTATCGGTAGATTTCATACCGATAAAGTTAGGAGAATTCGACGTAATTCTCGGGATGGATTGGTTAATTAACCATGGAGTAATTATAGATTGCCAAAAGAAATGTGTGAGAATTAGGACGTTGAAGCAACCTCCTGTAGTATTTTACGGTAGTAAATAGCCGGGACGTCCGTGTTGCCTTACGATGACACAAACTAGAAAACTCTTAAGAAAGGGTTGTGTAGGTTACATATGCCATATTATTGATACCCAGAGAGTGGGAGCAACCATGGAACAAATACATATAGTAAACAAATTCATGGATGTATTTCCAAGTGAGTTACCAGGTTTACCGTCGGATAGGGAGATCGAATTTGTGATAGACACTATGCCAGGAACGACACCAGTCTCAAGGGCACCGTACCGTATGGCGCCTGTGGAAATGAAAGAACTAATGGTTTAGCTACAGGAACTATTGGGCAAAAAGTACATTCAACCAAGTGTTTCACCGTGGGGAGCACCGATGTTGTTTGTCAAGAATAAAGACGGATCGTTAAGGCTTCATATCGGCTATCGGGAGTTGAACAAGTTAACGATAATGAATAAATACCCATTGCCCAGGGTCGATGATCTCTTTGATCAATTGAAAGGGGCAAAGTATTTTTCTAAAATAGATTTGTGGATGGGGTATCATCAGTTGAAGGTTAGGAAGAAAGATGTACCAAAGTTTGCATTCAAGACTGGTTATGGTCATTACGAGTTTCTGGTAATGTCATTTGGGTTGACGAATGCACCTGCTGCATTTATGGATATGATGAACAGAGTGTTCAAATTATATTTGGACAAGTTCGTTGTGGTGTTTATCGATGATATTCTAGTCTATTCTAAGACGTTAGAAGATCATGCTGAACACTTAAGATTAGTGTTGGAGACAATAAGGAAGGAGAAGTTATATGCGAAATTCACAAAATAAAAATTTTGGCTGGAAAAGGTGCAATTTTTAGGTCATGTCATTGACCAAGATGGTATTTCAGTGGATCCAATTAAGGTGGAAGCAGTAATGAACTGGGAACAACTAAAAATGCCGACTGAGGTGCGGAGTTTCCTAGGGTTAGCAGGGTACTATCGAAGATTTATCCAAGATTTTTCAAAGATAGCTACCTCGTTGACTAATTTAACAAAGAAGACGGTGAAATACGTATGGACGGATAAATGTGAGGACAATTTTCAAGAACTGAAGAAAAGATTAAGTGAAGCTCCTGTTTGTCATTACCAGATGACACAGGAAATTTGGTAGTATATAGTGATGTTTCGCATAGAGGACTTGGTTGTGTTCTTATGTAGCATGGCAAAGTCATTGCGTATGCATCTCAGCAGTTGAAGGATTATGAGAAAGTTTATCCTACTCGTGATCTGGAACTAGCCGCGGTAGTGTTTGCCTTAAAGATATGGAGACATTATCTTTATGGGAAAAATGTGAGATATATACGGGCCATAAAAGTCTAAAGTATATCTTCACTTAGAAGGAGTTGAATATGAGATAGAGAAGATGGCTGGAGTTGATAAAGGATTATGATTGTGAAATCCTTTATCACCCTGAAAAGGCCAATGTAGTTGCCGACGCCTTAAGTAGGAAGGGTCGGGAAAAGTTGTCTATGTTAATGGCTCAAAATGAGTTAATAACAGAGATGGCTAGGATGGAAATAGAAGTAAAAATGCCGAGTGATTCGGGGCAGTTACTCTTTGCGATGGAGATGCAATCTACCATCGTAGAAAGAGTTAAGGAGGTACAACTCAAGACGGACGAGTGTAACAAAAGGAAGAAGCGGTTATCCGAGAAGGAAGATGCTAAGTATAGTCTTGATAATGAGGGATTATTAAGATTTGAGGGAAGAATTTGGGTTCCGAATGCGACAGAATTAAAGGAGCAATTTTACAAAAAGCTCATAGTTCGAGGTACTCAATACATCCTGGTAGCACTAAGATGTATCAAGACCTTCGAAAGAGTTTTTGGTGGCCAAACATGAAGAGAGAAATAGCAGAGTATGTGAGTAGGTGCTTAACTTGTCAAAAAGTTAAGACCGAACATCAACGACCCAGTGGCTTAGTACAGTCATTGGAGATTCCAGAATGAAAGTTGGAGCATATCACGATGGACTTCGTGGTGGGACTTCCGATGACACATAAAGGGTACGATTCGATTTGGGTAATAGTGGACCGGTTAACGAAGTCGACTCACTTTTTGCCAATTAGGGTCAAGTATAACTTAGACCACTTAGCTAAACTTTATGTTAATGAAATCATTTCCAAACATGGAGTACCAGTGTTGATTGTTTTCAGATCGTGATCCACGATTCACATCGAATTTTTGGAGGAGTTTACAAGAACAGTTGGGAACACAGCTGAGGTTAAGCACAGATTATCATCCACAAACTGATGGGCATAGTGAGAGAACAATTCAGACATTAGAAGACATGTTGAGGTCTTGCGTCATGGATTTCAAGGGTAGTTGGGATGATCACCTACCACTAGTAGAGTTTACGTATAGCAACAGTTATCATGCAAGCATAGGCATGCCGCCAAACGAAGCTTTGTATGGAAGGAAGTGTAGAACACCTTTGTGTTGGGATGAGGTGGAAGAATGCCGGATGCTAGGACCAGAATTGGTGCAGCAGACAGCGAATGTGGTGAAGTTAATTCGGATGAGTCTCGTCACAGCTCAGGATAGACAGAAGAAGTATGCGGACTCACATAGACTAAGTCTAGAGTTTGAGGTGGGATCGTATATAAATTCATATCGTATATAAATTCTATATGAATTAGAATATGAAAATAATACCTAAACTATATGTATATATATTAAGCAATGTTAATGGACTTGGAAGATTGGTTAACAATTATATTCAAGTCCAAGTAGATTTAAAATGTTAAGGCCCAATCATAAATTAATGAAACAATTAGTGTTTATTAATGCAAAGCCCAAAGATTGATTTAATGTAAGCCCAAATTAGAATCCATGAGTTGTATGACCCATGGGGCAAACCATATCAATATGGTTAATATGTGGTGATCAAGTTAAGAGTAATGGCCAAGAATTAATATGTGATAACCAAGTATTAAGAGTAATGACGAAGTATTAAGAGTAATGACCAAGTTAAAGGAGTAATGACCAAGTGTAGGATAAGAGTTGTGCTAGCCAAGTAATGAATAGTAAGGAGGTGGCTTAAAGAGGTGGGTGACTTAATGACTAAACTACCTTAGCTTTGCAACTTCTATAAATATAGGAGGCTTACAAGCCATTTAACACTTGTTCAAATAATCCAACATTTCAAAAGTGCTTAAGTTTTAGAGAGAATAACCTACCAATAAGTCATTCCATAAGTAAGAAAAAGAAGTAAGCTACCTTATCAAGACTACACAAAAGTAAGACTTTTTCTCTATTATCTTCTATCTCTACCATGATAGGTTGATAAGAAAAGATGGATTAAGAAACATGAATGATAAGAAGCAAGAAGAATGAATAAGTCATGAACTTATGCCACATAAGTTTGCAATAAGTCATTTGAACTTCTAAAAGTTATAAACTTATTATAAGTTAACCTTGAATGTTAAGTATGAAAATTATGAACTTGTAAAAGGTTTATTAAGAGAAGTGAATTAAGAACTTATATGATTATATGTATCAAGTATACATAAGTAAAGTTATATGTGAAGAACATGTAAAGTATGATGATTAAGAAAATTTAATTGTCATAAGACATGAAAAATCAAATCTTAAATAGTTTATAATTTGACAAGTTGTAAGCTCATGAAGAATCAATCAAAATCCAACAATGAATATAAGTTGTTGTATTAAGTATGTTAAGATGTTCACATGATTAATGAAGTTCATTTGTAATGTTGAACAAATCATAAGAATGAAGAATTACCGAAAATTGCACGATTGGATGATAAACGTCGAATTTGTAAAATTCTCAGAATGGAGGTCAAATTTTGTGTTTTATCATGAAACCATTGTTTTCCAATAGAGACAAGTCATATTTGGTATTTAAGAGTTGTGGACTCAAAAATGACCGGATTCCGACTTAGAACGAAGAAACGAGCGTTGAACGTTCACGAACGTTTAACATTTTCGTTAAAAATGAACCAATAGGTGAATTTTTAGCAAACGAAGTCAAATAGATAAAATTCTTGCATGAACATGTAGATTACATAATTTGTGAACCGTAGGCTTTTGAACGAGCCAATTCGGACTTACAACGAAGCAGTTATGCGTCCTGGAAATTCACAAAAATTCAAAATCAAATTATTTTTTCGGTAGCATAGAGTTGGCCATGTGCTATGCCAACCCTAGTCAAAATGAGTCGCCTTCAAGAAGACGCGGAGAGTTAGTTCATTATGTAACTATTGTATAATATGTGTGCACTTAGATGCCATATCTGATATCAAAATCCTCTCGGAGAGTGGGCGCAGCAATACGCCCATTAAGAAATGACTCATGTACCAATGACATCAAGTCTAAAGACAATGATGCTTATAAGCTCATGCATGACATGAGATGTAATTATAAAGACGGCGTCGCAACACCAGTCTCAGAACAAGGATAGTAGTGAAGATTTCTAAGTATAAAGAAAGAAAAGCTAATTGATAAAGAAGTAAACACAACTTAAGGAATGTAATGTAACATTGTTAAACCTTAAGGATGTTGTATAAAGGTTGAGATAACCTAGTCGAATAAAATGTAAGGATAATGATAAACCGGAATGAATAGTAACTGAATCTAATACACACTTAGATTGAAATGAAAGGTATGATATAGTCATATACATACTTGATTATATGTGACCTAATGTAAGGCATTATGTGATCATGTATTGTAGAGACTTGAACATAAAGTTAATATATCGTAGTAGACGCTAAAGGAAAGTATTCTAACTCTTGTCTCAGTTCAATCTGAACAAGTTTTTGAGGTTCATGTATTCTTTCGCATGAATTGAGGTATGTTGAAGTTAAAGCCAACTCCTTTGGCTAGACTTGGTATAGTGATAATCTATTTATGTATTATCAAATGTTGTTATCTTTTGTCAACTACTTGATATGGTTTTCAAAAGAAGACTGAAATGTTAAACAAATGTTTTGTCGGCAAAAACGACGTGCGCGCGTGAGGTTGCCAAATGCTTAAACGTGCATACGTTTAATGGATGTAGTGTTGATCAACATAGAGTACAATAGGCTGATCACCTAGAAGTGCTCATAAGTAATATCGGACTTACGGACTTGCTTCTAGGTTATCCTTTTCCAATAAAGAATGAATACTCGAGGTCTTTGACCGGAGTGAATGTTTTACTAAATATTATTATTATTGTAAAACATTTTGAAAGAAAAGATGGAGTGCTATTTTGAGTTATCAATAGTACTTCATAACTATTGTTCAGTTATTGAACTGAAGATATATGATTTGTATGTTTCAAGCATGTTGTTATTAAATTTTTATACTTGCTGAGCTAGTTATGCTCACTCTTGCTTGAACCATATGAATGCAGCTAAAACTGAACGTCCCGAAGGATCGAAAAAGGATAAGGGAAAAGCTAAAATGCGATTACTAAGTCATCTTGTAATAAGTATAGGTCTATTGTTGTAATGTAACTGATATTATGACAAAGAACCTATGTAATTGGTATAGAACTTGGGAAATGTAAATATTACTTTAAATATATAGAAGTTATGTTCGTTCTTTGAGACTTTTCAATTGAATGAATGTATGAATGTTGTATAGTATAGGACCATCTGTCGAGTTGGAAGATACCTGAATTTGGGGGCACTACACTTGGTCCTTGAGATGAGCTTTACTATGTATTCCTTCTAGGTCAAGGTAACTCAAGAAAGGCCAACCTCTTAGAGTGAACAAAGGGTCAGGTTTGTCCTTGAGACGCCTTTTAGATGAAATACTTTAAAAGTGATTTACAGTGATATCTCATTCGACCTTTTCTGGTGGGGAGGTCCTCTACCACCTTTAGACATGTGCATTTGCTATAATTGTGGTGTCCTCCTACCCTTACACTACGATCGGATGTTTGATCGCAGGTACTCCACGATGTTAGGTTGGGTGGCTGATAGGTTATCAGTAGTACATTTTGAGACGTTCCTACTGACAATGGATCTTTATTTGGTTCATCAGTCACAAAGTTTTGGGAATCTATACCTGGTACATTTTTTCATAGTATATCTTAATGCTGTTGTTTCATAATAGATCACTGCTCTCCCATTGTTGATGCCGTCTTCCTAGATAGATGTGATTCCCTTTACTTTAGGTTCATTTGAAGGCAGCCTTGTATATCTCCTTTTGACTGGAATCACAATTATCACTTAGATATCCTTGTATCATAGGCATGGATATTTTTAAGACTGATCATTCTACGATCATTTGACAACACTATGAACGTAGTCTTCTTTGACAGTCTTGTGCGTGTGAAGTTCTGCTCCCGTAATGAGTTCCTCTTGACTGATGCTCGATGATCCTCTGATGTGAGCTTCTTTGAGGATTCTTCTCATATAGCATGATTTGCCTAATTTGAGCATATAAGACCCTTTTCATTTTTGCTTGCATGGCCTGCTTCTATATACAGATTAGCAGCCATGTGAGCTTCATTCAGGTTAGCTCAGCGGGTCTTCAAGGATAGGCTTGGACATATAGGAGTTTTCTCAAAATCATTTCTAAACAGTCCTTAGCCTTCTGTTGGTTGATTCTTCTTGATTGAAGTTTTTTGCTTCAGCATTCCTTAGTGTGGTCAGACAGACCAAGTACCTACAGGTTAGATACATTTCTATTTTTGGTACCCACAATTAAATGGGTCCGGCTAGGTTAGTTTTCTAAACCCCTGTTCCTCATATTTGGATAATCATCACATTTATCACCAACAGTTATATTCATGCATGCAACTAGTTTTAGATAATACATTTTGAGATGCATAAAGGTGAGTGTGTGTCGATTTGTCATTTTAATAACACACTCTTTCTCTTTGATGGTTTCATCGTTTGCTGGGTTATGTTCACAATGTTTGAGTGTTCACAGAGTGAAAATTAACTCTACGATTTATGTGTATCTTGTTGATTCATGGAGGTGATCAGTTTCTACAAATCATCAAAATATACTTGTAGAACTTGATCATACTCTATGGGTTATCAAATACTTAAAACAAAGATTTATACATATATACTAACCCATCAGCAAAGATTACTCCACATAAAAATTGATTTAACCTTTGATATACTTATGACCTATTTCAGATTTCTTTCAAGATGTCATCTTCAACCTAAAACTTGGATGGAGAGAAAGTTTGTAGGAATTTGAGTTTCCATCCTCAGGGTACTTTCTCTCTTCACCTTTTTAGGTAGATTATGACTCTTTGATAGAATACTGTTATAGTTCATAAGGAGGTGCATTCATGATTAACACATTTATAATAGTGATGAACCGTACCTTTTTTCTGTCAGTTACTTAACAGTCATTTATCTTTAATATACTGAGTTTAGGCATTGATGTGCATAGCTTCATATTTGCTCCTAACAGCTTGTTACTCTTGGTGGCCTTTAATTAATCAGTCGTGGTCTTGAAGATGCAGACTAGGAGAATCTCAGCATCTTTAGTTCTTTGACATCCTTTAGTTTACAAAGTTTACATCCAGCTGCTGGTTGGCCAGACACAAGTTTGAGAAGTTTTTCTTTCTTCTCTGGATAAGCAATTCTTTGCATGTATGGCCTTTCCATCTTTTCAGGCTGGTGGATGTTTGACTCTTTTCTGTGGATGTCTCTTGAGCTTTCTAGCCTGGTCGTCAGACTACAAGATTAACTATGAGCAAGGATTGGTCTTGTTGATATGTCAGTCAAGAACATTAACCAATCTGAGCAGCTTCAGGTGTATATACACATTTAACATGTACACAATATTTCCAATGTATGAGCTCATCTGAATATAACAGGTGACTTACTACTAAACTAGGTTTAGAACAATTTTTGTGTCAAGGATCAAACTCAAAGCGATTAGCTTTTGAATATAGCATGAGAACCTGCTCTGATACCAATTGTTAATTCCTAGTAGGCACAATAGATCTAGAAGGGGGGTTGAATAGATCCTTTTTCTTTCAAATACTTTTCTGGTTTATTTTGTATTGCTCATAATTTAGCATATGACAAACATAAAAATCTTTTCAAGCATAGCAGAATAAATAAAAGATCCCTTTTATTGATATATTCGTAATCATACATACATTGTTCGTAGAGTAAGTTCAATAGTAAGCAGTTAAAACATACATAGCAATTATAGCAGTTAATAGACATAATGTAAATGACATAAGGTAAAAGACACAAGGGGTTTTAAGTGGTTCAGAGACTCAAGATCCTAATCCACTCTTCTGCTATCAACTAGTAGGATTTCCACTAAGGAAGGGCAGCACCCTGAATCACTAAGATTCCTTTAAGGCCAGCAGCCTTGGGACTTCAATTCACTAAGAACTCTTCAAGAACCTGCAGCCTTGGAACTCCTCTAGTTCCCTAGGAACTCTTCAAGCCCAGCAGGCTTGGAACTTCATTTAGTCCCTCCGGACAACGACCCCTCAAGCCTTGGATTCCAATAGTACTTAGAGTCTTCCCATGATGGACACCAAGATGACATAACGCTCTTCTTTCTCTCGGCAGTTCACAACACTCTTCATGTAGTAGAACTCTCACTTTACATTGTAGAACTCTCACTTCTACTTCTTTCTTTGTATGTCTCTGAGTGTTCTTGGCGGATCGTACAGTGATCCTTCAGACTCAATATCTTACATGGTTTAGAACAGTCCACCGTTACTCCAAACTCGACAACTCTAGTAACCTTTGATCTTTGAAGATCTAGCAGATTTATACTCTTTCCCAATCTTCCAGTTGGAGAGTTGCCGTTGAAAGCTATTTGAAATGATTCACAGATCTCGAGTTGCTTGGTGCAGAATGCAGATGTGATATATCACTTTAATGTCTTGGGCAGGTTGAAGACTTTATTTCCTCCTTCTGATTTCTCGATCAGAGGTTGTCCTTTTGCATCGATGCTCTCAATAAGCACTTGTTCAAATATTACCCTTCAGATTCAACCGTTGCCAATGCTTCAGTCTTCAGCTATTTGAACTCTACTATTCTGATGCATGTCTTCAAGGACCTTATTGTAGTGTCATGTTGACTGGTAGAGACAACACTATGATTTTGAAGAGTGTTGATTGAATCTTCAATGTAGAACACCTCTTCCTTCTTTTGTGCAGTTCTTCAACACTTCTGTTTGCCTCAACAATTCTCAGATACTGATGACTTGACTTCATTGCTCTGGCCCCTTCTGAATAACAAAACACTTCAGATTTATGGTGTGTCCAGCTCACTTTCTCCTTGTGATCTCCCGTTTACTTATTATCAATGGACTGACCCAATGCTTAATCGCTTTAGCCTTATTCTTCAGAAGCTGTCAAGTATCCCTGTATGTACTTCATCAGTTCTTTCTTTGTTTGGCAAACACTACGATCCTGGTTGCTTCCAAGATTGTTGTCTTTTGTCTGCTTGACAGCTACTGCACTTGCTGACTTTCTTTTATCAGTTATTGAAGTCTTCTTCTGATCTCCTTGTGGAAGGCTTCATCTCGAATGGCTTCAAAACTCAATCTTGATGCTAATTAGGTTGCTGGTTAGATCTTCTGTTAGCTTGCAAGCCATTCGTTGAGTGCTCTCTGGTTTTCTTTAAGTTGGATGTAGTATTGCATCTTGAACCAGAGGCTTGGTTCCTTTGGATATTCTGGGAGTGCTCATTCGTTGAGAATCGTATTAGCTCTACGATTCTGCCTTGGCATTATGAGCACAACTGTTGAGGTCGTAGTTTTGCACTCTACGATTCAGCTTTGACTGTGCAGACCCTACGACTTCGGGATTAGATCTTGACACTCTACGAATTCTGTCTTTATGCTCGATGTCTTCATCTGATCTTGCTCGACTACAATCTCTACATATAATCAATAGACTCTACAACTCAGAGTGTAGTCTACAATCCTTGACATGGCTTCGGCATCAGTAGACTCTACGACTTTGAGTGTAGTCTACGTTTCTTACTTGGATTCTACAGATGCTCGGTCGGCTCGTAGGCAGGTTGTCTCTACGATTCTGAACATGACTTCCTCAGCAGACTTCGGCTACGAGGAAGTTCTACTCGACACACTACGATCCTTCCTCGTCTCTCCTGGCAGTCTACGAACTCCGAGATCTACTATCTTGTAGACTACGATTCTGCCTTTACAGCTCTCGAGTTCTCCTTAACTCTCCAGGCAGACTACGATTTCTGGTGCAGTGCTCGACGATTAGACAAGCCTATCTATTACATCATAAGATCAACCTAACATGCTTGATATTTCTATATTTATAGTCCTTGTACATCATTTCTTTTTAAGAACTTTACAAAGCTATTTTGCTTATGTAGGATCATACTTGATCAATTAATTCTAAGTCCTTGTACACATGTTTCTATTATCTATCAAAGGACTTTAAAGCTTTTCTTAATACAAGCATACTTGCATATTAATTTATATATATATCATAATCAAATCATATATAAATAGGAATAACATTCACATGCTTATTCCTGACAAATCTTACCGACCAACTAACTCTATTTGAGTTTGTACTTATCCTAATCAATGCGGTTATTAGTCTCAGGTATTCCTACATAAGGTTCATAACCTACATCTTTGATACCAACTGTGAGAGCCCCAAATCGGGTCCCAAATCACCACGGATATGGTACAATCATTCTACAACTATTGTGGAAGATATAAACATAAATTGTTTATACGATAAAATTTACACACTATCCCCAAGGTCGAGTAACCTTAACTTAATACACAATTCATAACTTATTTGACTTACAATAACCTTAAGATACATTACTGTTATAAATCTAACTACACACGTATACTAAAGCTAGAACTGTCTTTGACCTTTCCTTGTATCCGACGTATTCGTCTCAATCTGCAATGTTTCTCATGATATAGCAAGGGTGAGCATAAGTTTGCCGAACAAGTTTAAGTTCAATAATTTAACGATATATCATGATTGAAAGAATTTGAATAATAAGCAGGCTATAATTCAACAATATAATTATGAACTAGCAGGAACAAGTTTTCTGACTGAACAAGCATTTAATATGAACAAATATATCTGAACCGAATGGTAATGAAGGTAATCAAACTTTCATACCTAATGAATACATATCATACGCACAGGGTGCAATTTATTAATTCTTAGACATGGCAATCAGAAATGATTAACCATAAATATAATTGAATAATACAACTCGAGGTCGAGTTAAGAAAGACTTGCCAGAACCGTTGATTACTGCTATGCATTTAATAAGCTTTGTCTGAACCTAATATATAAATAATATCAATATACCAATTAGAATAATATCATCACAGTATTTAAAATAATGTAAACACATTATCACATAATTATATACGTCTATAACACATATAAAACTTAACCTCAAGTCAAACTTTGGCAGTCTGAGTCGAGTTCGGTATAATTCTAACATTCCAACGGTCTAGTCGGACAAAATTTCGAGTTTAAGTTCAATTAAACTCTGTATAAACACTTAATCATTATCTAAGATAATTTATTAACAGTCAAAATAATTTTCATAAGCTCGTACTAATTTTCAGATAATTAATATCATTTATCATGAATTTTCCATCATTAAAAATGTATTTATACGAATTAAATACCACATAATTCATTTATCATTAATATTTATTAAATATAAAATATTAATAAAAATCATAACATAATATTATAATATATTTATAATATATCAAAGTATTTTTAATACCTTAAAATCATATTTATATAATTTTTAAACAATTAAATTCATTATCCGATAATTGCTATTAATATTAAAATATTAATATTTTTATGTCAAAAAATCAAAAGTTATACTTTATAACTTAAAATATTTCTTATAAAACTTAAATCATTTTTATATGATTTATAAATCATTAATTCTATTTTTAATAATTTATTTAATATATTTAGTAAATAAATTAATTACCATTAATATTAATTTATTAATGAAATTCCTCACAAAATATTAAAATTCATTTAAAATAACTTCAAATATTTTCTTATATCGTAATATAATTTTTTATGATTTTTTATGTATTAAAATAGTATTTAAATAATTTATTAAATATTATAATTAAATAAATTAAATACCATTTATATTCCAAAAATATAAAATATTTATGAAATATATTAAAAATAATTAAAAACTAATTTTCAGACTTTAAAATAATTTTTAGGAATTTATTTTGTATTTTTAATAATTAAAAACCGTTTAATTCGATTTATTTAATTAAAATATTAATTTTTGAAAATTAATTATTAATAAAGGGGCCCTATAGCGACAGAACCGTCGCTATAGGTGTTCTTGGTGTTCTTGAGCAAGAACTCAGAAACGCATGTCAGACTACAAAGTACCTACTTTAACCGGTTGTAAACGTTTAATCCTTAAGTTTCTGGGCTAGTATCTGAGTTAATGTTGTAGTACTGATGTATTATTACAACTATAAACCAATTTCATGGCCAACATGCATCATAACAGAGCGATATTGGCCATCACATTTCATGTCAGAGGTTGTTCTTCATTTCTGGGTTTTCCAGAAATGAAGAACAGCACAAGGTGTCTACTTTGAGCCCTTGAAGCTATGCTTTCCAAGCTTACTTTATATGATATAATGCTTCTATCTTCCAGTCCAGATGACAGGGATCATGTATACATTAACATATCATCAAAACAATACCACAATCATAAGATTCAAGCCGGTTAAACGACCTGTCAGGAAAGTGTTCTTGAGAAATCTGAGTTTTCCAGATTTCGTCATAGGCATTGGTCACAGCCGGTTTGACCGTGATTATCTTTGATTATATGACCAATATGGATGATCTATTAGCATGATTGTGTAGTAATTATTCCAGTCTACAAGATCAAAACAACAAAATGGCTTAATCACTTAAACACAGTAAGATCAAAGGCCAAAAAAAGTCGGTCTGCGAAATTCGAAATTGGGAATTTTCCGGGTCGCCCGAAAAAACTTATAACCATGATCGGTCAACGCAGTTTGACTGCTCATATCTCTCACTCTATTCATGATCTGGCCCTATTTCTAGTTTCAGATCAAAGCCTACATGGCATACTACACATATAAAACTTCAAACACCAAAAAGCATTCATACAAAAGAAATTATAGGCACTGACATATGACTGTCAGGCCATTTTCTAAATTTTTCCCAAATTTCTTAAAATGCTATTTTCGTGCATCTAAGTGTTATAGATCTATGATCTATCAACCCAGATCGCTTATTAACACCCTATAACGCAACTCTAACAAATAAACAACAACATATAACATTAGAACAGAAAATTTTGAAGATTAGGGTTTATACCACTTTGATGCTCCATTTTTTATTCTGATCCTACTGATCTGATCTTGGCTTACTAAGTAATGATATTAGCTTATCTTATCTCACTTTCTCACTCTATACTCCCGGAATTCTTGACAGAGAAGGTCTTGGTTGCTTTGATAAATAAAGTAGATTTTTCTTACTTTTTCGTTTCTTAACTTTGATGCAATGTATATGGATAATAAATGGGCTGATTGCTGAGATATTAGTCACATGCTAGGGTTTAGGGTTGGTGAACAACCACCTTAGGTTTAGATCTACAAGCAACATAATAAATAATGCACAAAGGGCATTTTGGTCTTTTTATCCCACATTTTAATGACAATTTGGTATGTGATCCAACCCTTAGGGTTTAACCTTTAGGGTTAAAACCTAAGGTTTCAAAATTTAGGTTTTCAGAATAAAAATTAATATTTCTAAATTATAATTAGTGTTTCCTAATTATATTAAGATTTCCTAATCATAATTTCAAACTTGCTAACTAGGATTATTATTTCCTAATTAAAATTGCTAATTTAGCAATTAGGGTCATAATTGTACATTACGGTTTATAACCCATGAATTAGGGTTTTAAATAGAAAATAATTTTTCTAATTTAGAAATTAGGTTTCCTAATTAGATTAGGGTTTTCTAATTACTTATAACTTGAAAATTAGGATTAATATTTCCTAATTAACATTAAAATTATTAAATTAAAACTCAGGTTTTCCCTAATTAAAAATTAGGGTTTCTAATCCAAAAATTAGGGTTTTCTAAATCAATTAGGGTTATCCATAATTAGGTTATTATTAATCACGTTTAAACCTTATATTAGCATTTAAATCTCTAAATTAGGGTTTTCAACTTTCGAATTAGGGTTTCGGATTCTCGGAACTGAAAATTAGGGTTTCCAGTCCTATCGTTAGAGTTTCTTATCAATCGCTAGGGTTTTCTAACCGAACGTTGATGTTCTCAATATATACTTAGGGTTTGTCACAGATATAGCTTATCTGGTCAACCGCTGACCCTTAACCAAATACTATACAAATATATTACCATATACTCAAAAATATTCACGTATACCCTTAATCCTGAATAATTCATCATAGAAATTTTAAATTCATAGAATTCCTTCTCGAAAATCTCAAATCCATTCAGTTATTTTCCGACTAGGTTTATTATTTAACCTTAATTCAATATTTTAAAATTTTATAAATATTCAAATTCTCGGGTTGTCACATTCACCGAAATTTACCTTACACCTTATACCATACACCATTCACCATTCAGCATTCATTCTCATCATCACATGCTACCCAATACACCTCTCACAAAAGTAAACATTTTGAATTTGTGTTGAGGGGTTATACAGGCTATTGTCTGTTGTTTTCGTAAAAGTTTTATGGAAGTTCATCCGCAAATCGACATAACTTACAAACATAGTGGGTAATTAGCTCGATATGCCATGTACTTATTAAGTACTGCTGGTCGAATCTGTTTCTCGTCACTGCCATATCACAAAAATTTTACCTCAGTCTTATAGGATTCCGCACCAAAATAATTTGGTTCGGGAAAAATTTCAAAGAACGCTTAGAATTTTCATAAACGTTGGTCTAGCCGAATAAATTAGCTTAGACTCATATCAATAATCAACTTCAATCGAATTACGAATGTGTGTAGCCAAATGCCATTGGCAAATTAAAATTTTAAAATAGTTTGAAATTGACGCCATGATGTCGTACTATATTAACAGACCGTTTGAGGATGTCGTCATCTAGTGACTTTGTCATAACACATCATACAATTGTGGAATAATGATTTTAGATCAAAATCAACACTAAGTATTCTTGCATTTATAACTCCATCAACTTTTTATCATCTTTGCACCAGGTTACATAGTACATAAGTGATAAATAAAAATATTTTTGGTATTTCAAATCATTATCGTCTAGCTAAAATAAGTAGCGTAAACTATTCTTTAAACCGTTCAAAAATCCATTTTAAATTTATTTTATCATCTCAACGGGTAACGATCGTGTCGGTGGCCCAAAGTCCACGCATACACAATGGTCACCATAGTGCGTATTTAGCTTAATTTCCAAAAAGTTCGAAGTCTAGCACAACTAGGAATTTTGGAAAACTTAATGTCTCCACTAATGATCAATTGCTTAATCAATCTATTTGTTCCTATAATCCTCACTATTCCGTTTACACATAGTGCTACCCAGTTTGTCAAACCACACTAATGAGTTCAAGAACTTTCCACAATCATATGAGTTTAAGAACTTGTGCTAGTCAGACCTTTGGTGTCCATTCGCTGAGGGTTCAGAAACATTTCTTATAATCATGAGTCACGAACGTACCATAAGTATAAGTTTTAAGAACTCATACTTAATATGATATTCTCTACCTATACCCTATCTATCTGATATACACATTAGAAAGGAATCACCCTCTTAACAAGCATATAACAAATAGTGTGACACCGATATTTCAATGATTATCAGTGCCAAAAACTAAATGGTTGTTACACCAAGTATAATTCAGCTCCCATACGAAGAATCATACAACTTAGCTGCTGACGCGAGTCCTCAATTGAATTCCCCACCTAATCTTAACTCCCTTCTCAATATGAATTTCATTTAATCCGTATTCATAATCCTTTCACGAATCATACTCAATTCATGTAACCTGCGGCAATATTGTTGTAAACTTTTCAATCATTCGCTTGATCCTTCTCCAAACTATAACCTTATCAGATCACGAGGTGATCTCATTGTATATATTAAGATTCATCTCTATACTATGATCGTTTTGCTTTTCGATCTTCTATCAGTGTACTTTTAGTCTTTTAGACTCTACCTATGCACCATTACTATTCAACTTTATTATCAAAGTTAGAGAACTCTGTATCTTATACCCCGCCAAGATTCATTTTTGAATCTTATCGACCAACTAACTCTATTTGAGTTAGTTCTTATCCTAATCACTGCGGTTATTAGTCTCAGGTATTCCTACATAAGGTTCATAACCTACATCTTTGATACCAACTGTGAGAGCCCTAAATTCGGGTCCCAAATCACCACGGATATGGTACAATCATTCTACAACATGCAAAAGATATAAAAATAAATTGTTTTTAGAATAAACTTTACACACTATCCCCAAGGTCGAGTAACCTTAACTTAATACACAATTCATAACTTATTTGACTTATAATAACCTTAAGATACATTATTGTTACAAATCTAACTGCACAAGTATACTAAAGCTAGAACTATCTTTGACATTTTCTTGTATCCGGCGTATTCGTCTCAATCTGTAATGTTTATCAAGATATAGCAAGGGTGAGCATAAGTTTGCCCAGCAAGTTTAAGTTCAATAATGTAACGATATATCACGATTGAAAGAATTTGAATAATAAGCTGGCTATAATTCAACAATATAATTGCGAACTAGCAGGAACAAGTTTTCTAACTGAACAAGCATTTAACATGAACAAATATATCTGGACCGAATGGTAATGAAGGTGATCAACCTTTCATACCTAATGAATACATGTCATACGCACAGGGTGAAATTTAATAATTCTTAGACATGGCAATCAGAAATGATTAACCATAAATATAATTGAATAATATAACTTGAGGTCGAGTTAAGAAAGACTTGCCTGAACTGTTTATTACCGCTATGCAATTTAATAAGCTTTGTCTGAACCTAATATATAAATAATATCAATATACCAATTAGAATAATATCATCACAGTAGTTAAAATAACCTAAACACATTATCACATAATCCTATCCGTCTATAACACACATAAAACTTAACCTCAAGTCAAACTTTGACAATCTGAGTCGAGTTCGGTATAATTCTAACATCCTGACGATCTAGTCGGACAAAATTTCGAGTTTAAGTTCAATTAAACTCTGTATAAACACTTAACCATTATCTAAGATAATTTATTAACAGTCAAAATATTTTTCATAAGCTCGTATTAATTTTCAGATAATTTATATCATTTCTCAAGAATTTTCCATCATTAAAAACGTATTTATAGGAATTAAATACCACATAATTCTTTTATCATTAATATTTATTTAATACTAAATATTAATAAAAAGCATAACATAATATTATAATATATCAAAGTATTTTTAATACCTTAAAATCATATAATATGATTTTTAAACAATTAAATTCATTATCCGATAATTGCTATTAATATTAAAATATTAATATTTTTATGTCAAAATATCAAAATTATTTTTATAAATTAAAATATTTTTATAAAACTTAAATCATTTTATATGATTTATAAATCATTAATTCTATTTTTCATAATTTATTTAATATATTTAGTAAATAAATTAATTACCATTAATATTAATTTATTAATGAAATTCCTCACAAAATATTAAAAGTCATTTAAAATAACTTCAAAATATTTTCTTATACCATAATATAATTTTTCACGATTTTTAATGTATTAAAATAATTCATTTAATATTATAATTAAATAAATTAAATACCATTTATATTCCAAAAATATTAAATATTTATGAAATATACTCAAAATAATTAAAAACTAATTTTCAGATTTTAAAATAATTTTTAGGAATTTATTTTGTATTTTTAATAATTAAAAACCATTTAATTCGATTTATTTAATTAAAATATTAATTTTCAGAAATTAATTATAGCGACAGAACCGTCGCTATAGGTGTTCTTGGTGTTCTTAATCAAGAACCCAGAAACGCATGTTACAGACTACAAGGTACATACTTTGACCGGTTGTTAACGTTTGATCCTTAAGTTTCTGGGCTAGTATCTAAGTTAATGTTGTAGTACTAATGTATTATTACAACTATAAACCAATTTCATGGCCAACATGCATCATAATAGAGCGATATTGGCCATCACATTTCATGTCAGAGGTTGTTCTTCATTTTTAGGTTTTCTAGAAATGAAGAACAACACAAGTTGTCTACTTTGAGCCCTTGAAACTATACTTTCCAAGCTTACTTTATATGATATAATACTTCTATCTTGTAGTCCAGATGACAGAGAACATGTATATATTAACATATCATCAAAACAATACCACAATCATAAGATTCAAGCCGACCAAACGACTTGTCAGGAAAGTGTTCTTGAGAAATCTGGGTTTTCCAGATTGTGTGCTAGGCGTTGGTCAACGCCGGTTTGACCGTGATTATCTTTGATTATATAACCAATTTGGGTGATCTATTAGCATGATTGTGTAGTAATTGTAACAGTCTACAAGATCAAAACAACAACATGGCTTAATCACTTAAACACATTAAGATCAAAGGGCATAAAAAGCTTGTCAGAAATTCTGGGAAATCTGGGAATTTTCTAGGCTGCCCAGAAAGCATAACCGTGATCGGTCAACGCAGTTTGTCTGCTCATATCTCTCACTCTACTCATTATCTAGCCCTGTTTATAGTTTCAGATCAAAGCCTACATGGCATACTACACATACAAAACTTCAAACACAAAAAATCATTCATACAGAAAAAATTATAGGCACTTGCATATGACTGTCAGGTAATTTTCCAAATTTTTCCCAGATTTCTTAAAATGCTATTTTTGTGCATCTAAGTGTTATAGATCTATGATCTATCAACCCAGATCACTTATTAACACCGTATAACATCAGATCATAAAATTTTGAAGATTAGGGTTTATACCACTTTAATGTTCCATTTTTGATTCTGATCATACTGATCTAATCTTGGCTTGCTAAGTAATGATATTAGCTTATCTTATCTCACTTTCTCACTCTACATTCCCGGAATTCTAGAGAGAGAAGGTCTTGGTTTCTTTGATAAATAAAGTAAGAGATTTTTCTTACCTTTTCATTTCTAAACTTTGATGCAATGTATATGGATAATAAATGGGCTGATTGCTGAGATATTAGTCACATGCTAGGGTTTAGGGTTGGTGAACAACCACCTTAGGTTTAGATCTACAAGCAACATAATAAATAATGCACAAAGGGCATTTTGGTCTTTTGTCCCACATTTTAATGGCAAATTGGTCTTTGATCCAACCTAAGGTTTCAAAATTTTAAATTTCTAAAATTCGTAATTTAGGTTTTGAAAATAAAAATTAATATTTCTAAATTATAATTAGTGTTTCTTAATCATATTAAGATTTCTTAATCATAATTTCAAACTTGCTAATTAGGATTATTATTTCCTAATTAAAATTTCTAATTTAGCAATTAGGGTCATAATTAGACATTAGGGTTTATAACCCAGGAATTAGGGTTTTAAATAGAAAATAATTTTTCTAATTTAGAAATTAGGTTTCCTAAATTAGATTAGGGTTTTCTAATTACTTATAACTTAAAAATTAGGATTAATATTTCCTAATTAACATTAAAATTATTAAATTAACAATCAGGTTTTCCCTAATTATAAATTAGGGTTTCTAATCCAGAAATTAGGGTTTTCTAAATCAATTAGGGTTATCCCTAATTAGGATATTATTAATCATGTTTAAACCTTATATTAGCATTTAAATTCCAAAATTAGGGTTTTTAACTTCCGAATTAAGGTTTCGGATTCCCGGAACTGAAATTAGGGTTTCCAGTCCTATCGTTAGGGTTTCTTATCAATTGCTAGGGTTTTCTAACTGAACGTTGACGTTCTCAATATATACTTAGGGTTTGTCACATATATAGCTTATTTGGTCAACCCCTGATCCTTAACCACATACTGTACACATATATTACCATATACTTAAAACATATTCGCGTATACCTTTAATCCTGAATAATTCATCATAGAAATTTTAAATTCATAGAATTCCTTCTCGGAAATCTCAAACTCATTCACTTATTTTATGTCTAGGTTTATTATTTAACCTTAATTCAATATTTTAAAATTTTATAAATATTTAAATTATCGGGTTGTCACATAAATATATGGTATACACATATTATAAACATAAACTAACATATACATCACATCATATATTCATAAATTGCAAATTTCTTCAATCATAGATGACTTAGAGATAGCTTTTTCTTTTACAAAATATAAGAACGTGAATAAGGTTTGGTTAAAGAGATTACCTAGCAATGTAGATTAGTAGGAGATGAAATCCCTTCCAGATTCTTCTTCAATCACACAATTTCTCTCAAATTCTCTCTAACTCTCTTTGAATTTTCTAAGTTAAGTCTGATAAATGAAATGCGTAAGAGAAACCAGACAGATCAATGCGCACCATTGTGGTCAGTTAATCCATACGTGGTTTAACTGTTCCCAACTCCTCATAGTGCCTTGTTTGGCTATCACATAAAAGGTTCTTTACATTTAATTTAATAAATCTCTTATAATATAGTTTAATAAAGTGATAAGTAGGGTTTACACCTACTTATGGAGTACCAATTCACGCGAACTATGCCCATCTCAAGTACATTTTAGTCCGTTTTAGCTGCATTTTATGTTAAATTTCATTTCGCATACTTAAAACTCCTTTTGGTGAATAAGTGCAGGAATTGGCCTAATTTGGTGGTGATATCGTGTACGAGGCTAATGAAAGCGTAAGGCGAGGAAAAAGATAGGATGTGCATGGGATTGAGTGGAGCATGGATATACATAGGACATGTCAGTACCAGCAGCAACATTGCAGAGCCAAGCTAATGAGTAGAATCATAAGATAGAAACTGTAAGCCGCGCGGGAAAGATAGCTTGGAAGCACGCGCCCGCGCGAGATCCTAGCCAAACTAGGACAACCTAATGCAAGTTGCGCGGCCGCGAGAAAGACAAGCCTAGGGAGCGCGCGCCCGCACACGAGAACGGCCAAACATACGAACATACTGCAAGTCTCGCGGCCGCGAGAATATCACGCTGGAGGAGCCCTTGCCATGCATGCCTTGGAAAACTGAAGTCTTCTTGACTTATTTTATTTTATTTCCAAATTTTAAAGGTTGTAATTGATTTAAAACAATTCCTGACTGGTGTCAGGGGTATCACTTGACATTTTATTAGTTTTTCACATATCTTTACTTGGTAATTACGGTTTTACTCTCTGGGGAGAAATTCCAACGTAGAAGGAGGCTACAACTCTATCTTTCTGTTCCTTCTTGGGATTTTCTACCAGAGTGGGATTATTATTACTAGTTTTTGCTGGAATCGTATGAGGATTTGAATTTTGATTCGTATTCCGCAATTGGGTTTGATAGTTTCTTCTTTCATCTTTCAATTGTCGTTTATTGGCCATGTTTAGATTTGATCCCATAATGGCTTTTGGTTTAGTCATGAACTAAACTCCATTATGGGATTCTAACGGATTTTAATATATAGTTTGATTGCATGTTTAAATGCTGGATTGTTTTGTATATCATATGGGATGTCTATCATGATTGTTTTGCATGTATGAATGCTTGATCACCATTTGTTTCAGTATTTGTATGGAATTGACAATGAATATGCAAATATGGAATTTAATCATGATAGTATACATATATAGGGTTGTGTTATATAGGATTATGTATTTCGTGAACCAGATAGACATATACTGTTTCACCATATAAGTTAGAATAAGGGCTTGAACTTAAAATCAATATAATTGCAATTTCACATAGACATATAGTGATGTTGCTTGTATTGATGATTACATAGAGTCTATCATCTGTGGATGATGTGTAAGTAGGTCTTAGTGCATTAAAAAATGGCTAATACTCTTTTAGTGCTCTTGGCTACTTTCCTGTGATATGTGAGCAAGTCATGCATGATAGTGGCGATTGAATGTAGTAGTAAATGAAGTTAGAATCCAATTAGTTCCAATATTATTTATTCTATCGTTATTATTGTTTTAGTTGTTATTTGTAATTCAAGAACAAACCAGGTTTAATCAATAGTGTGAGCATATAAATATAGTGATTTAATTAATGAATAATAGTTTAAGTTAAACAACTTTCTCTGTGGGGTCGATACTTTACTTGCTCTGTATTACTTGTTGACGCATTTATGCTTGCATGAGTTAGAGCTCTTTGGTTAGTTGTAAAAAAGAGGCAACAAGTTTTTGGCATCGTTGTCGGGGAAAGGCGTTTAATTTAGTATTATTATCATTAGTTTTAAGCTATATTTTATGACTTAGACAATTCTAGTCTTATCTCATTTCAGTTTTTGTTTTTGTTTTAGGAAGTTGGATAAATTTTTATGCGCACACGGTCAACCAACCCCGAGTTAACACCTGTTCAGGATAACATAAACGGGAGAGATTGGAAAGCGGGTGTTCGTAGAAATTTACAAGAATAGTTGGAAAACAGGACAACTAACATGGCAGCCGAGGCACAAGTAGAAGATCAAAGAGAGGAGTATAGGGCTCTGAAGGAGTATTCAATGCCCAATATTAATGGACTACAGTCTAGCATAGTCAGACCAGCGATAGCAGCAACTACATTCGAGATAAAAATTGGCACTATTCAAATGGTGCAGAATACAGTTCAGTTTGGGGGGTGCTGCTATAGATGATCCGAATGAACATCTGTTGAGTTTCATCGAAATTTGTGATACATTCAGATACAACGGTGTCACGGAGGATGCTATTAGATTAAGGTTGCTCCCATTTTCATTAAGGGATAAAGCGAAAAGTTGGCTTCATTCTCTGCCAGCAGGATCTATAACTACATGGGAGGATTTAGCACAGAAATTCTTAGCTAAGTTCTTCCCAATGGCTAAGACTGCCCATATGAGGACAGCTATCTCTCAGTTTGAGCAACAACAGGGCGAGTTGCTATATGAAGCATGGGAGAGATACAAAGAAATGCTGAGAAAGTGCCCACATCACGGTATGCCAGATTGGATTGGGATGGCAGTCGAGACCGATTGTAGATGCAACTGCAGGAGGGGCATTATGGGAAAAGAGCTATGAGGAAGCCTATGATCTTATCGAGACAATGGCATCGAATGATTTTTAAAATCCTACATCCCGAATGCCACAAACCAAAGTTACAGGTGTATTGGAGGTTGATGTTATTACTCAGTTGTCAGCACAGATGGCAGCCATGGCAAAGAAGATAGATACTTTGGTAGAAGGAAAAGTAAAGACGATTGCCTTTGTATGTGAGATTTGTGCAGGGTCACACTCGACGGATCAATGTGTTATCAGCTCAGAATCAGTGCAGTATGTGAGCAACTATAGAAAAGACCAAGGTCAATTTCAGAACACATACCACCCCAACAAAAGAAATCATCAAAATTTTAGTTGGTCGAATAATCAAGGGAATCAGCAAACTCAGTTTCAACCAAATAATCAATTTCAGGCGCAGCTAGCGCAGCCGCAGTTTAATCCTAGACCACCCTTTCCGCTAGGATTTTCTCAACATCAAAAGCAATATCACACTCCAGCTGCACCTCAGCAAGAAAAGAAATCAGAAGTGGAGGAGATGATGATGAAATTCATGGCAAACACAGAAGTTATGATCAAGAGCCAAGCAGTGGCTATAAAGAATTTGGAAACTCAAATGGGGCAGATGGCGAACATGCTTACTAATAGGCCCCAAGGTTCATTGCCAAGTAATACGGAGACAAATGCAAGGAGAGAAGGGAAGGAACAGTGTCAAGCGATCACATTGAGATCTGGGAAAGATCATTGAATTCTTACTGAATTCGCGTGCCGCCGAGAGCGAATGCTGTGAGGAGGAGTAGCCATGGCCGTCGCGAGGAGAGGAGCCACCCATCGAGGCGGAGTGTAATTCTTTGAAAATTCAGATTTGGAGGACGAGGAACTTGATGAACTTGTGCAATATCTGGATACCACTCCACCAATCAGGAAATTCAGGATACCTATTGAGCCATTGACAAAAGCAGGAGAAACCTCCGTAAAATTAAAACCTTTTTTGGAGACACCTCCAGAACTTGAATTGAAACCACTTCCAGATCATCTCAGGTACACATTTTTAAATACAGATTCTAAGCAACCTTTGATTATTTCTTCAGCATTAACATTCTTTCAGGAAGAAAAACTGCTATGAGTGCTTCGAGAGTTCAAATCAGCGATTGGATGGACCATAACGGATATCAAAGGGATCAGCCCATCCTTTTGTATGCAGAAAATCCAGATGGAAGATGAAAGTAAACCATCGGTTGAGCAACAAAGGAGACTTAATCCGATAATGAAAGAAGTGGTTAAGAAAGAGGTGCTAAAATGGTTGAATGCAGGAATAATCTATCCTATCTCAGATAGCTCATGGGTGAGCCCAGTGCAGTGTGTACCGAAAATGTGACGCCCCCAAAATAGGTATACATAACCCATTCTGAGTTGTCAATACATGGTACAGAAATAACTACAACTTTATTATTACAACAGTAAAACTGTGAGTTTGAATACAAATATTATCTTCTAGACAATATCTATACTCAAATAAATCCTCATCACATTTATTGATACATTATTTTACAAAAATGGTGAGGACTACTAAACAATTCTTTCTAAAACCTTCATTCCATACCCCACTAAGTACTCGCTATATTCTCGCCTCACGAGAAGAAAAATGGAACAAAAGGAAAAGGTGAGCTCAACTAGCCCAAGAAAGAATATTAAGACTAAGATAATATACAACAAATTATCGTTAGTCTTCAACAGGAAAAAAATCTAATAGAATACAATAGACAACAAATTTTAAATCAATATTCGCATGGTGAAATAATAATTCATTAGAAGAGTTAAGTAGAGAATGCAAACTACTATCTTCTATGTATGAATTTAAAAGTTCATCGCTCTATCTTTTATCCCCAGAACATCAATCAATATATATCTCGAATCAAATAATCATCTTTGCACTCTGAGCCGAAAGATATTCATCGATTGGTCATGTTCATCTAAACACTGCTCATCTTTGCACTACTGACCAAAGATATTCTTCGAAATCATTCATCTTTGCACTCTGGGCCAAAGATATTCAATAATATCATCATTTAAGGTAGAAGATGATGAAAATATTTTTAAGAAACGAATCCGATGAAACAAAATGACAAGGATTAAGGATTAAGGATTCGTACTTTGTTTTATCCATGTTCAAAAATACCTCAAAAATAATCATAGTGGTGTAAAATTCAAGAATGATCGAAACATGGATACAATCAAAGCTAGTATCCAAAATAGATATTTTGGACAAAAGAAGAAATTTTATTTTTCTATGAATAGTCTTGAGATATCGTGAATAGTAACTCAGACACCAAAAGATAGAAATTTCCCAAAAACATCTTCACGCTTCATGAATAGTACTCGTGAATAGTAACTTCGTGAATAGTAACTCATGAATAGTAACTTCGTGAATAGTAACTCATGAATAGTAACCCGACATGAAAAAATTCCAATTTTGATAAAAAGTTCCAACCAATATTTCAAAGATAATGATATTGAAGAAATAATATCATTTGAGAAGAAAATAACATCCTTACCTCGAAAAGATTAGTACTTCTAAATGGAATACCGGTATAGTCTTTGAAGGAACTTATCTTAGTCTAACAATACTCAAAGTATACTCACAAGAATCGCTCAATATATCGAGAGAGAAATAGAGAGAAACTTGAGTTTACGGTGTGTTTTCAATTCTAACCTAAGCACCCTATTTATAGGAAAATGCTTAGAACACCAAAGCGAAAATTGAATATAATATTAATATATTTTTCACGTTTTCTTTAGCCCACCTTAGACAACTGATCTCATTTCATTTGAATCACATATGAGGCCAACTTAGTTGCAAAAAACGTTTTCTCAAAATAATTAACTAAAACTCCCAAAAATTAATTATTTGAACTTGAACTTCAATAATTCATAATAAATAGCCCTTTTATCGTAAAATTCAAATCTCTCGTGTTTTTATAGGAAATTCAATTCTCTACAACTTTACAGAAAAAAGTTTTTCCGAATTCCAAACTGAAATTGACCAAAATCCACAAACGGGCGATTTTACAGGCTATAATCAAATTTCGGTCAATAATTGTGTCCACCAACACACAAAACATGTGTTAAACATTTAATGCCACAAAAATACTCTTCCTCCGAATATACTCATATATCCCACATTCATTGTAAAAATATCATCGTTAATATATTATTAAAATAATATATTTAAATGAATTATTTTATCGAAAAAAGATAAAATATTAATTTTCAACAATTGTCACATTAAAAATTTTCTCCATCTATATCCTCATAAAATCAATATTTTCCTCATCATATAAATCAATAATTAATTATTCATAAATAATATTACGAGAATCACATTATTGACAACCGAGCGGTTCCTCAGATAGAGGGGCTTTCCAATAAGGATCTCTCCTCATTGGGCGCCGCAATTAGATAACCAAACCTCTCCTTAGATGAACTTTCTAGACATTGTCAATAATGTTATCTTATAATATTATTCGGATAATATGAATTATTGCTCTGATAATGGAAAATACTGTTATAATGACAATTATTAAAACAACAAAATATAAAATGTCAACGTAGCAATTATTGAATCAATAAAATAAAATATTTGAATAATAATTCATCAGAACCATTATTGAGTAGTGCCTTGATAATTGGTGCAATACCGTGCCAACTCTTGTGCGATAACGCCATTCTCGTGTTTTAACCAACCGTATTCCAACGGTGTTAATGGTAACAACTAGGTAGTTATTTTTTAAACAACTTATATTTGTCGCTTTTCTTCATCCAATCGCTTTCAGTTATGGGGCCCACATGGTGGCTCATACAAATAAATGCGAATATTCCCCAGCAATACGAATATTCTCCGACAACAATGAATATTTTATAACCACTTGCTTATTTTGAAATATTTGCGTATTTTACCCCTAACTATCCACATTAATCAAATCAACCCTTACTATTTCAAAATAATAAATAGAGAAAATTAAATTTCATTAATAATAAGTTGGGGTCTTACAACCTCCCCTCCTTATGAAATTTCGTCCTCGAAATTGGTCGTGCGACGTACTGGTGTTTGAAAAGGTGAGGATACCTCGCTTTCATTTCCGATTCCAATTCCCGTGTCATTTCCTATATAGTATGATTCCTCTGAAAACTTTAACTTGTGGTATGACCTTTGCGCGTAGGACATGCTCCTTCCTATCCAAGATCTTGGCAGGTACCTCCTCATACGTTAAGTCTTCGGCTATCTCGTCCGGTTCTAACTCTATAACGTGGTTCGGTCTTTCACATATTTACGAAATACAGATATGTGAAACACATTATGAACACGAGACATACTTGGAGGTAACGCGAGTCTATAGGCTACATTTCCTACTCGGTCAAGAA
Source organism: Panax quinquefolius (assembly GCA_020205615.1). Lineage (NCBI taxonomy): Eukaryota > Viridiplantae > Streptophyta > Magnoliopsida > Apiales > Araliaceae > Panax > Panax quinquefolius. The sequence goes on along the minus strand of CM035169.1, from coordinate 52,423,745 downwards.
TTTGAAATGGACCAATAAATCGTGGATTGAGCTTTCCTCTCTTCCCAAATCTTGTAACTCCCTTCCATGGAGCAACTCGCAACAATACATGATCCCCTACACTAAATTCCACGTCCTTTCGATGAAGATCCGCATAACTCTTTTGTCGATCTTGTGCCGCTTTGTATATGTTTGTCGAATCATTTGGATCTTTTTCGTAGAGTCATACGTACCAACTCGGTCCCCAACGAAGTGTTGCTTCACCCACCTCGTCCCAACATACTTTGGAGAGCGACACTTTCGCCCATATAATGCTTCAAATGGAGCCACACCTATACTTGCACGATAAGCTGTTGTTGTAGGAGAATTCCACCAATGGTAAATACTTATCCCAACCGCCTTGAAGTCTAGGACACGATGTCTTAATAAATCTTCAAGAGTTTGAATAGTCCTTTCTCGATTGTCCGTCTGCTTGAGGATGGTATGCTGACAATCAATCAGTAAATCCGTGCCCATAGCTTTTTGCAAGCTAACCCAAAATCTTGAAGTGAATCTTGGGTCACGATCCAAAACTATGGATACTGAGACATGCCATGCAACCTCACAATCTCATTCACGTATATACTAGCAAGACGTTCAAGTGAATAAGTCTCCGTGTCGGCAAGAAATGGCGGACTTGGTTAATCTATCAACAATAACCCAAATAGCATTGATGCCCTGAGAAACCGTAGGAAGACCCGTAACGAAATCCTTGGTAATGTGTTCTCACTTCCATTTCGAAATCTCAAGTGGTTGCAATGGACCCTTAGGTACCAGATGCTCCGCCTTTACACGTTGACAAGTTAAACACATTGAGATAAACTTTGCAATCTCTCTCTTCATATTGTTCCACCAAAATATATGTCGAAGATCACGATACATTTTAGTACTTCCAGGATGGATTGCAAATGGTGTATTGTGTGCCTCCATCATAATCTTGTACTTCAAATCGTAGTCGTTAGGAACACAAAGTCTAGAGTGGACTCAAAGTATTCCTTTTCATCAATTCTCGCTTAAATAGCTCCTTCTTGTACTTTCTTCATCATACGCATCGACTCCGGGTTCGGTGGCTTGGCTTGAGCAACCTTAACTTTTTCTATTAAAGTTGGCTCTATCGTATACTTGACATCATCGCACTCATTCCGCATATGATCTTCTACTCAATGCGTCGGCTACCACGTTAAACTTTACGGGATGGTATTGAATAGTGTGGTCGTAGTCTTTCAATAGCTCGAGCCAACGTCATTTGCCGCGTGTTGAGTTTTTTGAGTGAAGAAATATTTAAGGCTTTTATGGTCCGAATATATCTCCACTTTCTCCCCATATAGATAGTGCCTCCATATCTTTAAGCGCGAAAACGATTGCGCTAACTCTAGATCTTGAGTAGGATAATTCCTCTCATACACTTTAAGTTGTTGTTGCAAGGCATAGGCTATGACTTTCCCACGTTGCATGAGAACACATCCTAACCCTTTGCACGAAGCATCGTTTGAGATAACAAATCCATCCGAACGGATGGTATTATTAGAACAAGTGCTTAAATAAGTCTCCTCTTAAGCTCTTGGAAACTCTTCTCGCATTCTTCGCTCCAAACGAATTTTGTATCCTTAGGAGTTAGGCGGGTTAATGGAGTAGCAATTAGAAAAAACCCTTCCACGAATCTCCGATAATAACCAAATAAGCCCAAAAAACTACGTACTTGATCCACCGACTTTGTTGCTCTCAACTTTGTATTGCTTCAATCTTCACGGATCAACAGATACTCCATGTTTCGACACCACGTGCCCAAGGAATGCTACTTCCTCAAGCCGAACTCGCATTTCTTCAATTTGGCATATAGTTTGTTTTCACGAAGCCTTTGGAGTACCGACTTCAAATGGTGCTCATGATCTTCACGACTTTTGGAATATATGAGGATGTCATCAATAAAAACAACAACGAATCGATCCAAATATTCTTTGAATACTCGGTTCATCATATCCATGAAAGCAGGAGCATTAGTCAATCCGAAAGACATGACTAAGAATTCATAATGCCCGCATCTGAGGAGTTCTAAAGGCAATCTTTGGAATATCCTCGCCTCTAATCTTCAACTAATGATATCCGTAATCGAAGATCGATTTTGAAAAGAATTGTGCCCTTACTGAATCGGTCAAACAAGTCATTAATACGAGGTAGAGGATACCTATTCTTGATGGTGACATGGTTCAATTCCCGATAGTCAATACAAAGTCGCATACTCCCGCCTCTTTCTTCTTTACGAATAAAACAGGGAGCACCCCAAGGAGATGTACTAGGGGCCAGAATGAAACCGATGTCCAACAATTCTTGTAGTTGGACCTTTAACTCCTCAAGTTCAATAGGAGCCATTCGATATGGGGTTTTAGAAATGGGCTTTGTACCAGGTTCAAGATCAATAAAGAATTCAACTTCACGCTACGGGGTAGGCCGGAAGTTCTTCAGAAATCGTCGGAAAGTCAATAACAACAGGAATATTATTCAAAATTGGCGTGTCTTTATTCAAATCCATAACATGGGCTTAGAAAGCTTGACATCCGTTTTCAATAAGCGAATAGCTTTATGATTAGATATGACGGTGATTGATTTTAATGGTTTAGTTTGCTTGAATTAAATAAATGACAGTTGGTTAGGAATATGAAAACTAACAACCTTACGAAAAACAATCAATTTTGGCATGATGAGTAGTTAACCAATCAAGCCCTAAAATCACATCAAAAGCAAGTATCTTTAAAGAGATAAGGTCAATGGTAAGGTAATGGTGCCAACTTGAATCAAACAAGATTTATAAACAGTGGATGTGATGAAAGTTTCTCCTAACGGAGTTTCCACAGATAGGTTAAAGTCTAATTTCTCCGGAGTCAAGTTTAAACGTTGAGCACAAGCAGGAGAGATAAATGAATGGGTAGCACCGGTATCAAGTAAGGTATAAACTTCGCAAGAATTTATAAATAGCTTACCGTGTGATCACCTCGTTTGGGTTCCTCGCATTATGACCGACACAACAAAACGCTTCTTCCCGTAATCGTTGACTTTGACTTTTACGGGATGATCTTTTGAGTCACCGTCCACGAACTAGGTTTCGCCTCTCGCTGAAATCTCGGCGATATGGCCTTCCTTTCCACAATTATAGCATACCTTGAATCTGTTGTGGGCGGTTTGGACTGATATGTCCCTCTTTTCGCATTTTTGTAACATATGACCGGTGGTCGTTCTCCTCCTTAGAACCGATTCTTTGCCGCCGCTGTCGTCTTCACATGGTCATTGTTAAATCTCCTCTTTTAAAATCTCCTCCTAACTCGCTTCTTCTATTTTCATGGCCATGATTACCACCAGAGTGGTTACCATTTTGTCCGTCTGCTTTTCTTTCTCCGTTGGTTATCATTATTTTGTTGATCGCTATCTACGGTATGATCCTGGTTATGGTCCCTCGATTGACCGTACTCGCTATCTCTAATAATTGAGCCTTGTTTACAACATCTGAATAGAGAGAAAGTTTATGAGAAATGAGATCTTGACGTATGCCGTGTTTCAATCCTCTAAGAAACATCCGCGTCATACGTTCCTCATTCTCCACCAAATGAGGTGCAAACACGATAACTCGCAAACTTTGCCTCGTCTTCGAGACACCGCCATGTTGTTTTGCTCTAATCGATGAACTCCACTTCCTTCATATGACGAACACTTTCGTGAAAGTATTTGTCATTAAATAGTTTCAAACGTCTCCCAAGACATCTTGAGTCTTGAAAGGGATGGATGGGTACGCTTCACGAGACTCCCACCGATGATACGCCTTCGCCACTGAACGTAAAGGTGGCGAATGGAACCTTCGTTCCTCCGTGCATCCCAAGACATCGAATATCTTGGTAATTTACTTGACCCATGTTTCGCGCCGTGATCGGATCGGCTTTCCTTAAATTCGGTGGTCCCAACTCTTTGAACTACTTGGCATGACAACCCGTGAATTGCTATCATTTCCTCCTCAGATTTGAACACGAGTCTCCTCGTCGATTTTGCATGAACTGCAAAAAAGCTTCTAAACATCCCCTCGTTCATCATCGCTTTCGGTGGTGTTGTTCACAGGAGGAACATTGCCACTGTTGCACGCTCTCTCCTCGTTGGTGAGTACAAGCGTCTCCACGGTCTCATTTCCATTTTAATATTCTCGATCGACATTCTCAAATCTTTGTCATATAACAAGGGTTAATTAAGGAAATCAATATATCACATAATATCCTTATATATCTTGACCAACTAAAAAATAAGCTTAGGTAGGACACACTAGCGAAGGATTTACTCGTCTCTCCCCTCCTAGTTCTATTCCCGATCTCCGCCAGAGATCATATCCTAAGCTCGATACCAACCGTGGCGCCCCCAAAATAGTATACATCACCCATTCTCGAGTTGTCAATACATGGTATGTAAACAACTACAACTTTATTATTACAACAAGAAAAGCTGTGAGTTTGAATACAAATATTATCTTCTGCACAATATCTATACTCAAATAAATCCTCATCACATTTATTGATACATTATTTTACAAAATGGTGAGGACTACTAAACAATTCTTTCTAAAACCTTCATTCCATACCCAGACTAAGTACTCGCTTATATTCTCGCCTCCCGAGAAGAAAAATGGAACAAAAAGGAAAAGGGTGAGCTCAACTAGCCCAAAGAAAGAATATTATAACTAAGATAATATACAACAAATTATCGTTAGACTTCAACAGGAAAAATCTAATAGAATACAATAGACAACAAATTTTAAATCAATATTCGCAATGAAATAATAATTCATTAGAAGAGTTAAGTAGAGAATGCAAACTACTATCTTCTATGTATGAATTTAAAAGTTCATCGTCTATCTTTTATCCTGTAACATCAATCAATATATATCCGAATCAAATATTCATCTTTGCACTATAGGCCAAAGATATTCATCGATTAATTCATATTCATCTAAACACTGTTCATCTTTGCACTACTACCAAAGATATTCTTGAAATCATTCATCTTTTGACTACGGACCAAAGATATTCAATAATATCATCATTTAAGACCAAGATGATGAAAATATTTTAAAGAAACGAATCCAAAGGAAACAAAATGACAAGGATTAAGGATTAAGGATTCGTACTTTGTTTTATCCATGTTCAAAATACCTCAAAAATAATCATAGTGGTGTAAAATTCAAGAATGATCAAAACATGGATACAATCAAAGATAGTATCCAGAATAGATATTTTGGACAAAAAGAAGAAATTTTATTTTTCGGTGAATAGTGCCGTATACGTGAATAGTCTTGTATCGTGAATAAGAAACTCAACACCAAAAGATAGAAATTTCCCAAAAACATCTTCACGCTTCATGAATAGTACTCGTGAATAGTAACTCGTGAATAGTAACTCATGAATAGTAACTCGTGAATAGTAATTCATGAATAGTAACCCCGACATGAAAAAATTCCAATTTTGATAAAAAGTTCCAACCAATATTTCAGCATAATGATATTGAAGAAATAATATCATTTGAGAAGAAAATAACATCCCTTACCTCGAAAGATTAGTACTTCTAGCTGGAATACCGGGTATAGTGCTGAAGGGAACATGCACCGTCTAACAATACTCAAAATATACTCACAAGAATACGCTCAATATATCGAGAGAGAAATAGAGAGAAACTTCAGTTTCTGGTGTGTTTTTCAATTCTAACCTAAGCACCTTATTTATAGGAAAATGCTTAGAACACCAAAGCAGAAAATTGAATATAATATTAATATATTTTTCACATTTTCTTTAGCCTACCTTAGACAACTGATCTCAGCCCATTTAAATCACATGTGAGGCCAACTTAGTTGCAAAAAAACGTTTTCTCAAAATAATTAACTAAAACTCCCAAAAATTAATTATTTGAACTTGAACTTCAATAATTCATAATAAATAGCCCTTTTATCGGAAAATTCAAATCTAAGCTAGTTTTTATAGGAAATTCAATTCTCTACAACTTTGCGAAGAAAGTTTTTCCGAATTCCAAATGAAATTGACCAAAATCCATAAATCCAGGCGATTTTACGACTATAATCAAATTTCACCATAATTGTGTCCACCAACACACAAAACATATGTTAAACATTTAATGCCACAAAATACTCTTCCTCCTCATATACTCATATATCCCACATTCATTGTAAAAATATCATCGTTAATATATTATTAAAATAATATATTTAAATGAATTATTTTATCGTAAAAAGATAAAATATTAATTTTCAACAATTGTCACATTAAAAATTTTCTCCATCTATATCCTCATAAAATCAATATTTTCCTCATCATATAAATCAATAATTAATTATTCATAAATAATATTACGAAATCACATTATTGACAACCAGTGCGCCTTCAGGATAGAGGGGCTTTCCAATAAGGATCTCTCCCTACTGGCGCGCAATTAGATGACCAAACCTCTCCTTAGACAGAACTTTCTAGACATTGTTAATAATGTTATCTTATAATATTATTCAGATAATATGAATTATTGCTCCGATAATGGAAATTACGGTGTAATGACAATTATTGAAACAACAAAGAATATAAAATGTCAACGTAGTAATTATTGAATCAATAAAATAAAATATTGAATAAGAATTATCGTAACCATTATTGAGTAGTGCCTTCAATAATTGGTGCAATACCGTAGTGTGCTCTTGTGCAACAACGCGATTCATGTGTTTTAACCACCGGTATTCCAACAAAGGTTAATTCTTGAATAACTACGCCGTTATTTTTAAAAAACTTATATTTGTCGCTTTCTTCATCCAATCGCTTTTTCATTATGGGGCCCACATATTATCATGGTCATGTACTGTCGCATTTAATATTCCCCGACGCATTTAATATTCTCCGACAACAATGAATATTTTATAACCACTTGCATATTTTGAAATATTTGCGTATTTTACCCCTAACTATCCACATTAATCAAATCAACCCTTACTATTTCAAAATAATAAATAGAGAAAATTAAATTTCATTAATAATAAGTTGAGGTCTCACAGAAAAAGGGTGGCATGACAGTAGTGACTAATGAGAACAACGAGTTGATTCCAACACGAACAGTGACAGGGTGGAGAGTTTGCATGGACTACCACAGGCTTAATAAAGCTACAAGGAAAGATCATTTTCCACTACCATTCATTGATCAGATGTTGGACAGATTAGCAGGTTATGAGGACTATTGCCTACTGAACGGGTATTCGGGATATAATCAAATAATGATAGCTCCAGAAGACCAAGAAAATATAACTTTCACATGTCCATATGGCACATTCACCTTTAGAAGGATGTCTTTTGGGTTGTGCAATGCTCCAGCCACTTTTCAGAGATGCATGATGACTATATTTTCAGATATGGTAGAGCAGAATGTGGAAGTATTTATGGATGACTTCTCAATTTTCAGAGACTCGTTTGATCTATGCCTCGAGAATTTGGTGATGGTGTTGAAGCGATGTGTTGAAACAAATCTGGTATTAAACTGGGAAAAATGCCATTTTATGGTACAGGAAGGAATTATACTTGGACATAAAGTATCGAAGAAGGGACTCGAGGTAGATAGAGCAAAGTTGGAAACTATAGAGAAATTGCCACCACCTACTTTGGTAAAAGGTGTTCGCAGCTTTCTGGGCCATGGAGGTTTCTACCGCAGATTTATCAAAGACTTCTCCAAGATATCTAAACCATTATGCAGTTTATTGGAGAAGGATGTGCATTTTATCTTCGATGAGGCTTGCATGACGGCATTTGAGCATTTGAAAGGGGAACTAACATCAGCACCAATTATTACTGCTCCAGATTGGGAATTGCCATTTGAGTTGATGTGTGACGCCAGTGATTATGCCGTAGGAGTTTCTTTGGGACAAAGGAAAAAGAAGATGTTTCATGTGATTTACAATGCCAGCAAGACCCTTATAGATGCACATTTGAACTACACCACCAAGGAGAAAGAATTATTAGCAGTAGTGTACGCCTTTGATAAATTTTGAGCTTATGTGATCGGCACAAAGGTGATAGTGTATACGGATCACGCTGCTATTCAACATTTAGTGGCGAAAAAGGATGCAAAGTCCCGGTTGATTAGATGGATTTTACTACTCTAGGAATTTGATTTGGAAGTCAAGGACGGGAAGGGCACGAAAAACCAAGTGGCGGACCACTTATCTCGACTTGAGAATCCAGAAAGGGAAACAAATGACAAGGTATTAATTAATGAATCTTTTCCAGATGAACAGTTGTTTGTGGTGAAAGGGGAAGTGCCATGGTTTGCAGATTATGCGAACTATTTGGTAAGTAAAATGCTACCTTCCGATTTGGTAGGCTATTAAAAGAAGAAATTTTTGCATGATGTCAAATGGTACATATGGGATGAACCGTATTTATTCAAACAATGCTCTGATCAAGTTATACGAAGGTGTGTTCCATATAGCGAGACTAAAGGGATTCTGTAGGATTGTCACTCTACTGTGTATGGTGGACACTATGGTGGTGAAAACAAGCAGCGAGAATACTACAAGTGGGATTCTACTGGCCGAAAATTTTTAAGGATGTGTACAATTTTGTCCAACGATGTGATAGATGTCAGCGAGTGGGGAACATCTCTAAAAGAAATGAAATGCCATTGAATACAATCTTGGAAGTCAAAATTTTTGATGTATGGGGAATTGATTTCACGGGGCCATTCATTTCTTCTTACGAAAATCTCTACATTCTGCTTGATGTCGACTATGTCTCGAATTGGGTAGAAGTGGCAGCTCTTCCAACAAATGATGCCAAGGTTGTCCTTAGATTTTTATATAGCAGTATCTTCACGAGATTTGGGACTCCACGGGCTATCATCAGTGACGAGGGCAGTCACTTTTGCAACAGGCAGTTTACAACTTTGTTGGCTAAATATGGTATGAATCATCGCATTGCTACAACATATCACCCACAAACGAATGCCCAAGCTGAAGTGTCAAATCGAGATGTCAAGAGAATTGTGGAGAAAGTTGTGAATCCAACAAGGAAGGACTGGTCCTTGAAGTTTGATAATGCAGTATGGGCTTATAGGACAGCGTATAAAACACCGTTAAGTATGTCGCCTTTTCAGTTCGTATATGGAAAAGCCTGCCACCTTCCAATGGAGCTAGAGCATAAAGCATACTGGGCCATTCGAAAGCTAAATTTTTATGTGACAGCTGTCGAGGAGAAACGCCTATACCAACTCAATGAGTTGGATAAATTCAGACTGCAGGCATACGAGAATTCGAAGCTTTATATGGAGAAAGTGAAGAAATGGCATGATCAAAAAATCATTGAGAGAGAATTTGAACCAGGACAAAGGGTTTTGCTTTATAACTCCAGACTTAAACTTTTTCCTGGAAAGCTGAAATCGAGGTGGTCAGAACCATTGACAGTGAAAACAGTTTTTCCGTATGGTGCGATCGAAATATTTGATGTGTCGCCCGACAAGCCTTTTAAAGTGAATGGACAGCGCTTAAAACATTACTTTGGTGGAAAAGTAGACAAACAGACACAGTCGCCTCAATTCTTTCTTCAACATAAACATCGGTGATAGTCAAGCTAATTGACTGTAACTTAGCACTAGAAGGGAGGCAACCCATTATTTTTCTTCTCTAAAATCTCTCTTTCATTCTTTGTTTAGTTCGTTGAGTTATTTCTTCCTAAGTTAACACAATCACATAATAGCTGATAGTAGAGGGGAACGGGTATCTGTATTGTATAAAATGATATATGTGGTCAACTATGTTTTGATGATGTTTATTGATGACTTGTAGGTGCAATGGATAGCACATATAATTTGAATCACGATCAGATAACACGAGGATCGCGCGTGCATACGATGCATACAACATACGACCGCACCCGCCACAGTGACATCGAAAGCGGATCATTGTAGCCACTTAGTGCGCGCTACGCAGTAATCCATTACCAAGCCTCGCAGCCGCGTGTTCTCGTAAACGTGGAAAAAAAATTTAATGTCAAAAATCCGAGTTGCGGTCTGATTGGGTTTTTCTTCCAAATATAAAAGCAGCATCTTATTCTATCTCCTATATTCAGACGGCTAATCAACTCTCATCAAAGTTCATACCCACATATCACGTTCCTGGCATAATTTTAGGGTTCTACTTAGGGTGTGTAGCAATAAGTCTGGAGGAAATATCATCAAAAAGTCCTTCCCATTGTCTCTATCATCCCCACACGGGTCCAAAATGAGCACGTGCAATCTCACTCTCCTCTTCATCCAAATTTTTTTCCAATCACCACGAAGAGAAGGTCTTGGACGAGAGCAGATTTGTCAGTTTGGAAGCGCATCAAGACTATTATCGGAGTATGGCCAAATCTCTTGAAAGGAACGGGAATTTTAACTTACAAAACAGGATGGCCAACTTTGGAAGATGATACGCGAACGAGAATGGGTTGGTTTAACTGCATCTCATATGCCCATCCCCGTGGGGATTGTTAGAGAATTTTATGTTAATGCCATGGAGTTGCTAACAAGAGGCATAACGATTGTTCGAGTAGAACAGGTGAATTATCGCCCTTCCGCAATCAGAGAAATATTCAACATATATGATGCTCCACCCACCGGGTCTGACAATTGGTTAGAAGGCGAATACTTGGAGACAAATCTCGTAGTTGTGATTACTGATCTATGTATCTCGGGCACTAAATGGAAGTATAAGACAGGAACAACGAAACCAAAATCGTTTCCGTCGTCAGCATTGAATCGATATGCCCAAGCACGAAGTCATTTATTTGTGCTAAGCTCGTTCTACACCAAGACAATGCCATAACTACTGAAAGCGGGCGATTATTTTGTGGGAATCATCAAAGGAAGTACATCGATCTGAGCCTTTTAATTCATCAAAACATGCCGAAGTTATATGTGGGAATAGAAATGGGACTATTCCGCATGCATCGGTGGTAGCCATGCTCTGTACTCAACAAGGAGTCCAATGGCATAATGAGCCGCTGCAGTACTCACACCATGTAATCACTCATGCCGCTATTGCAAATTTCAAGGAGTGGACAGGTGGTGTACCGCACCCATGCGGACACAGATTCATCCTTCCGCCTATTTTTCCAGAGCCACCACAACAACCCCTGCAAACAGACGAGGCGGGTCTGTTTACACACGCACGTGCCACCAATGGCGATCGCCAACTCCGAAGGTTGAAGCTCAAGGTCGATGTCGTGTACGACAATTTGGGCACATTTACGACCGGACTTACAAGGGCTTTAGCCGAAGCGTTTGCGCAACAACGAACAACAAAAAAATGGCCTCAGTTTGGAACAGCAACACCATATCCACCACCGGATTCACCACCCGAGGAGGGTGGCACCACCGATAATTAGGGGAGTTTTCGTACCCTTTACCTTCATTCAATTGGGACATTGAATACTTTAAGTTTGGGGGTATTGGGTAGTAGTCAGTATTTTTAGTTTTGCATATAGTTTTGCATGATTCATATACTTTTGCATGATTAGTTTAATTTAGTTTTGCATATAGTTTTGCTTGATTCATATAGTTTTGCATGATTAGTTTAATTTTTATGTGCATGTTTAGATTACGTGCATGTTTAGATTACATTTTAGCATATAATTGCATGTTATAATTGCATACCTCACAGTTCTTACCGTTTAGAAAAAATTTGTCTAGCCAATGATGAGAGTGAAGTTTTTAAATGATTTCTAAATATTTTGGATAACATGAGCTGAGATGTAACATTTTATACAATGAAATTCATAATGCTGTTTAAATGCTTTCAGTTTGCACAAATGTGTTCACAAGCACTTGTAGGTATAAGAAGTACGTTGTGCCTTGCGTGATAGAAAAACGTAGTCTTAAAAAGAGAAATATGTGAAAAGTGACTTTTGGACTGTATAAAACATTGATTTTTAAACTTTGGGAAAACATGAGTATCTGTGTATATAAAAAAAAGAAAGAAAGAAAGAAAAGTAAAAAAAACATGGCTAGTCTTATTTCGGGGCCCTAACTACTTGAGTAAGTATGCCCGAGGGGATTGTCCCGACACCTAGCGTCCTAAGGTCTTTCATGGTCTAGGGGTCGTTGGTCGAAAGCTCGCTAAGGGGTAGCAGTGTGCCTAATGGAGTAAGTCATTGCACAGTTATGAATAAAAAGAAAGTAAAGAAAAAGAGCAATAAACACCGCGAGAAAGTGTGAAATTCGCCCTCGTGAGTAGAATAAAGCAGTTAAGCCCATTGTTGAACCTTAGTTTATTTTAAGATGTTAAAATAGTTCGAGTCGTATATATATACATAAGTCTTGATTTAAGCTATAATTTTTCTGGTATGAGCAAGATAGCATGAGCACTCTATACTGAAATCAATTATTGGGCAAACACAACACACACACACAGCATCTGTATAGCATTTTTGAATTATATGAGTATAGGACATTATGCCTGCAGTTTGGTTTGAATCTGTATTCTCAAATCTAGAAAAAAATTCGCTGAGGCAAATTAGACTAAATTTTTATGATGGTTGGGACAATGTGAAAATTAGTTACATAATAATATAGTTTCATTTTGATTGTCCATTAGTATGCATTGCTTGAGGACAAGCAATGGTTCAAGTTTAGGGGTATTTGATAAGTAGGATTTGTAGCGCCCCCAAATCCGGGTATCTTCCAACCCGACAGATGGTGCTATACTGTACAACATTCAAACATTCATTCAATTGAAAAGTCTAAAAGAACGAACATAACATCTATATATTTAAAGTAATATTTATATTTCCCAAGTTCTATACCCGTTACAAAGGTTCTTTGTCATAATATCAGTTAAATTACAACATTAGACCTATACTATTACAAGACAGCTTAGTAATCTGTTTAGCTTTTCCCTTATCCTTTTTCGATCCTTCGGGACGTTCAGTCTTAGCTACATTAATATGGTTCAAGCAAGAGTGAGCATAAGTAGCTCAGCAAGTATAACAATTTAATAACAACATGCTTGATACATACAAATCGTATATCTTCAATAACTGAACAATAGTTATGAAGTACTATTGATAATTCAAAATAGCATTTCATCTTTTCTTTCAAAATATTTTACAATAACAACAGTATTTAGTAAAACATTCACTCCGGTCAGAGACCTCGAGTATTCATTCTTTATTGGAAAAAAGGACAACCCAGAAACAAGTCCATAATCCCGATATCACTTACGAGCACTTCTAGGTGATCAGCCTATTGTACTCTATATTGATCAACACTACATCCATTAAACGTATGCACGTTTAAGCATTTGGCAACCTCACGTGCCTGCCGTTTTACCGACAAAACATTTGTTTAACATTTCAGTCTTCTTTTGAAAACCATATCAAGTAGTTGACAAAAGATAGCAACATTTGATAATACATGAATAGATTATCAATACATCAAGTCTAGCCAAAGGAATTGGCTTCAACTTCAACATACCTCAATTCATGCGAAAGAATACATGAACCTCAAAAAAAAAACTTGTTCAGATTGAACTAAGACAAGAGTTAGAATACTTGCCTTTAACGTCTGCTACAGTATTTTAACTTTATGTTCAAGTCGTTCAAGTCTCTACAATACATGATCACATAATGCCTTACATTAGGTCATATATAATCAAGTATGTATATGACTATATCATACCCTTTATTTCAATCTAATTTTGTATTAGATTCAGTTACTATTCGTTCTGGTTTTTCATTATGCTTGCATTATATTTGACTAGGTTATCTCAACCATTATATCACATTCCTTAAGGTTTAACAAAGTTTAAACAATGTTACATTACCTTCCTTAAGTTATGTTTACTTCCATTTCTTTTCTTTGTACTTAGAAACTTTCATTACTATCTTTGTTCTGAGATGGGCGTTGCGGCACTAGATTTATACCTACGTCTCGAGCTGCGGCACGAGCTCTTAATGCCATTGTCCCGGACTTGGCGCTGCGGCTCGAGTCCTTACTTAATGGGCATGCCGCCTGCCACTCTGAAGGATTTTAATCATCGTTCATGGCGTGTATTTCACATATTGAACTAAGGTTCGCGCTGTGGTGAACTCTTGCAGTAGGCTCGGTTATTGTTTTCGTTATGAGCGGCTCTTTTTAGCTTAGGGTTGGGCCATGGCTGCCAACTCATGCACCGAATATCAATTTCAGTTTTGAAATTTTATGAATTTCCCGGACGCATAACTTCTTCGTTATAAGTCCGAATTGGCTCGTTCAAAAGCCTACGGTTCACAATTTATGTACTCTACATGATCATTCAAGAATTTTATCTATTTGACTTTGTTTGCTAAAAATTAACCTATTGGTTCATTTTTAACATAAACGATAAACGTTCGTGAACGTTCAACGCTACGTTTCATCGTTCTAAGTCAGAATCCGGTCATTTTTGAGTCCGCAACACTTAAATGCCAATTATGACTTGTTTCTATTGGAAAACAATGGTTTCATGATCCAACACAAAATTTGACTTCCATTCAGAGAATTTTATGTATTCGACGTTTATCGTCCAATCGTGCAAATTCCGGCAATTCTTCATTCTTATGATTTGTTGAACATTACAAAAGACTTCCATTCATCATGTGAACATTTTAACATACTTAATACAACAACTTATATTCATTGTTGGATTTTTGGACTTATTCTTCAAGAGCTTATAACTTGTCATTTATAAACTACTTAAGATTTGATTATTCATAACTTATGACAATTATGGTTTATTAATCATCATACTTTACATACTCTTCACACATAACTTTACTTAGGTATACATGATACATATGATCATATAAATTCTTTTATATTCATATCATTTCTCTTAATAAACTTCTTACAAGTTCATATTATTTTCACATAAGTTTATAACTTATGCTAGCTTAAATTACTTATTACCAACTTAATTGGCTTAAGTTCATTACTTACTCATTCATGTTTCTTAATCCAACTTTTCTTATCATCCTATCACGGTAGAGATAGAAGATAATTGAGAAGAAGTCTTACTCTTTTGTAGTCTTGGTAAGTAGCTTGCTTCTTCTTCTTACATATGGAATGACTTATGTGTAGCTTATTCTCTCTAACACTTAAGCACTTTAGATGTGTTGGATTAATTGATCAACCAACAAATGGCTAGCAAAGCTCTTCTATTTATACACTTTCCAAGGTTAGGGTAGTTTGGTCTTTAAAACATCCCACCTCCTTAAGCCACCTCCTTACTATTCATTACTTGTCTAACACAACACTTATCCTACACTTGGTCATTACTTCAATGTCTTGGTCAATACTCCTACTTGATCATCACACTTACTTGATCACCACATCACTTGGTCACCACACATTCAACCATATTAATATGGTTTGCCCCATGGGTCAACCAATTTATTGGACTTTAGCGTGGGCTTAGATTAAATAAATCCTTGGGCCTTATATTAACAAACACTAGTTGGTTCATTAATTAATAGTTGGGCTTCTCTCTTTAATTCACTTGGACTTGTATATAATTGTTAACCAATCATCCAAGTCCATTAACATTTCTTAATACACATTGTTGATGTATTTTCGTAGTCTAATTCTTATAGAATTTATATACGGTATTTCATCATTCATACAAACTCGTATAATACTTCGTACTATACGCGTTTTCATTACTTTGTACAATACCAACGTATCATACCATTATTACCCATTCATTACTATATCAACTTCCTTAACGTTTAGGAATTAAGTCCACAAGCGAATTATTATATTTTCCATAACTAGATTTTTATTACATAATCCATCTTACCTTGTTATTCCATCATTGCGTATTTCTCGAAATTTCAAAATTATATCCCGAGCAAATACCGATGAATATTATTTTTCGGAAAATTTCTCGGAAAACTTTTATTTTTGTCTTGGAAATCCAAACACTGTAATTCATCCACGTAGCCCAAATACTACGATATTCTAACATCAATAGGTTATACAATGACAACCATCTTGATAACACATGGAATATGATTTTATGATTATTTAATTTAATAAAATCATTTTACAATAAGATCCGAATTTCTCGGTCGTTACAGGATTTACACCTACTTATGGAGTACCAATTCAAGCGAACTATACCCATCTCAAGTACATTTTAGTCTGTTTTAGCTGCATTTTATGTTAAATTGCATTTTGCATACTTAAATTGAATTTGTCGGTCGTTACATTCTCCCCCCCTTATAAAGATTCTGTCCCCAGAATCTCGTCTTACTTTAATCAAATAGATGAGGAAAATTTTTCTTCATCTTTTCTTCTAGTTCCCACGTTGCTTCTTCAGCGTCGTGGTTCTTCCATAATACTTTTACTGATGGTATTACCTTGTTCCTCAAAACTTGTTCATTTCTATCAATGATCTGCATCGGCGACTCTTCATATGATAAGTTTTTCTCGATATGAATCGGCTCATACTCGATTACATTCTTATAGTCCAGTTTCTATAGACGTAATGAAAGTAGTATGCACACAAGCCAATCATGTTTGATGATAAAGCATATACTTTGTAACAATCTTATTCATTTATTAATAAAAAGTATTAATTTATTAAAGGTTTTTAATTATCTACATGATGCTGTTTTATAATATGTGATAAACCCATAGTTTTAAGAAATGCTTTTAGAATAATGATGATGATCATTCTAATGAGATCTAAATTCTTAGAAAGCTTAAAACTAAAATAGTTCCCAATCATTGGATTACTAAATTGGGGATTAGTGAATCCGGATAGATTGGTACATACGTTGCTTGCTCATTGGATGAGGATGATTGATCTCATGATCATTTGTGTGGAGACACTAAAAGCAAGTATGTAGGTGCTTATTAGAGAATAAGTTCACTTTGAACGTTGGCTCGCTAAGGAATACCTAATGAAGTTTTACTTATGCATTAATAGGAATTCTGTAGTGATAGTAGTACAAGTAATCCTTGGACTTGAGATCATCATAGTATCTTGTGTATGATGAGTTATACTTTGACTTATTCCTTAAGACCCTTAGGGTATATCAAAGGGTATGCTTGGGTATAATAAGTTGTACATGGAGATAATGTATGATCAATAAAGAATCTACCACTTCTAATAAAAGAAGAGAAATGTCCTACGTGATTCGATAAATGACAACCCAGTAGTCCTTGCCCAAGGCAGAAATGAAATTAGAAAGGAGTTTCTAATTTGCATTATTTGGAGTTGTGCATTTAAGGATCGAAATACATATAATTAAATAAAATAAGACTAAACAGTAATTCCATGTCTTAAATTTAATTGGGACATTGTATGGTGGAAGGATTGAATTGTACGGTAACTATTTACTCAAAGGTTCTTTTATGATTAATGTTGAAATCTATATTATCTGGAAAGTCGTTGATCGCTAGGGAGGCTTATCCCTATTGTAGAATAAATATTATTTATTTAAATAAATTAATTATTTAATTTATTTATTTAAATAAGATTAGAATTCTTCTAATTGATTTATTCACAACCGGTTTAATATGGAGAACCTAAAGGGTCACACCATAAAAGGAAGAATAATTATTTAAGAAGTTAATGGCATAATCGTAATAATATATGTTATGTATATTTAATTTAATCTATGGTGATAGAATAAATTAAATAGCTTAATATTTATTATTTAATATTTTAGAAATATTAAATATAAATTAATAAGAGGAGTCTTATTAATATTATTACAATTATTATTATTTTAATTTCTAAAAGAGTTTAGGAATTAATTTAATATAAGTACTTTCATTTATTCCTAATTGGATTAGGAAGGAAAATTAGTTAAAGGAGTTTAATTAATTATCCCTAATAAGATTAAGGAGCTTAATTAATTAAAAAAATTTAATTAATTAAAAAAATCCCAATTCCTTAATTGTTAAGGTGGGTTGCCCACATCTATAAATAAGAGGAGTCTTATTATGGGTGGGAGGTGGTTGACTTTTACAACATACGTAATAATTCCAATTTGTTGGAGAGTACGCCTTTTCTATAGAGATAGAAAACTAGGGTTTGAGCCATATACCCATCTTCTTGAATCTTTATTTTTCCTTGGTTGATCACCTCTAGAAGCCAAACATATGGGTGGCTAACGTTGATCAAAGGAAGGAACAAAACCCCGGTGGATTCAAGTTGAACGCAAAAAGATTTGGAGGTGAACTTGTACCTGAGGAAGCTCGATCTTCAAGGGTATGATTTTATTCTTTATCTTTTCGTTTAATTAATAATTGTGCATAAAGGGTGATTCGGGTATATGGTTTGTAAAATTTTAAAACTCTGATTTTTACACGTTTCCGCATTTTTATGCAATTTGATTGCGTTCTTGAATATTACAAACCTAACAGTGGCATCAGAGCCAAACCTTTATGCGAATTATTAATTGTTCAGATTTGATATGCATATTGATATGTGTTTAGAACAATTTAATTGGGCATAATTTTGTTATATAAAATTTATTTACAAAAACAAAAAATAAAAAATAAAAAAAATCTGTTATACTGCGCGGATTATTTGATAAAGGAAGGAACAGATTACATATATATCACATGCTTTTGAAATTACCGAATTTTCAAGGAAAGTTACAAGTGCTTAACTTATTCACGGAAATCAAGAAAGTTTCAAGTATAACATTGTACATATTTGATCCATCCTACATGATTTTTTTTTTCAAAGGATTATATTATTATATATACATTAACGTGGCCCAAGAGGAATTTCCTTTGATCTGTAACTTCGGTTACTATTATTTTTTACGGATTGCAGGAAACAAAAGTTACAAGTAATATATATATATATATGATATATATGATAACCAGCTTGTCAAGGAATTTTTTTTTTTAAAGGGGCATTCACGTGAATCTGTTTTTTTTTTATTAAGGAAGTTAAAGATTATTAAGATTATAATAGTTATATATATATATATATATATATATATATATATTATATATATATATATATACGGTATATATATATTAATCTTAATTATTTTAATTTTAGAATAAAAAGTTTATTTTAATCTTAAAATAAAATGTTTATTTTAATTTTAAAATAAAAGGTTTATTTTAATTTTAAAATTAAATTTCATGTTAACTAATTAGAGTTGGAATTGGATTCCATGCTAACTAATTGGAGTTGAAATTGGATTCTATTTTTTTCCTTAAATAAAGGAGTTTATTTAGATATGAAATAAGATTTCATATTATTCAAAATAAAAGAGTTTATTTGTGAATAGGAAAAAATCCTAATTTCCTTAAATAAAGGAGTTTATTTAGATATGAAATAAGATTTCATATTATTCAAAATAAAGGAGTTTATTTGTGAATAGGAAAAGAAAATCCGTGTTTCCTTTAATAAAGTTTTTTTTTTACATGGAATTGGATTCCATAATTAATTAAAATAAAGGAGTTTATTTTGATTAAAGATTTTGATTAAAATAAAATAGTTTATTTTATTCAAAATTGGATAAATTAAAATAAAATAGTTTTATTTTGATTTAAATTTGGATTAAAATAAAGGAGTTTATTTTGATTCAAAAATAGATTTTATACTAACTAAATTTGCCCATTAAATGATATCAATATATATAATGAATGTTTATTATTCATAAGATGAATGTTATTTATTGATGCATATGGTGATGTGTATGATAATAAATGGGATTGATTATGGACTATTGACCAATGTGATTGGATTTTATTTTAGTTGGATGCATGAATGTATGGGTTTTATTAAATGGGGTCTGTGTACCTCGTCTTCTCTAATTTTTCTTAAAGTAAATTCTATCTCCCTCCTATGTACTTCCCCTTGACTGTTGATCAAGGTTTCTATTTATTTTAAATAATTATGTAATAGGAATAGTTATAATTAATTTTGAAGAATTAGAGATCAAGAAGCAAGGAGCGCGTGAAGACCCGTTTGTAATGGAGCCCGGGTTTAAATGTAATAGTTATATTTAAATATTATTTCTTGCACCCCTAGGGTTTGACCTTTTGGTTCACTTGGTGGCTCTAGTGAACCAAACTAGAATAAAAGTCCATAATCAATCCGGGTAGAATATAGTATTCTATATGTGCATGCTTATACTATATATATTATATATTATGCAAACATGCTACGCATGTTAATTAATATATACGATATTTTATATATATATGTGCAATGCTGCTAAACAAGATGAGACATTTAATTATAAATCCCTCAAATTTTTTTTTATATTAAGTCCTAAGCGTTCAAAGATATTTGGAATATCGAATGTAAGCCTTCTAGCATGATAAAATTAATAGAGTATTAAATATTTAATATGAGTTTGTTGTGTCACCACAAGGCAAGTATTAAGTATTTAAGATGTTAATTTATCACATTTGATGCTTATAAAGAAAATTGAACAATATTGTTTTGTTGTGTCACCACAAGGATGATATTTTTCTTTTTTGAATATATGGTGTGCTAGGTCGGACTTAACTTGGATAATTTTGATTCGGATGTGCCACCACTTGATCAAAATAATCTAAGAGGCAAAAGAAAAGGAGTTGCATAGTTGATGTAATTGACAAAAGTTGTCTACCTATTTATTTATATATAGTTTGTTGTGTCAAAGACACAAGGCTATATACATTTGAAATGGGATCCTTATTCTCACTAGCAAATCTTTAATTAGATTTTGCCGAACTATATAAGTGAGGGTAATATAGTTTGAAGAAAATAGTTGGAGATACCAATTTAAAACAAGACCTAATTTATTTTGGTAATTAATAAAAGAATGTATGTTAAAATGTTGTTAAATACAAATTCATTTACAAAAATTTTAAAATGTCTTAATTACTATCACTGCGAAAACATATTAGATGTTATTTAACTGGACCGTATTAAATGGATTGGTTAAGGAATATGAGAATAGTTCTCATGGCTGAAAAGCTATCTTATGTCCTTAATCGCCTATCCTGCAATGGTTGCGAGATAATGCCTCTGAGGAAGAGATTGCTACTTTTAGAAAGTGGCAAGATGATGCACGATTGGCTCGATGCATCATGCTCGCATCCATGAGTAACGAGCTTCAAAGACATCGACATGAAACTATGGATGCTCCTACTATATTCCCCGCACATCAAGTAGTTGATGGTGAGGAAAATAGGGGCCGATAGATATCGAGATATCTAAGGAGCTCTTCCGATCTAGAATGGCCAATGGCACTATAGTACAAACAAAAGTTCTTAACATAATCAATTTGATTGATCAATTAGGACAACTGGTTTTGTCATGGATGGAGAGTTGAGCCAAGATTTGATCTTGCACTCACTCCCGGACTCCTTTCACAATTGTTGTGAATTTTTCATATACACAAGCTAGATATCAGCTTCGTTGATTTGCTTAACATGTTTTAAAAATGATGAGAGTCACTTTCCAACCAAGAAAGACCATGTCTTACTGGTAGGGGCCAAAGGATCTTCTGAAAAGAAGAATGATTCAAAAAAGGTATATAGAAAGGCAAAAACAAAGGATAATAAGAACAAAACTGATACGGATAACAAAGGAGTTTGCTTCCACTACAATAAGCCTGGACACTGGAAAGAAACTGCGAGAAGAATCTTGCAGAGGCTAACCAAAGAAGCTTACTGAAGTTTCGGTTACAAATAAAAATTTGTTCATGATTTAAAATAAAATTTTCTTTAAGTCAATGTTCTACTTGGGTATTGGATACCGACTTTGGTTATCATAAATATGGATTTATGAAGGGACTAAGCGATAGAAAGCTAAACAAATATAAGTAATCCTATGCGGGAAATGTAGCAAGGTTTCCATATTAGCCATAGAAACTTATAGTTTAGCAATGCCTACTGAGGCAAATCTATTAAGTCAATAAGTTGTTATTGTATTCCGGTTCATGTTAAAAATATTATTTCCATTTTATTGTTGGACAATGAAATCTTTGGTATTATAATTAAGAACAATTGTTGTTCTATTTATAATAATAATGTTTTGTATAGAACTGGAATATTACTTAATAAATTTTGTATACTTGACTTACATGAAAATAATTTTGCATATTGAACAAATTAGTATAAGAAAAGGAGATGATCATTCAAAGAGTTGAATGTATGTATTTGTTGAAATACAAATGTGAATTATTTGAAAGGTTCAAAGAATTCAGAAGTGAAACAAATTGGCAATGTATTAAGATTCTTTGATTAGATCAAGGAATAAATACTTGTGCAATAAGTTTCTGGATCATCTCAAATGGTTTTCTCATAATGGACACATCCTGATATGCAATAATTGATTGATGTATCTAAATGAAAAATCGTACCTTGTTGGACATGGTGCGGTCCAAAATGATTTTACCGACATTCCAGTATCCTTCTAGGATAATGTCCTAGAAATGGCTGCATATCTACGAAAATGGTAACCTCAAAATCCAGCCTCAAGATTCCATAAAAGTTATGGACAGGGAGGATTCCTAATCTTAAGTATGTTAAGTTAAGGGGTTGTCCAACTTATGTGAAAAATGTTTCGAAGGATAAGCTTGGGACAAGATTTGACAAGTACAATTTGTGGAACATCCTAAAGTAAGTTTAGGGTATATGTTCTATAATCCTACTTAGCAAAAGGTGTTTGTTATGAAACACGCTTCCTTCTAAGATAAAGGTGTTTATCATTAAAAGGGGCTAGTGGGAGGATAATAGATCTTGAATAGTTCAAGAACCACAAAACACTATAAGTCAAATAAGAGGAACCTGTAGATAGACCTATTGTACCACAAATCAATCATAAATCTGAATAATCTCAAGATACCTAGGAGGTATGGATTCATCATGATGATGATGATGTACGCATCATCAGATGATGATGATCCAGCCACATACGATGAGGTAAGAGTTCTAGTGTGTACAAAAGGGTCGGTGGGAGCGCGTGACATTCCTAATATTATATGTTGATATACTACGGATAAGGAATGACATACCAATGCTACAATCAGTAAAGATAAAGTTGTCTAAACATTCCTCCATGAATGGTTTGGGAAGAGTATCTTAATTGGGGATAAAATCAATATAGATAGATTTAAAAGGATGCTCAACTTAACCCAAGGAACGTATGTTCATTTGATGCTAAAGTCGTTTAGCATGGCAAACTCCAAGAGATGTCTCATGTCGATGAGCTATGGAGTGTATCTCTCCTAATAGTCCCCACAAACTCCTGAAAAGAGAGATCGCATGAGTGACAATCATGTATGCAATGAAATATACGAGACCTGATGTTAATCAGTCATATTATGGAGAAGTTCACTATGAGTCAGTGAAAAACATCTTAAAGTGCTTAACCGGCACTAAGGATGTGATCATATTCATGGTGGGTCTAAATTAAAACTAGAGGCTTAACGGACTCAAGTTTTTCGAGACGCACTAAGATGACAAAAAATCCACTTTAAGGTAAAGCGTTATCTTGAACAATTAGTGCGATGAATTGGAAAGGTTCCAAACAATGAAAGAGTTCTTTGGTTTAGTGATAAAGACAAAGTATATAGCTATAAATGAAGCTGCAAGTTGATTGTTTGGATTAAAAGTTCATTATAGAACTAGGAATAGTTCCTAAGTCTCATCTTGGATCTAAACATGTGTTGTGGAACTTTCATTTGATTATAAGAATCATTGAAAGATGGGAAATCACTATAGAGATGGTGGACTCTCAAGAACAACATTACATATCCATTAACTAAAGCTTATCCAACAGCAGGATAATCGTCACTTAGAGAAGAAGAGTATAAGATACAATGGCGATTGGCTTTAGTGCAAGTGGGAGATTGAAAGTAGTATGCACACAAGCCAATCATGTTTGATGATAAAGCATATACTTTGTAACAATCTTATTCATTTATTAATAAAAAGTATTAATTTATTAAAGGTTTTAATTATCTACATGATCTTGTTTTATAATATATGATAAACCCATAGTTTTAAGCAATGCTTTTAGAATAATGATGATGATCATTCTAATGAGATCTAAATTCTTAGAAAGCTTAAAACTAAAATAGTTCCCAATCATTGGATTACTAAATTGGGGATTAGTGAATCCGGGATAGATTGGTACATCGTTGCTTGCTCATTGGATGAGGATGATTGATCTCATGATCATTTGTGTGGAACACTAAAAGCAAGTATGTAGGTGCTTATTAGAGAATAAGTTCACTTTGAGCGTTGGCTCGCTAAGGAATACCTAATGGAGTTTTACTTGTTTGTCGATAGGAATTCTGTAGTGATAGTAATCTGAGTAATCCTTGGACTTGAGATCATCATAGAATCTTGTGTATGATGAGTTATACTTTGACTTATTCCTTAAGACCCTTAGGGTATATCAAAGGGTATGTTTGGGTATAATAAGTTGTACATGGAGATAATGTATGATCAATAAAGAATCTACCACTTCTAATAAAGAAGAGAAATGTCATATGTGATTCGATAAATGACAACCCAGTGAGTCCTTGGCGGCGAAATTAAATTAGAAAGGAGTTTCTAATTTGCATTATTTGAGTTGTGCATTTAAGGATCGAAATATATATAATTATATAAAATAAGACTTGACATAATTCCATATGCTTATATTTAATTGGGACATTGTATGGTGGAAGGATTGAATTATGCGGTAACTATTTACTCAAAGGTTCTTTTATGATTAATGTTGAAATCTATATTATCTGGAAAGTCGTTGATCATTTGGGAGGATTATCCTATTGTAGAATAAATATTATTTATTTAAATAAATTAATTATTTAATTTATTTATTTAAATAAGATTAGAATTATTCTAATTGATTTATTCACAATCGGTTTAATATGGAGAACCTAAAGGGTCACACCATAAAAGGAAGAATAATTATTTAAGAAGTTAATGGCATAATCGTAATAATATGTTATGTATATTTAATTTAATCTATGGTGATAGAATAAATTAAATAGCTTAATATTATTATTTAATATTTTAGAAATATTAAATATAAATTAATAAGAGAGAGTCTTATTAATATTATTACAATTATTATTATTTTAATTTCTAATAGTGTTTAGGAATTA
This sequence comes from Panax quinquefolius, assembly GCA_020205615.1. NCBI lineage: Eukaryota > Viridiplantae > Streptophyta > Magnoliopsida > Apiales > Araliaceae > Panax > Panax quinquefolius. Next base: position 52,398,570 of record CM035169.1, on the reverse strand, counting down.
ATTTAATATAAGTACTCTCATTTATTCCTAATTGGATTAGGAGGAAAATTAGTTAAAGGAGTTTAATTAATTATCCCTAATAAGATTATGGAGCTTAATTAATTAAAAAAATTTAATTAATTAAAAAATCCCATTCCTTAATTGTTAAGGTGGGTTGACCACATCTATAAATAAGAGGAGTCTTATTATGGGTGGGAGGTGGTTGACTTTTTACAACATACGTAATAATTCCAATTTGTTGGAAATCGCCTTTTCTATAGAGATAGAAAACTAGGGTTTGAGCCATATACCCATCTTCTTGAATCTTTATTTTTCCTTGGTGGATCACCTCTGAGGCCAAACATATGGGTGGCTAACGTTGATCAAAGGAAGGAACAAAACCGGTGGATTCAAGTTGAGCGAAAGGATTTGGATGTGAACTTGTACGAGGAAGCTCGATCTTCAAGGGTATGATTTTATTCTTTATCTTTTCATTTAATTAATAATTGTGCATAAAGGGTGATCCGAGTATATGGTTTGTAAAATTTTTAAACTCTGATTTTTACACGTTTCCGCACTTTTATGCAATTTGATTGCGTTCTTGAATATTACAAACCTAACACGTAATACAGATACGTGAAACACGTTATGTATTCGTTCTAGGTCTGGAGTTAATGCTATCATATACGCTACCTCTCCCACCCGTTTGAATACTTCAAAAGATCTTATAAACCTTGGACTTAACTTTCCCTTCTTTCCAAAGCGTATATTCCCTTTCCAGGGAGATACCTTTAGAAACACATACGAGCCCACCTCAAACTCTCGACTTAGTCTATGTGAGTCCGCATACTTCTTCTGTCTGTCCTGAGCTGTGACGAGATGCATCCGAATTAACTTTACCACATTCGCTGTCTGTTGCACCAATTCTGGTCCTAGCATCCAGCGTTCTCCTACCTCATCCCAACACAAAGGTGTTCTGCACTTTCTCCCATACAGGGCTTCGTCCGGCGGCATGCCTATGCTTGCATGATAATTGTTGTTATATGCAAACTCTACTAGTGCTAGGTGATCATCCCAACTACCCTTGAAATCTATGACGCAAGACCTCAACATGTCTTCTAACATCTGAATTTTCCTTTTGCTCTCCCATCAGTTTGTGGATGATAAGTCGTGCTTAACCTCAGCTGTGTTCCCAACTGCTCTTGCAAACTCCTCCAAAAGTTCGATATGAATCGTGGATCACGATCTGACACAATCGATACCGGTACTCCATGTCTGGAAATGATTTCCTTAACATAAAGTTTTGCTAACTGGTCTAAGTTATACTTGACCCTAATTGGAAAAAAGTGAGCCGACTTCGTCCACCGGTCCAATATTACCCAAATCGAATCGTACCCTTTTTGCATCGTCGGAAGTCCCACCACGAAGTCCATCGTGATTTGCTCCCACTTCCATTCTGGAATCTCCAATGACTGTAATAAACCACTGGGTCGTTGATGTTCGTCCTTAACGTTTTGACAAGTTAAGCACCTACTCACATACTCTGCTATTTCTCTCTTCATGTTTTGCCACCAAAAACTCTGTCGAAGGTCTTGATTCATCTTAGTACTGCCAGGATGTATCGAGTACCTCAAACTATGACCTTCTTATAATACTTGCTCCTTTAATTCTGTCTCATTCAGAACCCAAATTCTTCCCTCAAATCTTAATAATTCCTCATTATCAAGACTATACCTAACATCTTCCTTCTCGGATAACCGCTTCTTCATTTGGTTACACTCATCCGTCTTAAGTTGTACCTCCTTGACTCTTTCTACGATGGTAGATTGCATCTCCGTCGCAAAGAGTAATTGCCCCGAATCACTCAGCATCTTCACTTCTATTTCCATCCTAGTCATCTCTGTTATTAACTCATTTCGAGCTGTTAACATAGACAACTTTTCCCGACCCTTCCTACTTAAGGCGTAAAGCCTAACTACATTAGCCTTTCGGGTGATCTGAGATTTCACAATCATAATCCTTTATCAACTCCAAACCATCTTCTCATCTCATATTCAACTCCTTCTGAGTGAAGATATACTTTAGACTTTTATGGTCCATATATATCTCACATTTTTCCCCATAAAGATAATGTCTCCATATCTTTAGAGCAAACACTACCACTGCCAGTTCCAGATCATGAGTAGGGTAAACTTTCTCATAATCCTTCAACTGCCGAGATGCATATGCAATGACTTTTCCATGCTGCATAAGCACACAACCAAGTCCTTTATGCGAAAGATCACTATACACTACAAAATTTCCCGTGTCATCTGACAATGACAAAACAGGAGCATCACTTAATCTCTTCTTCAGTTCTTGAAAACTGTCTTCACATTTATCTGTCCATACGTATTTCACCGTCTTCCTTGTTAAGTTAGTCAACGAGGTAGCTATCTTCGAAAAATCTTGGATAAATCTTTGATAGTACCCTGCTAACCCTAGGAAACTCCGCACCTCAGTCGGCGTTTTTGGTTGTTCCCAATTCATTATTGCTTCCACCTTCGCTGGATCCACTGAAATCCCCTCTTGGTCAATGATATAACCTAAAAACTACACCTTTTCAAGCCAAAATTCACATTTGGTGAATTTCGCATATAACTTCTCCCTCCTTAGTGTCTCCAACACTAACCTTAAGTGTTCGGCATGATCTTCTTGAAAGTAGTATGCACACAAGCCAACCATGTTTGATGATAAAGCATATACTTTGTAACAATCTTATTCATTTATTAATAAAAAGTATTAATTTATTAAAGGCTTTTAATTATCTACATGATGCTGTTTTATAATATGTGATAAACCCATAGTTTTAAGCAATGCTTTTAGAATAATGATGATGATCATTCTAATGAGATCTAAATTCTTAGAAAGCTTAAAACTAAAATAGTTCCCAATCATTGGATTACTAAATTGGGGATTAGTGAATCCGGATAGATTGGTACATCGTTGCTTGCTCATTGGATGAGGATGATTGATCTCATGATCATTTGTGTGGAACACTAAAGCAAGTATGTAGGTGCTTATTAGAGAATAAGTACACTAAGCGTGGCTCGCTAAGGAATACCTAATGGAGTTTTATTTGGTCATCAATAGGAATTCACTCAGTAGTGATAGTAAGACAAGAAATAATCCTTAGACTTGAGATCATCATAGTATCTTGTGTATGATGAGTTATAATTTGACTTATTCCTTAAGACCCTTAGGGTATATCAAAGGGTATGCTTGGGTATAATAAGTTGTACATGGAGATAATGTATGATCAATAAAGAATCTACCACTTCTAATAAAAGAAGAGAAATGTCCTATGTGATTTGATAAATGACAACCCAGTAGTCCTTGGCCAAGGCAGAATGAAATTAGAAAGGAGTTTCTAATTTGCATTATTTGGAGTTGTGCATTTAATTAATTAAAAGAATTTAATTAATTAAATAAAACCCAATTCCTTAATTGTTAAGGTGGGTTGCCCACATCTATTAATAAGAGGAGTCTTATTATGGGTGAGTGGGTTGTTGACTTTAATAACGACATAATTCCAATTGTTGGGAGAGTACACCCTTTCTATAGAGATAGAAAACTAGGGTTTAGCCAACCACCCTTCTTCTTGAATTCCTATTCTTCCTTGGTGGATCACCTCTAGAGGCCAAACACATGGGTGGCTAACGTTGATCAAAGGAAGGAACCAAACCCGGTGGATTCAAGTTGAACGCGAAAGGATTTGGAGGTGAACTTGTACCTGAGGAAGCTCGATCTTCAAGGGTATGATTTTATTCTTTATCTTTTCGTTTAATTAATAATTATGCATAAAGGGTGATCCGGGTATATGGTTTGTAAATTTTTAAACTCTGATTTTTACACGCTTCCGCACTTTTTATGCAATTTGATTGCGCACATGAATATTACAAACCTAACACTTCTGGCATCTTAGAATAGACTAGAATATCATCGATAAACACCACAACAACTTGTCCGAATATAGTTTGAACACTCTATTCATCATATCCATAAATGCAATTTGGTGCGTTAAATCAACCCAAATGACATCACCGAAACTTCGTAATGACCGAGAATCGAGTCATGAATGCAGTCTTTGGTACATCTTCCTTCCTAACCTTTAACTGATGATACCCCGTCAGCAAATCTATTTTAGAAAAATACTTTGCCCCTTTCAATTGATCAAAGAAATCATCGATCCTGGGCAATGGGTATTTATTCTTTATCGTTAACTTGTTCAACTCCCGATAGTCGATACAAAGCCTTAACGATCCATTTTTCTTCTTGACAAACAACACCGGTGCTCCCCACGACGAAACACTTGGTTGAATGTACTTCTTATCTAATAGTTCCTGTAGCTAAACCATTAGTTCTTTCATTTCCACAGGCGCCATACGGTACGGTGCCCTTGAGATCGGTGTCGTTCCTAGCACAGTGTCTATCACAAATTTGATCTCCCTATCCGGCGGTAAACCCGGTAATTCACTTGGAAATACATCCATGAATTCGTTTACTATAGGTATTTGTTCCATGGTTGCTCCCACTCTCTGGGTATCAATAACATGGCATAGGTAACCTACACAACCCTTCCTTAAAAGTTTTCTAGTTTGTGTCATCGTAAGGCAACACGGACGTCCCGACAATTTACTACCGTAAAATACTATAGGAGGTTCTTTCAACGTCTGATGCTCACACTTTTCCTTTGGCAATCTATAATTTCTCCATGGTTAATCAACCAATCCATTCTGAGAATTACGTCGAATTCTCCTAACTTTATCGGTATTAAATCTACCGATAACTTACAACCACGTACATCTACGCAACAACTCCTATGAATATCTTCAACAGGAATTATCTCTTCGTTTGCTACCTTAATGTTCAAAGGTATAGGCAATTTTTTGGGAAATAATTCTAGTCGTCTAGCAAAATCACATGCTATAAACGAACAAGTAGCACCTGAATCAAATAGCACATATTCATTTATATTATTGATCGGAATAATACCTGCAACTACATCCCCTGATGCCACCGCATCTTGGACCGTCATATTAAAAGTGCGGGCCATTGATTTCCCCGGCTGAGCTGGACCACTAATAGCCAACTTCCCGCTATTAGGTCCCTTATTTTCTTCTATCCCCTTCTTCGGGAAGTTCTTAGCTATGTGGTAAGTTGATCCACATACAAAACATCCGTGATTCTTCTTTGGATTGGGACAGTTAGGCGAAATGTGCCCTTCCTGTCCACAATTATAACATACCGCCATACCTTTGAGACAGACTCATAAGTGAGTCTTCTCACAGGTTTTACAGGCCTCCATCCTCCTCTTAGAGTCCCCTTGTTTTACTCCGGTATTCCCAGAGATAAAGCCCTTCCTTTTTTGGCCATCGCCACTCCTTTTGGCTTCCTCTGTCTTGGTTCCTCCATCAACCCTGCCTTTGGTCTTATGATCTTTGTGGTACTGGCTAAGAGCCTCATTCCCACCTTCGGCAATTATTGCCTTTTCTAGTATGGTTCCAAAGGAAGTACTTTGGAACACAGAGATTCGGCTATTATGCCAGGGTTTCAAGCCCTGGTTGAACCTTCTAGCCTTTCTCACTTCAGTGTCCACTTGATGTGGAGCGAATCGTTTCAGTTCATTAAACTTGGCAGCATACTGGGGAACTGTCATATCCTTTTGTCTCAATTCCAGAAACCTCATCTCCATCCTCCCTTGCATAGTCATGGGAAAATAGTTCTCGAAGAAAATCTTCTTGAACCTTTCCCACGTTAGATTTCTATATCATTTTACTTTTGGTTTGCCTCCCACCGGAAGTTGGCCTCTCCTTTCATCAAATAGGTTGCAAAGGCAACCTTCTGTCCCTCCTCAACATTTGCTATAACAAATGCTTTCTCAATTTCTTTTACCCATGTCTGGGCTTCTATAGGGTCCGTAGTTCCCTTGAACTCCGGCGGACCTACACTTTTAAAATCCTTAAAAGTAGTAGCTCGTAGTACTTCAGGAATTACGGGTACATTAGCCCCCGTTCTATTAAATGCAGCCGTTAACAAATTAACAAACTCTTGCATTGGATTAACCGGACCACCCTCCGGTTGGTTAACATTAGCGCCCTAATTTTGTTGTCTCCTTCTTGGCGGCATTTCAGTGTTAAGTAAACAACCCATTATTATTACTTTATTCTTGTTGGTTTGTTATTGTTTGTAATAAAACAACAACTTATACTCATTACTCAACATATTCCATAAAAAGATTTATATTGATTCATTACTTGTAGTATAATACTACATTATTTACATTACTCAGCCTTAGCTGATTACATTTCCATCCCGCAATTACTTTCCAAAAATTGGGATTTACAAAAGACTACCCTTTATACAAAAGAGGATTTTACGTCACTACTAGATACATAATATTTACATATCTATTCTACTCTAGCTATTGCTAGATTACATCTGCCATAAGGCATTCTCAAAATCTGCTCTGGCCAAACTGGCAATAACATCTCTACTGATGGTATGACGGGTCTGTCCTGCTTCTACCTGATATCCAGCTACTTGCTGCTGGAAATCTACATGAAAACTCCTATGAATATAGGACATCCTCTCCAACTTCCGCTTCTTAGTCTTTAGCTCCTGCTTGAGCTCAAAGACTTCACCTCTCAAATCTCGGACTTTGTCCATAGCTAGGACTCTATCATCGTGCTCCTCTTCCCACATTCCTTCCACACTAGCATTGTCCTCACGGACAGCTTGGAGTTCCTCTTTCAACTCCTTAACTTCTTTGTAGTAATGGACATTCCTATCCAATACCGACATAAATAGTGCTTTCATTCATTCCCTCGTAGACATTTCCTCTGTAGGTGGAACCTGGTCCTCTGTAGGTGGAACATAAACAAAGGACATCACGTCCACCTCCTCCTCTAGCATGCCATCAAATATTGACATGTAGTCTAAATTGTTTGAGTCTCCCGACTCGATGGTCACCAACTCTGGTTCTCTGACTCTGAGGATTTGGTAGTATCTCTACCGATTAAGCTGAATCCTCGCTCACTACATGTATATCTCTATACATATCATTTTCTCCGACACATCTACAATAAAAACAATATAGTTTGATTAGTACACGTCGGTAAAATAATAAAAATACATAACATAATATAATGCATTTTATAAGGTTACTTTCCATCTTTTACTTCTTTATTCTTTTCAGAAGGTTATGACTTAAGGTTCTACTTTTGCCCTTAAGTTTTATAACCTGGCTTTGATACCAACTTGTAGCGCCCCCAAATCCGGGTATCTTCCAACCCGAAGCGGATGGTGCTTATCTTGTCAACATTCATACATTCATTCAATTGAAAAGTCTCGAAGAACGAACATAACTTCTATATATTTAAAGTAATATTTACATTTCCCAAGTTCTATACCCATTACAAAGGTTCTTTGTTATAATATCAGTTAAATTACAACATTAGACCTATATTATTACAAGACAGCTTAGTTATCTGCCTTAGCTTTTCCCTTATCCTTTTTCGATCCTTCGAGACGTTCGGTCTTAGCTGCATTCATATGGTTCAAGCAAGAGTGAGCATAACTAGCTCAGCAAGTATAACAATTTAATAACAACATGCTTGACAAATACAAATCGTATATCTTCAATAACTGAACAATAGTTATGAAGTACTATTGATAATTCAAAATAGCACTTCATCTTTTCTTTCAAAATGTTTTACAATAACAACAGTATTTAGTAAAACATTCACTTCGGTCAGAGACCTCGAGTATTCATTCTTTATTGGAAAAAAAAAACAACTCGGAAACAAGTCCGTAAGCCCGATATCACTTATGAGCACTTCTAGGTGATCAGCCTATTGTACTCTATGTTGATCAACACTACATCCATTAAATGTATGCACGTTTAAGCATTTGGCAACCTCATGTGCGTGTTGTTTTATCGACAAAACATTTGTTTAACATTTCAGTCTTCTTTTGAAAACCATATCAAGTAGTTGACAAAAGATAGCAACATTTGATAATATATGAATAGATTATCAATACATCAAGTCTAGCCAAAGGAATTGGCTTCAACTTCAACATACCTCAATTCATACGAAAGAATACATGAACCTCAAAAAAAATAAAACTTGTTCAGATTGAACTGAGACAAGAGTTAGAATACTTGCCTTTAGCGTCTTCTACGGTATTTTAACTTTATGTTCAAGTCGTTCAAGTCTCTACAATACATGATCACATAATGCCTTACATTAGGTCACATATAATCAAGTATGTATATGACTATATCATACCCTTTATTTCAATCTAATTGTGTATTAGATTTAGTTACTATTCATTCTAGTTTGTCTTTATGCTTGCATTATATTTGACTAGGTTATCTCAACCTTTATATCACATTCCTTAAGGTTTAACAAAGTTTAAACAATGTTACATTACCTTCCTTAAGTTATGTTTACTTCCATTTCTTTTCTTTGTACTTAGAAACTTTCATTACTATCTTTGTTCTGAGACTGGCACTGCGGCGCCAGATTTATACCAACATCTCGCACTGCGGCGCGAGCTCTTAATGCCATTGTCCCAGACTTGGCTCTGCGGCACGATTCCTTACTTAATGGGCGCATTAAGCGTATACACTCGAGAGGATTTTAATATCGTTTCATGAAAGTCTGTAAGCGCCACTTATTGAAGTAAGGTTCGCCTTTGCATGCAATGAACTCTTGCGATAGGCTCGATTCTTTATTACTGTATTGCTGGCGGCTCTTTTGCCTGAGGGTTGGCGGCCATGGCTGACTCTGTGCCTGAATATCAATTTCGGTTTGAAATTTTGTGAACTTCCCGGACGCATAACTTCTTCGTTATAAGTCCGAATTGGTTCGTTCAAAAGCCTACAGTTCACAATTTATGTACTCTACATGATTATTCAAGAATTTTATCTATTTGACTTCGTTTGTTAAAAATTCACCTATTGGTTCATTTTTAACGTAAGCGATAAACGTTAAATGAGCGTTCAACGCTTCGTTCTTCGTTCTAAGTTGGAATCCGGTCATTTTAGTCCATGAACACTTAAATGCCAATTATGACTTGTTTCTATTGAAAACAATGGTTTCATGATCCAACACAAAATTTGACTTCCATTCCGAAATTTTACGATTAGACGTTTATCGTCGAATCGTGCAAATTCCTTAAGTAATTCTTCATTCTTATGATTTGTTCAACATTACAAATGACTTCCATTCATCATGTGAACATTTTAACATACTTAATACAACAACTTATATTCATTGTTGGATTTTTGGACTTATTCTTCAAGAGCTTATAACTTGTCATTTATAAACTACTTAAGATTTGATTATTCATAACTTATGACAATTAAGGTTTATTAATCATCATACTTTACATACTCTTCACACATAACTTTACTTAGGTATACATGATACATATGATCATATAAATTCTTTTACATTCATATCATTTCTCTTAATAAACTTCTTACAAGTTCATATTATTTTCACATAAGTTTATAACTTATGCTAGCTTAAATGACTTATTACCAACTTAATTGGCTTAAGTTCATTACTTACTCATTCATGTTTCTTAATCCAACTTTTCTTATCATCCTATCATGGTAGAGATAGAAGATAATTGAGAAGAAGTCTTACTCTTTTGTAGTCTTGGTAAGTAGCTTTCTTCTTCTTCTTATTTATGGAATGACTTATGTGTAGCTTATTCTCTCTAACACTTAAGCACTTTAGATGTGTTGGATTAATTGATCAACCAACAAATGGCTAGCAAAGCTCTTCTATTTATACACTTTCCAAGGTTATGGTAGTTGGGTTTTTAAAACATCCCACGTCCTTAAGCCACCTCCTTACTATTCATTACTTGTCTAACACAACACTTATCCTACACTTGGTCATTACTTCAAAGTCTTGGTCAGTACTCCTACTTGATCATCACACTTACTTGATCACCACATCACTTGGTCACCACACATTCAACCATATTAATATGGTTTGCCCCATGGGTCAACCAATTTATTGGACTTTAGCTTGGGCTTGGATTAAATAAATCCTTGGGCCTTATATTAACAAACACTAGTTGGTTCATTAATTAATAGTTTGGCTTCTTTCTTGAATTCACTTGGACTTGTATATAATTGTTAACCAATCATCCAAGTCCATTAAAATTTCTTAATACACATTGTTGATGTATTTTCGTATTCTAATTCTTATAGAATTTATATACGGTATTTCATCATTCATACAAACTTCGTATAATACTTACACTACTATCGCGTTTTCTTTCGCTTTATATAATACCAACGTATCATACCATTATTACACATTCATTACTATATCAACTTCCTTAACGTTTAGGAATTAAGTCCACAAGCGAATTATTACATTTTCCATAACTAGATTTTTATTACAAAATCCATCTTGCCTTGTTATTCCATCATTGTGTATTTCTCAGAATCTCAAAATTATATCCCGAGCAAATACCGATGAATAGTGTTTTTCGGAAAATTTCTCGGAAAACTTTTATTTTTGTCTTGGAAATCCAAACACTTTAATTCATCCACGTAGCCCAAATACTACGATATTCTAACATCAATAGGATATACAATGACAACCATCTTGATAACATATGGAATATGATTTTATTATCATTTAATATAATAAAATCATTTTACAATAAGATCCGAATTTCTCGATCGTTACAGGATTTACACCTACTTATGGAGTACCAATTCACGCGAACTATGCCCATCTCAAGTACATTTTTGTCTGTTTTAGCTGTATTTTATGTTAAATTGCATTTTGCATACTTAAAACTCCTTTTGGTGAATAAGTGCAGGAATTGGCCTAATTTGGTGGTGATATCGGGCATGAGGCTAATGAAAGCGTAAGGCGAGGCAAAATATAGGATGTGCATGGGATTGAGTGGGGCATGGATGGACAAGCATGGATATACATAGGACATGTCATTAGCAGCAGCAACATTGTAGAGCCAAGCTAAGGAACAGAATTAGAAGACGAAGCGCAAGCCGCGATGCGTCATGGCAAGAAAGATAACAAAAACAGCTACCGCGTGAGATCCCAGCCAAACCAGGACAACTCTTTCGCAAGTTCTTGACCGAGAAAGACAAAGCCTAGGGAGCCGAACCCATACTGCGAAACGACCAAACATCTGAACTTCTCGCAAGTCTCGCTAGCGAGAATATCATTATGCTGGAGGCGGCTTGTGCCATGCCGAGCCTAAAAAACGCTAACTTGTTTTATTTTATTTTCAAATTTTAAAGGTTGTAATTGATTTAAAACGATTCCTGACTGGTGTTAGGGGTATCACTTGACATTTTATTAGTTATTCACGTATCTGTATTTGGTAATTAGGGTTTTATTCTCTGGGGAGAAATTTCAACGTAGAAGTAGGCTACAACTGTAACGGGTCGAATCTATTGAGACGTGATTTTGGGGACATAATCCTTTTAAGGGGGGAAAGATGTGACGAACGAGATTTTTGTAATTTAATTTTAAATATTTATTGGATTAAATAAATATTTTTGATGATTTAATTATTAGATTAAATAATTAATTGATGCAATTGTGATAGATTAATTTAATTATATGTATTACATTTATTAAATTAATGTGGAGAATTTTTATTATCGAAATATATGATTATGTGAACTTATTGTATTAAATGAAATATTTAATAAGCCTAATATTATTTTAATTAATGTAATAATTAATTAGAGATTTTCTAATTTGATATAATTAATTAATGAGAAAATTAATTATATAATTATGTGAATTTATGATAAATTATTATATAAGGTATTTGAATTATGGTGTACGGGTGTGACATTAATTAAACTATATGATAAAGCTTTATTAAAGTAAATGGGTTTTTAAATCTATTTTGCTAGCCAAACAAGGCCCTATGGGGAGTTGGAGTAGTTACCCATTATTGGGTTAACTGACCACTCAGTGCATCAGTTCTCTTAATATATCATACGTCTTCTTCTTTTTTTTTCTATGTCTAAAATATAGTCAAAGAGTATTTGAGGAATTCAGAGAGAAATTTATATCTGTTTAAGAGATTGTGAGTGCGTGTTTGAAGAAGAGTTGAGAAAGAATTCATCCCCTACAAATATACACTTTATACTCTGGGTAAATTCTCAAACCCAATTTCTATTTCACGTCATTTAGTTTTTATGAAAATGGATTTTATTCCTTCTGTGAACCTCTGTAATTGGGATAGGAGTAATGATTATGGGTTGTGTATGTGCTATGACATATCACATCGTATTTGATTATATATATTGTATAAACCATATCATCTGTTTCATGAAAATACATCGTATATGATTGCTTCAAAATTACAGAGTATAGGTTTTGGCCATATGGCCCTTCTACGTAACTTTAATATGTCAAACATAAATTTTTATATAAAATTTCCACTTGTATATGATTAGGCATGCTAAAACGAACAAATTGAAACTTGAATGGATGGATTTGGCCTTATAATGAATCCGTGCAGTTGAATTTTAGGAATTTATGTTCAACACTTCAAGAACATCAAGAACAGTATAATTTACATAATTTAATTCTGTGATTATGTGTTTTAATAGGTTAAAATCACTCTATAAATGTTGGGTATTGATTATATATGAATTCTAACATGTGGGTATGTTTAATTTGGAGAATTAATGATCATGTAGTGTTTAATTCGCTGAACTCTATGTTCTTCGCGAACTGGGAATCAAATTCTATAGTGTCGTGGCTTGGCTCAACTCAGAATCGATGTCCCTATGTCATGTTTCACCATGCACATGCCTCACATCGCGCCTCAGCGCCTCACCACGCCCTGCCTTGCAGCAGTGCTGTACAGGCATGCCATGAAACCCAGTACAAAAATTCTGCATGATGATCTTCTTAGCGAATGTCCAGAAAATGCATTTTTTCCAAAATTCAAGTATTGAAATGTGTTAGTAATCTAGTCTAATGAACATAAAAATTTGTTAGACATATAATGAGATATTAAAATGAGTTTTTACCAAGTCAAGAAGACAATTACATGTTGATTGAATCATTGATTATGTAATTAAGTTGTTGTTCGTGTAGTATAATATTATATGAAAACAAGTATGGTAATTTGGCTAAGTATAGTCATGAATTAGAGTTAGAAAAAGAGTAAACTTATGATGTTTAGTACGTTATTATTGACTGGTATTGTGAACGTAATTGATATGTAGGATTTAAATCAAAGAACGAGTTTAGTTAAAGTGTAATCTACGCACGAGGCAAGTTTCCTAACCCTACTTGTTATCGTTATATAAGTTGATTAATTCACCTTTCAACATTGAGCAAAATCTCTTTATTATTAACAAGTTTGTCTTGTATATTAAAGTTATTAATCTTTCAAGCATGATGTTGTTATACAATACTTATTCTATTGTATACCTTTTGAGATTCTATTCAATTTAAGTTAGCAATTATTGTTAAACCTTTTTAGACTAGCGAACCCTTTATGATTCGACTAGTCCATAGTTTACGAGCGTTCTAAATTCAGAACCCTTGATGAATTATCCAAACCAAACTTCCTTTGGTGCGAACTCGAATGTCAAACTGAGATGAACAACCCTGCAAAGGGATTTACTTATGCGTTAGCGTTAAGATATTATGCATGATGAAGGTACTAAGGGCTGATCCCCCTAAAAATCTGAGTAGAAAGGTCCATAGTCTTATGATGTTAAAGGTTTCAAGTATAACCCTTGATAACCTAGGACATAGTTCAAGGCCTTATGACCCTCAGAAATCTTTTGATTCTTGTTATTCATTCTTGATTCAAAAGTTGAGCTTTTATTCATATGTCTTTGATTTACTCGCATGTTATTATACTATTATTTCATTATTATACTTGTGGGCAATAGTGCTCACTCTTGCTTAATAATAACATTGCGATTAAAACGAAAAGAACCGATGAACCTTCCACTAGTAAAGGCAAGTAAAGTTAAGCAAGTGATGAAGACTTGTTAATTTGATGATTATTTATGTTAGACTGATTAATGATGTTGTTTAAGACTTATTATTTATATTTTTAGATGATGTTTAAGGTTAGTTTATGTTATGTTTATGATTCAGAAGTTGTAACCCTATAAAGGGAAGATTTTATTTCTATCTATTGCATGGTTTGCATTTATTATGGGTAGATAGATAGATGATATTTGTATAGTGAACACTAAATCCCGTGGAATCGAAGTACCCAGATTTGGGGGTTTCAACTCTATCTTTCTGTTCCTTCTTGGGATTTTCTACCAGAGTGGGATTATTATTATTAGTTTTTGCTGGAATCGTATGAGGATTTGAATTTTGATTCGTATTCCGCAATTGGGTTTGATTGTTTCATCTTTCATCTTTCAATTGTCGTTTATTGATCATGTTTAGATTTGATCCCATAATGGCTTTTGGTTCAGTCATGAACTAAACTCCATTATGGGATTCTAACGAAATTTAATATGTAGTTTGATTGCATGTTTAAATGCTGGATTATTTTGCATATCATATGGGATGTCTATCATGATTGTTTTGCATGTATGAATGCTTAATCACCATTCGTTTCAGTATTTGTATGAAATTGACAATGAACATTCAAATATGGAATGTAATCATGATAGTATACGTATATAGGGTTGTGTTATATGGCTTATGTATTTCGTGAACGAGATAGACATATATTATTTCACCATATAAGTTAGGGTCTGGGGACTTAGTTATGCGGAGGGAAAGTGTTAGGCACCCCCCGACACGGTGACTACCTCTTTTCAAGAAACTATTATCTGAATATGTGTGTGTGTGTGGGTTAATGCGCTGTTATTTGGAGGTAGTGCGAGGCCTCGTTCGCACCTATATACACAGGGTTTGAATTTATGTAAAATTAGAGTTTTAGCAAGATATAGCAATGATGTTTTATATAAAGGTTTTTCAAACCACGATGCTCAATAGTAATTGAAACCTTTTACACTCCCATTTTATTAAGTGTTCGGCTTGATTGATTTTATTTTACAGATGCGAGGTATCCGTATGAAAATAGTATACAAAATAATGCCGACTTCCTCATGGGTATGGAAACCATCTGAGGAAATTCAGACACCGCAGAATAATTTACAATCCGCTTACAGCTAAAAATGTCCATCACAGAAACCGAATCTAGATCCAATAGGTTGAATCACATGATTAAATGATTCTAAAAGCGCTTACGATAATCATAATTTGTATGAAAAGCAGTAGCGGTATATATATATAAAAAGTCGTAAATATATATATATATATATATATATATATATATATATATATACAGACATGATCACCAACCACGAAGCACCTCCATGGGGGATAAAAAAATGTTAATAAAGTTGTAAAGCTATCAACCACCACGGAGGAAACTCCAGGCGGGACAAAATGTAAATAAAACAGTAAAGCTATCAACCACCATGGAGGAAACTCCAGGCGGGAAAAAATGTAAAAAAAGATGTACAAAGCAATCAACTGCCACGAAGTGAACTCCAGGCAGGACGAAACGTAAAGAAAGCTGTAAAAGCGATCAACCACCACGAAGTAAACTCCAGGTGGGACAAATATATATATATATATATTAGAAATAAACGCACCGGATATAAAATCCAGGCTCATCGAACAGAGTTCCACAACAGTTCATATATATAAGTATATATATATAAGCGATAAACGCACCGGATGTAAAATCCAGGCTTATCGAACAAAGTCCGACAACGGTTCATATATATATATATATATATACATTTAAGCAAATAAACGCTCCAGACCGAAGTCTAGGCTCAATCGAGGCATGACTCGATAATGTTAATCAATATATATATATATAATATATATATATATATATATATATATATATATATATATATATATATACCCACAGTTTGAAATGCGAGCAAGCCTTGCATGACATGACTCTCAACGTGAAGAAGGGTGTGTGCGAAGATGAAGAGAAAGGTTTTAAAGTGTGTGAAAAGGCTTACAGTTGGCTGGCAAAAAAGACTTTTATATCTTTAAAGTGGGTAAACACTGGCTTTTGTAGGTACAAAAGAAGCTATATATGAGCTCACAGGTGTTTAAAATGAGAAAGTACACTGTATGGGGTGAGTGCAGAGCAAATTGGGCAGGGATTCCTCGTCGTTTTCTCTTGCAAAATAGCCACCCCAAGCCCCATATTTTATAGAGGGTGGAGCCGTAGGTGTACCTGCGGCTCAGCCGCAGGTGTACTAGAGGCAACCCGGGTGGTCTCGGGTTTCTCGGGTCGGGTCATCTCGTATTACGTGCACTCTGGCTCTATAATGTCCGCTCGAACTTTCAGAAGTGAAATCCGGGCATCCGATTGAGGTATACAGGACCTATTTCGGACCGCCGTTGTCGAGAGTTGTACAATGGCATGGGATTAGAGTTTGTTTGAAGTCATTGAAGTTGGGACGATGCCCTCCGGTCTTCAAGCTTCAAATTCTATCTATTACCTCGCACAATAGTCACTCGGGATTGCTTTTCCTTGGCTCTTGTGGGACATTGTTGTGTATAGATGTGTATGAAATGTTGAGATGATGTGGTGTTGCATCGTATTTGCGAGATGACGATGTTGCCCCTCACCGGTGTTATCGCCAGTTTGGGATGATAAAGCAGACGTTGCTCAGGGCTTCGCTGAGATTGAAATGCTACAATTGTTGAAGGTCCTCAGTGTCATCTCCGAGGTGTTCCTGTCCTCCCGGTGTTATATTCGGGTTAGTACGGAGTATCTTATTGTGAGCGTCGAGATTGAAGCTGGTTGCATTTGAAACAAGCATTTCCGGGGTTATCGCCAAAACTTCATTCCTTGGGGTTATCACCAAGGTTGGTGGCTATTCCCATGATTGGGACTGAGACTGGATACCTCGGGGTTATCTCCGAGATTAATCGATCTTCTCTGGTGTGTGTTCTGGTATTTGATTTGCACGCCTCGGGGTTATCTCCGAGGTTAGAATTATTACTCACAGTGTGTGTTCTGGGGTTGATGCTGAACTTCTGGTAGTATCCGTAATGATTATGGATTATCTTTCAGGGTTCCCTCTTAAAAGACGAATCTATCCTTCTGCAATGTTAGTGACACTAGTAAAGAAAATTTTGAGTGTCTACAGATGCCCCTCTTTATCATACTCATGCATGGCGATGCATAGGTAGGATAAAGAATCCTAGACACTTGAAACGCAACAAGACAAACATTGTACTATATGTAGCAACATGATGCAAATGTATGATGCATGTGTATGGGGTTGTAGCCCAACATGTTGTGGGTGATTGTTCGCTCCTTGTTGCCTCAACTGGGGATTGGCAATGATGATCAGATTTGATATGTAATCCGAATCTGTTAGGATGTTGATGTTGGAGTTATCACCAAATTCCTATATCCTTGGTAACGACTTGATCCTGAAGATGTACCTCTTATGTGTAAGAGATCTATGGGGATAAAGCTTGGTCTGTTTGAGGATGTGTATAACATATTCCATCATCTATCCTCTTTGATAACATTGACCTTTCCTGGTTGGTATTGCGGGATATGTCGAATCTTTGTCGGATTCTTGCCCGATAACAAATGTTGTCAGGGATGCCTGACCTTTGTTGACGTGTACTTCACCGACATGTGAATCAACGGCTGAAAAATAATGTGGGATAGAATGTCAAGGTTTTTTGACCTTCGCTGACGTGTGAATCAATGGCCCATACTCTGTGGGTAGATTGTCAAGGTTGCTTGACCTCCGTTGACGTGTGAATCAACAGAACGTTGCATTGTGACCCCCGCCGGGGATCCGCTGGGGAATATGAGGAATCGAGCATGAAATCCTCAAATAGCTCTAGAGCTCTGATAGGTTTAATTGCTATCGGCTGAGATAATGTCAAAGCTGCTTGACCTTCGTTGATATGTGTGTCAACAGCTTGAATGCACGTTTTAATCCACTACCGGGGCTTCACGCTGTAACCCCCATTGGGGATCTACGTTGTAACCCCTGTCGGGGATCACATTGATCTTTAGGGTAATGACCCGGAGTTGGCGGCATTTGTAACAAATGACATCATTGGCAGGGTATACCTCGTGTTCGGGTGACTACCAATGAGTGATGTACAGACTCCAAATTCCATATGAGAAGACCAGGATTGTATGCTGTTTTGCTCAATTGCGTGGCATTTTTATTCTCGATTTGACCTTTCTAGTCCGGAAGAACTCCTTTGCAACTCAAACTGGACCGAGTCGGAGGGGTGGGGCCCACATAGGGGTGTCGTAGGTACACCTGCTGCAGCCGCAGATGAGCCTACAGCCAACTGTGGATGATATAATCCAGTAGGTTGGTCTCGCAAGTCATTTTCAACTTATTTCGCGAAGAGAAATCCGTGAGCCTTCTTTAGATCTGCTAAGTTTGGGCTATTTTACGCAAATTACATCACTTAGTAAAGTGTTACGCACTATCACAGTAGCGTAAGCATGTATTTTT
This sequence comes from Panax quinquefolius, assembly GCA_020205615.1. Taxonomy (NCBI): domain Eukaryota; kingdom Viridiplantae; phylum Streptophyta; class Magnoliopsida; order Apiales; family Araliaceae; genus Panax; species Panax quinquefolius. The sequence continues at coordinate 52,379,999 of CM035169.1, read as the reverse complement.
CAAGTTTTTATCCGTTAGATTTTGAGTTATCGCATGAAATGCATCTAAACACATAGTAGTGATTATGTATGCACAAAAGACTTGCTAAAAATATTTCACATAGTAAATGTTAGTATTAAACCTATGGCGCCCACAAAATCGGTATACATCACCTATTACGAGTGCATGAATACATGGTACAAAATTTCAAATACAACTTAATTATACAATAGATCATATAAAATACGACTAAACATATGATGTGAGTTTTAATACAAATATTGTCATCTAGACCGATATCTGAAACTCAATAAGGGTCCTCATTACATTTATTATCACACTATTTCATAGAATAGGGAGGACTACTAATGCTATTATCTGAACCATCACTCTGTTCCCCGACTAGTCAATACTACATTCTCATTTCTGAAGAGAGAACAATGAAAGCAAAAGGTGAGCTCAACTAGCCCGATAAGAAATATTATGACTAAGATAATGTAGAATAAATTATCATTAGCCTTCAACGATGTTAAGCGATAAAATATAACAAACATCAAGTTTAATTGCGGTGGAACAAACAATCCATTAGAAGAGTCGAGTAGAGAATAAAATCTACTATCTTACATGATTTAAAAGGTTTTTTATGACTTTTATCATTTGAGACTCGACAATAAATAATCCACATCATCCACCTTTCTGACGAGGATATTCATTAGTATCACAACCACAAATTATCCATGCACCACGACCCAGATATTCGTGTATTCATCAATGGTCATGATCATGCCAACAAGTGTCCATCGATACTCTACGAATTCAATGAGGACTTTTCCACATCATTTGTAACATTACGATCATGATTACAAGAATAATCCACAGTCGTAATCATACCAAGTCTATTTATACTCTGAGGACCACAAATGTCTTTCAACATAATATAAACATGAGGATGATGACAATGATATAAGAATTCAATAAAACAAGTTCAAGAATTAATTTATCTAGGAACTAATCATGTCCAAATTATCGACATGATACTTCTTTGTGAAAGTAACACTCGAGAATGCTCGAAAGAATATTTTCATGAAAAGAATCTTTGGATGAAGCGCAAATATCGAGGATATTCCACTAATTTCATGGAGTATAGAAGTCAAAACTTTAACCAACTAGGTATAATAAAGAATGGAATAACAAAAGAAATCAACAGGCATGCGATAAACCGCACAGACAGGAAATTCCAACAGAATAATAAATAATGGAACTAGGTCAATGCGTAAATAGCACAGCAGCGAGATATTCAACGAGAATAATAAATAATGGAAGCGGTCATGCGTAAGCATATACGGACATGATGTTCAACAAGAAAAATAAACAATGAAAACCGGTCATGCGTAAACCACATGAGGCAGGATGTTCAACGCGAATAATAAATAATAGAATAATAAAAGAATTTCACCAAGTATAGGGTATCCAGCATATCTGAGTTATTCAATGAGAATAATAAAGAATGGAATAACAAAAGAATTTCACCAATAAGAAAGAAGGAATACCCTAACAGGTACAACAAATAATATCCCTTCTGCAGTAAAGAAAGAGTATTTTAATTGGTAGGCGAGGATATACTCGAAAGAAAACTTGTACTATGCTCAAAGCTTTCTTAAACTCTAAAGAAATACGCTCAAAAGAAGAACTCTCTCTTTAGTTTCTCTCTAGAGAGTTTGGTGAATTAAGTAAAGAAATAATGAAGAATGAGCTTCTATTTATAGAAGAATGGATTTGCGTAGTAACTAACTAATTCATGAAGCGGTCCAGTTGATTTACTTTAAGCAGACGGTCAGTTGGTTTACAATAAAATATAATATATTCTATTTATAATCTAATAAAACAAATAACTTTATAAAAAGATTTTATATATTATTCTTATACAACACTATACATCGTAATAAAATATAATATATTTAATTATTATCTAATAAAGCAGATAACTTTATAAAAGTATTACATTTTTATATAAAAAACTTTTACATTTTATTACATTAATAATACTAATAAAATAAAACTCATCATCATTGTTATAATTCACAATATTAATCGACTAATATCGGCGTTCCCGGAAAGGGGGGGCTTTCGGTGAGGATTTCTCCCCATTGGTGCGCTTGATTAGGTGACGAAACCTCTCCTTGTGAACTTATAGACATCGTTAATATTGCGAATAATAATATTAATAACTTTGTCATCTCAATTATTGATTATAAAATATTGACAATAATTGAATCAAATAACGTGAGATCTTGTACTCTGATTCTTTGTAACAATAATAACTTGAACAAATAATCGATGCTTTGACTTCTCACGTAAGCATCGATAATCAATTCTGGTGTTTTCTAAAATATTTCCACTGATGATTTATTGTGCGTTATGCGAATATTCCTGTTAAAGCGAATATTCCACGACAAATTGAATATTATATAAAAACTTGCGTACTTTGCAAAATTTATAAATATTACCTGACTATAACATTATATCAAATTCATTCTATAATTTTCAAAAATGATATTTATAGAAAATTCATCTTTATTCATAAAAGTTGGGGTCTTACAACCTCCCTTCTTATAAAATTTCACCCTCGAAATTAGAATTACGTACCTTGTATGTCGAAGAGGTAAGGATACCTTGATTTCATTTGGACTCTAACTCCCAGTCATTTCCTCGACATCGTGGTTTCTCCACAAAACTTTGACTTGAGGTATAACCTTGGGCGTAGAATATGTTCCTTCTTATCAAAGATTTGAACAGGAACCTCTTCATACATCAAATCTTACGCTATTTAGTCCATTTCTAACTTTCAATAATGTGGTTGGGGCCTTCCACATATTTACGTAACATTGATATATGAAAAACATTATGAACACGAGACATAGTTGGCAGTAAAGCGAGTCTATAGGCCACAGTTCCTACTCGATCGAGGATTAAAAATGGCCCGATGAATCGAGGATTGAGCTTTCCTCTCTTTCTAAATCTCTTAACTCCTTTCCATGGAAGCAACATGTAACAACACATGATCTCTATGCTCGAATTCCACGTCCTTTCGATGAAGATCAACATAACTCTTTTTGTCGATCTTGTGAGGTTTTTATCGTTGTCGGATCATTTGAATCTTTTAAAAGTAGTCATATGTACCAACTCCGGTCCCAACAACGTTGCTTCACCCACCTCATCCCGGCATCTTGGAAGCGAAACTTTCTTCCATCTGGCGCCTCGAATGGAGCCATGCGATACTTGCTTGATAAGCTGTTGTTGTGGGAAAACTCCACCGATGGTAAGAACTTATCCCAACTTCCTTGAAGTCGAGGACCACGAGTCTTAATAAATCTTCAAGAGTTTAAATAGTCCTCTCCATTTGCCCATCCGTCGAGAGGATGATATCTTAGAAACTAAATCGTAAATATGTGCCCATAGCTTTCTACAAACTAACCCAAAATCGTGAAGTTAATCTTGGGTCTCGATCAGAAACTATGGATACTGGCATACCATGCAGTCTTACAATCTCGTTTATGTATATACGAGCAAGACGTTCAAGTGTATAAGTTTCTCGTATCGGTAAGATATAAGCAGACTTGGTCAATCTATCAACAATGAACCAAATCGCATCTATATCTTGAGAAACCTTAGGAAGACCGGTAATGAAATCCATGGTAATGTGCTACCACTTCCATTCTGGAATTTCAAGTGGTTGCAATGGACCTTTTGGTACTTGATGCTCCACTTTAACTCGTTGACAAGTTAGACACCTTGAGATAAACAGTGCTATCTCACTCTTTATATTGCTCCACCAAAATGTATGACGAATATCATGATACATTTTGGTACTCCTAGGATGGATTGAAAACGGTGTGTTGTGCGCCTCCATCATGATTTAATACTTTTAATCAGGGTCGTTAGGAACACAAAGTCTGGAGTTGACTCGAAGTATTCCTTCTTCATCCATTCTTATTTCCGGTATAACACATTCTTGCACTTTCTTCCTCATACGCATCAGCTCCAGGTCTGTAGCTTGAGCATCTTTAACTTTATCAATTAAAGTCGGTTTTACTCGTATATTTGCCACCATCATATGGGTCTCTGGAGTCTTTAACTCTATCTCCATCCTTTGCAAGTCACACAAAATGGGTCTTTGTGTTGACAATATCGCACTCGTACTTGCATATGATCTTCTACTCAATGTGTCAGCTACCACGATCGCTTTTCTAGGATGGTATTGGATGGTATGATCATAATCTTTCAACAGTTCAAGCCAACGTCGTTTATCGCATGTTGAGTTCCTTTTGAGTGAAGAAATATTTGAGGCTTTTATCATCCAGTAAAGATCTCCACCTTCTCCCCATACAAGTAATGCCTCCAAATTTTAAGTGCGAAGATAACAGCTGCTAACTCTAGGTCATGAGTAAGATAATTCCTCTCATATTCTTTAAGTTGTCTTGAGACATAGGCTATGACTTTCCCATGTTGCATGAGAACACATCCCAACCCTTTGCGAAGCATCACTTTGTAGATGACAAATCCCTCAAGGCAGGATAGTATTGTCGAGCAGTCTTTGAAATGAGTCTCCTCTTGAGTTCTTGAAAACTCTTCTCATATTCTTCGTTCAACTGAACTTTGTATCTTTTAGTCGGTGAGTTAATGGAGTAGCTATTAGAAATATCCTTCCACGAATCTCGATAATAACCGGCTAAAGAGAAAGCTACGTTACTTGATCAACGATTTAGGTTGTTCCTAGCTTTGAATTACTTTAATCTTTGTCGAATTGTCAACAAATATTCCATAACTTGATACTCGTGCCCAAGGAATACTACTTCCTCAAGCTAGAACTCACATTTCTTCAACTTGGCATAAAGCTTGTATTCACGAAGCTTTTGGAGTGTCGACCTCAAGTTTTGCTCTTTCATGATCTTCCGAGTTTTTGGAATAAATAAGGATGTCATCAATAAAGGCGACCACAAAGTGATCCAAATATTCCTTGAATACTCGGTTCATCATATCCATGAAAGGCGTGAGCATTAGTCAATCCAAAGGACATGACTAGGAATTCATAATGCCGTCTGGGGTTACGAATCTTCGTCTTTGGAATGTCATCGGTTCTAAATCTTCAATTGGTGATATCCAAAACGAAGATCGATCTTTGAATAGAATTTGGCTCCTTGCAACTGAATCAAACAATTCATCAATACGTGGCAATGAGTACTATTTTTGATGGTGACATGATTCAACTCCAGATAATCAATACAAAAAGTCGCATTCTCCCATCTTTCTTCTTCAAGGATAGAAACAGGAGCACCCCGAGGAGGCGTCTTGGGGCCGAATGAAACGATGTCTAACAATTCTTGCAATTGGGTCTTTAACTCCACGAAGTTCAATAGGAGCCATTTGATATGGGGCTTTAGAAATGGGTTTTGTCTTAGGGTTTAAGGTCGATACAAAATTCAATTTCACGCTCTGGGGGTAGGCCAGGAAGTTCTTTGAGGAATACGATAGGGAATTTATTAACAATAGAAATATCATTCAAAATTAACATAATTTTATTTAGATCCGTGACATGAGCTAAGAAAGCTTGACATCCGTTTTTCAATAAATGAATAGCTTTATGGCTTGAGATGACCGTGATTGATTTTAATGGTTTGGTCTCTTGAATTTGCATAATAGGTTGATTAGGAATATGAAAGCTAACAACCTTACGAAAATAATCAATTTTAGCATGATGAGTAGTTAACCAATCAATCCACAGAATCACATCAAATCTGCAAGTATTTTCAATGAAATAAGATCGACACGAGTAATGTGAGGTGCCGATTTGAACCGAGATAAGACTTATAAGCGATGGATGTAATGAAAGTTTCTCCCAGCGGAGTTTGCACAGATAAGTCAAAGTCTAATTTCTCGAGTAAAATTTAATGTCGGTGGCGCATGAGTAGGAGAAATAAAAGAATGGGTAGAACCCGGTATCAAATAAAGTATAGACTTATTTAGAGTTTATGATAAGCTTACCGTGATGACGTCATTCGGGTTCCTTGCTTTACACGGGAGGTCACAACAAAGCGCTCTCATTTACCTTCTAAGCTTTGACTTTTACGGGAATGACCTTTGGTGCCTCCATCCTACTGAACTTATCTTGGTGAACGACAAAAATAAGGCTAAGTGACCTTCTCTTCCACAATTATAATATGTTTTGGACGACATCGCGCGATTTGGGTGATGTGTCCCTCCCTCGCATTTGAAGCATATGATGGGTGGTCGTTCTCCTTCCTTAACAACGGGTCTTTGGTGTTTGACGTCTTTCCATCATTGTTAAATCTCCTCTTCTTGAAATGTCCATTCTTATTGTTTTGGCCACGATTACCATAGAAATGGTTACCACTTACGGCACCTGTTGATTCCCTCACGCTTGTTGTCACCTCTTGATGGTACTCTCTCTTTGGTATTATCATTTTGTTGGTTTGCTCTCTTTTGGTTGCGTTGACTCGTTATCGCGCTCTCTACTAAGCGAGCCCTATTTAAAACATCTGAATACAAACCACGGTTTATGAAAATAAGATGTTGGCGTATCTCTAAACTTTAAACCTCTTAAAAATATATCGTCATTCTCTCTTCATTATCCACGAGTGGGATGAAAAGAGACAACTCGACAAACTTAGCTTCATCTTTGCGACACGGTCGTATTATTACGCTCGACTTGATGAACTCTACCTCTTTTATGTTACGAATACTTTTGGGAAAGTACTTGTCGTTGAATAGTTTTGGAACTTCTCCAAGACATCTTGGTCGGCGGAGGTTGAGTCGTTTTACCATTTCCACCGATGTCTGCCTTTCCTCGTAACATAAAAGGCGTGAAAGGAACCTTTTTCTCCTCGGAGCATCCCAGACATCAAATATCTTGGTGATCTGCTTTATCCATGCTTCCACCTTAAGTGGTTTTGGCTCTCCAATAAACTCACGGTGCTCCCGGCTCCTTGAAGCTATTTAGCGGTGACCATCAAGAGAGTTTCGGTGTTTCCACCTACATTTTGAATGAAGCCACTCTCTTCTGCATTGCATGAATTGCATAAAAACCTTTGAACATTCCATCATTCATCATTTGGTCGGTGTTGTTGTTTGCATGAGGATTGTCACCTTCACGATGCATATTATCACGATTATTGATATGTGGTGAATCAGCGGTGCTTTGTGCTCCATTCTTATTCTCAACATTCTCGGATGTCATTTTCATATACTACCACAAAAAAAAAGGTTAATTGCCATATAACATATTATCCCTATATTTTGGCCAGACCAATTAAATACCAAATAAACTTAAGTAGGTCAAACTAGCGAAGGAATTCTCGTCTCTCCCTCCTAGTTCTATTCTTACATCTTAGCTTGAGGATCATATCCTAAGCTTTGATACCAAGCTGTGGCGCCTCCAAAATCGGTATACATCACCTATTACTAAATTACGCCAAATACATGGTACAAAATTGAAATACAACTTAATTATAAAACGATTAGTGTAAAATACAACTAAACATATTACATGAGTTTTAATACAAATATTGTCATCTAAACAATATAAAAACTCAATGGGGTCCTCATTATATTTATTATCACACTATTTCATAGAATAGTGAGGACTACTAATCTTATTATCTGGACCATCACTCTGTTCCCAGAACTAGTCCTTGCTACGTTCTCATTTCTGAAGAGAACAATGAAAGCAAAGGGTGAGCTCAACTAGTCCGATAAAAATATTATGACTAAGATAATGCGAGAATAAATTATCATTAGCCTTTAACAATGTTAAAGCGATAAAATATAACAAACATCAAGTTTAAGCTGCGGTGAAACAAGCAATCCATTAAAAGAGTCAAGTAGAGAATAAAATCTACTATCTTCTATAATTTAAAAGGTTTTCATGACTTTTATCGTTGAGACTCGACAATAAATAATCCATATTATCCACCTTTTCTGTCGAGGATATTCATTAGTATCACAACCACAAATTATCCATGCACTACGGACCCGAGATATTAGTGTATTCATCAATGGTCGTGATCATACCAACAAGTGTCCATCGATACTCTCTGGTCGATGAGGACTTTTCCACATCATTTGTAACATTACGGTCATGATTACACAGAATAATCCACAGTCGTAATCATACCAAGTCCATCATGCACTCTGAGGCCACATATGACTTTCGACATAATATAAACATGAGGATGATGACACAATGATATAAGAATTTGATAAAACAAGTTCAAAAATTAATTTATCCGAGGAACTAATAATGTCCAAATTATCAACATCATACTTCTTTGTGAGTAACACTCGAGAATGCTCGAAAAAATATTTTCATGAAAAGATCTTTGGATGAAGCGCCAAATATCGAGATATTCCACTAATTTCATGGAGTATAGAAGTCGAAACTTTAACTTGACTAGGTATAATAAAGAATGGAATAACAAAAAAAAATCAACGAGGCGTGCGATAGAGCCTTGCAGACGAGGTTATTCCAACAAAATAATAAATAATGGAACTGGAAATGCGTAAAAGCGTCTTAGATAGGATATTCCAGCGAATAATAAATAATGGAACCCGGATCATGCAAAATGCAAGCGATATTCAACGAGAATAATAAATAATGGAACGGTCAAATGCGTAAACACACGAGACATGATGTTCCAACAAAATAATAAACAACGGAACCAGGTCATGCGTAAGCGTATAGACAAGATGTTCCAACAGAATAATAAATAATAGAATAATAGAAGAATTTCACCAAGTATAGGGTATCCCGCGTATATAGGTTAATCCAACAGAATAATAAAGAATGTAATAACAAAAGAATTTCACCAATAAGAAAGAAGAATACCTAACTAGTACACAAATAATATCCATTCTTAGTAAAAAAGTGTATTTTGGTGGTAGGGGGTGAGGATATACTCGAAGAAACCTTGCACTACGCTCAAAGCTTTCTTAAACTCTAAAGAAATACGCTCGAGAAGAAGAACTCTCTTTATAGTTTCTCTCTCTGAGAGTTTAATTGAATTAAGTAAGAAATAATGAAGGAATGAGCTTATTTATAGAAGAATGGAGTCGTATAGTAACTAATTAATGAAACGGTCCAGTTGATTTACTTTAAGCAGACGGTCAGTTGGTTTACAATAAAATATAATTTATTCTATTTATAATCTAATAAAATGAATAACTTTATAAAAGATTTTACTATCTGAAACCTTTATCACGAGAGCCTTATCTGAAACACTATCGTAATAAAATATAATATATTCTAATTATTGTCTAATAAAAGCAGATAGCTTTATAAAAGTATTACATTTTATATAAAAATTTTACTATTAGTCTAATAAAATGAATAACTTTATAAAAGTATTTTGTTTTTATATAAAAAGCTTTTCTATTTTATTACATTAATAATCTAATAAAACAAAACTCATCATCATTATTATAATTCACAATATTAATCGACCGAATTCGTTCCCCGAAAAATAGAGGCTTTCGATAAAGGATTTCTCCCCATTTAGTGCGTAATTAGGTGATTGAACCTCTCTTTGTGAACTTACAGACATCGTTAATATTACAAATAATAATATTAATAACTTTGTCATCTCAATTATTGATTATAAAATATTGACAATAATTGAATCAAATAACGTGAGATCTTATCGTGATTCACATAACAATAATTGAACAACAAAGGCGGTGACTTCTCACGTAAGCATCAATAATCAATCTGGTATTGCTCTTTGTGCTTTACTCTGGCGTATTCTTGTACTTTTAACACCGGGTGTTTCCAGCGATTAACGGTAAAACTTACACGAGATTATTTTCATAAAGTATTTTGTCTTTTCTCGATCAAATGATAATTACTTCTGTGAGGGTCCACCAATGGATGTCTTTGTTGTCAAATATTCCACTGTTAAAATGAATATTCCCAGAGCCCGATCGAATATTATATAACAACTTGCGTACTTTTGCAAAATTTTTAAATATTACCCACAACTATAACATTATATCAAATTCATTCCATAATATTCAAAAATGATATTTATTGAAAATTCATCTTTATTCATAAAAGTTGGGGTCTTACATAAACCATGTTGAACATAATGATGTGAAAAAATTTGACTTTTGAGACAGTCAAATTGACACCTTTTTCTGCTATTTTTTGTCCTATTTGAGGTCCAATGAGCAAAAGGTAGAAAGGAAAATTAGTCCTGATATTGAGGTTAACCTTATGCATGAATGATTTTGATTTTAATGCATATATTATGTATATGACTTTGGGGCATGTGTCTTTCTTGAATGGCCACCTAGACATGCCTATGTGCATGTGGATGATCCCCTATTTTCAAAGGGGACTATGGAAAAATTTTCCAAAATATAGGCATTGGGTAGTCACCCATTTTAACTCTATTGTATGTTAAAGTAAATGCATGCTAGAAAGCTCCAGGTAAGGAAATACCACACCCTTTCTGAGGTGATTTAGAGACTTGTTGTCCAGATATTATGGATCTGGATCAACCGAGTGGCTCCCGTAGGACCACTTCTGGTATACAGAGGAGGGCTTTTGAAGTACCTCGACCCCGTTATGTGAGATAGCCTCATCGTTTGGTGGAGGAGGTGATACGTCCAGTCCGGACTGATGTGCTAGACCTCTAGGATGAGGAGGAGGATATTTCGATTGAGGATCCCGCTCCTGCTGCACATATTCCTCGTAGGGAGCTCCCGAGTATTCAGGTGGCAAACCCACAGCTGCTGGTTGATTTGAGCAGACATCCCTCGATGTATTTGCATGTTAACGTGGTATGTCGTTAGATATTGATCTTCCTTCTTTCCTATTGATGAGGAGCAAAGGGTTTTGATGTTGATCTGCATTTCATACAGGTTCCTGGTTTTACACAGCCTCGAGGGCACTGGTTCAACATTCACTCTATGTACCAGGCGCTTCATCCGGACTATAGAGCGGTAGTGCATCACTGGGGATTGTCGACATCGGGATTTTTGGATGTCCCTTTCCGTTACTTGTTCTTTGGTGTACTCATTTTAGGTGAGATTTGTTTGAAAAAACAAGTGAAAAAGATCGACATGTATAATGTCGTTGATGGGGCTGATAAAAGTAGCATGATTGGTTTATTAAATGGTTGTACCAACACAATGAGAAAAGGTTTATACATTGACCCGGTGATGTGACAACGATATCTGGTCGATGAAACAGAGAGATTCATTTAAGTCAGGAGACTTGGTTATGTGGGGAAGGTGTTAGGCACCCCAGGCATCAAATCATTACCACGGTGACCGCCTCTTTTTCAGAAACTATTATCTGAGTGTGTGTGTGTGTGTGTGTGTGGGTCTATGTGCATATATGAAAGTTATGCGAGGCCTCTTTCGAACCTATATACGAGTTTGAATTTATGTAAAAATTCAATTTTAGCAAGATATGGCAATGATGTTTTATATAAAGAGGTTTTTCAAACCTGTTTGCTCAATAGGAATTAAGACCTTTTACACTCCATTTTTATTAAGTGAAGAAATTTGGATTGATTTTATTTGACCAATCACGAAGCATCCGTCATGAAAATAATATATAAAAAATTATGTCGACTTCCTAATTGGGTATGGAAACCATACGAGGAAATCTGGACATCACAGAATAATTTACAAAGCTAACTTCAAGCTGAAAATGTCCATCACGGGAACCGAATCTAGATCGAATGAGATGAATCAGTGATCACATGATTCCTAAGCGCGCAGAATATTGCATTTTGTATAAAAGCAATAAGCGGTATATATATATAAAGCGGTAAATATATATATACAGCGGGATCACCAACCACGAAGCACCTCCATGGGGATCGAAATATAAATAAAAAGCTATAGATAAATTGACAATATACGAAGGAAACTCCAGTGGGACATAATGTAAATAAAAGCTATAAATGCGATTAAATTGCCACGAAGTAAACTCGAGCGAGGATGAAATGTAAAAAAAGGCATAAAAACTATCAAGCGCCACGAAGGGAACTCCGGAAGGACAAAACAAATATCTATATATATATATATATATATATATATATATAAAGCAATAAGCGCATATAGGATGTAAAATCCGGGCTCATCGAACATAGTTAGACCACGATTCATATATATAAGTATATATATATAAAAAGCGAGTAAACGCAGCTTTGGACGAAATCTCTGGGCTCATCGAAAAAATCCAAACCTACGGTTGATATATATAAGTATATATATATATAAGCGAATAAACGCACCGGAAAAGTGAAGTCAGGCTCATCGAACAAAGTCAGACACACGGTTGATATATATAAGTATATATATATATATATATATATATATATATATATATATATATATATATATAAGCGAATAAATGCACAGAATAAAATGCTAGGCTCATCGAACAAAATCAAATGAACAATTAATATATACAAGTATATATATATATAAAGCGATAAGCGCTCCGGACCAAAGTCTAGGCTCAATCGAGGCATAACTTTCGATAATGTTAGTCGATATATATATATATATAATATATATATATATATGGAAGGAAACCACGGATCGAAAGTCAGAGGCAAAGCCAGCAACACGACTCTCAGCGTGTAGAAGGGTGTGTGCAAAGATGAAGAAAAGACTCTAAAGTGTGTGAGAAGGCTTACAGACTAAGCGATAAAGAAAACATATATCTTTAGAGTGGGTAAACCTGAGCTTTTATGGGTACAAAAGAGGCTATATATGAGCTCATGGGTGTTTAAAAGTGGGAAAATACAACATGTATGGTGAGTGCGAGAAGCGAATTCTGGGGGTTTCCTGTCTTTTCTCTTAGAAAATCAACACCCCAAGCCCCATATTTATAGAGGTGTGAGCCAGCAGGTCTACTGCGATACCTAATGGCAGTGTACTGCGGCTGCACGAAAATACACAGCGGTGTGAGTCCGTAGGTGAGTCGAAAATGCGTGCAGTGTGCTGTTGCTCGCTCGGTCGCTCATAACTTTTAATCTGGGAGTCCGATGGAAGCGTGCCATACCATTCCAGAAAGCTCTTTCTGAGAGATACACAATGATATATGATTTGACCTTTTTTGATTCCAGGAAGATGGGTCCATGACCAAAATGGCATTCTCGGGTTTCCGTCAGGCAATTCGGTGAGCCATTTTGTGTAGTCTGCGCTCCGGAGTTAAGGTATCGCTCTTGTTGGACTTCCTTTGAAGTATTTTGAGTTGAAATGAGTGTATTTGATTTGAAGTGAAGTTGAGTTGGCAAAATGACCATTTTGCCCCTCCCGAATGTTATCTCTCGGTTCTCATGCATGATTATAGCGATCGTTTCTCGGGGTTATCTCTGAGGTTGACTCGATGTTGACTTTGTTATCCTCGGGGTTATCTCGAGGTTGGCTTGACCTCCACAGGGCTATCTGCGAGCTTTAATCTTGATCCTTGGGGTCATCTACGAGGTTGAAATGCCGGCTTTCCGGGATTATCTGCGGGGTTGGAACATGATTTCCGGGGCTCTCTCTCGGGGTTGGATTTAGTTACTCCGGTTGCGATCCGGGGTTTGATGATGAACTTAGGTAGAATCCGGTATGGATTTGGATTGCGTTCGAGGTTCCCTCTTAAAAGGCGAATCATCCTCCGCAATGTTAATGTAATGATGAAGAAAATTTTGTGTGTCTACGGATGCCCTCTTTATCATGTTCATGCGATGCAATGGGATGGACATGATAAAGATTAATGAGACACTTGAAACATGACAAAGGTATTTTTAATGATGTAAATCATGATGTAGTGAATGTTTATTATGATTGTGACAATGTTTTTCGAAATCGGGTTAAGTAAATCGCACATCGCATTTCACACATCGCACATCGCTTTTCACATTTGGCCGCGAATCGCGCCCTTGACTCGCACATCGCATTTTGCATATCGTATTTCGCATATCGCATCGTAAATCGCATATCGCATATCACAAATCGCAATGTAATCAATATTATGATGAACGTTAAAATGTATTTGCAAATCAATTTACCTTTTACCGATCATTGCTGCTGCAGATGTTGGTGTTGACTCCAATGGTTTGGCATTTAATCGCTGATGCTTGTTTGATGAAGATAAGTTGAGATGTTTTCCACATCTCTGATGGGGATGACGTTTTGGAATCACCAGACCCTCCCGATGTATTCATTTGGTAGTTGCTGCGGTGACTATCCTGCTTGATCGCTGAACTTTTCGATTTCCACTCGAATGGTGGTATACTGAAGCTTTCATTCTTTGAAGCGTGTTGATGTCGCTGTGTAATGATGGCAATGGTTTAGAATACCAGATCTTCCGATATCTTAGCTGAAGTAATATTCCACGGATTACTTCACTAAACTTTTTTAATATTACGTTAGATTGATGATGACCACCGGATGTCTCATCATTTTGAGGTGATTTGGAGTCTCATTTCTTTGTTGGGTACTTGTACCCCATTTCATAAGCGTTTGATTCATGACTAAAATTTGAGCGATGACTTAAATGTTGCTAAAATCCCTAGAGGGTGTAATTCATTCTTTCGCTGCCCAGATTTGAATGTCGGTGTAGAGGTCTCGATTTGTGAGAATTTGGCGCCGGTTGACAAATTTGATGATGAGGATTTCATTCGCTAGACCTTTTTGTTATTGGGCTCCTGCTTTTGCTGAGAGACTTGATCCCACCTTAAGATCATTCCATTTCTTGGAATTGGACAAATGCCCCAGTCCTTTCGCATGTTGATGTCGAGGGTTCATATGATAAACTCTCTTTGTTGATGAAGTCGCGAGTGAATAATATCTGAATTGCCATTGAGATGTTGATGGACCATGCTGATGGCTCTAACTGGTGCATTTTCCATTTTAGGATATTGATAAATTCACCAGTGTTGAGTTGTCGCTGCTTTCGAGATTGCCCCCAATCTTGTTGTAAGGGATCCAATATCCGGTTGTCGCCAATTTTGAAATTACCCCACCCCTAAGCTTATTATGCAGGATAGTTGCTTTGATAGATGGTGATAAGATCTTAGAGATCGCAAGAGGCTTTTACATCTATACCATCTGGTGAACAGGTAGTGGATATGGACTTTGATGTTGACAGCTCTTTCTGGTAAAGATATCGCTTTGATGGAGAGATGATGCTCTAACTCATAGGGATATCGTTGTTGTTGAGCGGGATGACGTTATATCCACCCGAGATATCGCATGTAGTTGGCAGTAGATCTGTTGGCTCGTGTAGAAACCATTGGGTAGGAGATCACAGTGTTACCTCCTTCTTCTGAGAGGGAATCCATGTTGTACTTGATAGCCCGCATATACACTGATTTGTAGATGGGCTTGTATTTTCCTTGCCTGAACTAAGCTTAGTCATTTTGTCATGTATACGATTACATTGTATATATCAAAACAACATTATATATGGCAGGAAATATATGTTGATTCACTTCCCTTTTAGTTGTGCCTTGCTACTTGCTTGATATTAAACTTATTTCTCCATAACTTTGTGATCTGGATGTATTCTGAACTCCTCCTTGATGGATGGACAATGAGATGTCTCAGGATTTTTAGAATGGATCATCGATCTGTGTGTATTCCCTACCATCTTTGGTGTCTTGGGACTTGTTTTTGTATGTGGTTATTGATAGGAGTATGTTTGTTTTTGTTTTTACGTGGTGAGGCGGGACCATATAACATGGTGCCCTCGTACTCCCGTGTATTAGGGAGATCGGTCGGCGTGGTTAACCTGTGAGCGAGTTTAAAAACGTGATCCCATAAGCGGAGTCGAATTGCGGGGAGAGAAAATTTGATCTAGGTTGAGGATAAAAGCGAAAGTGTGAAAAGTTTGATCCCATGTATGGGCGTGGCCTTGTAAACATAAGAGGTTTAATTCACGGTGAGATATCATAAGTGGTATGATCGTAGTGAAGCCAAGCTGATGGCTTGAAAGGATGTTTCCACTGAGAAAAGCGTGGAAAGGAGTTGTATGTGGTAAAGGGTTAAAGAACCAGGAATGACCATTTGTGTCGATGATCCAAAACCGGGATGTTAAACGATGGTAACCTTAGACATAATACCGTTTCATGGTGTTCGATTTGATAAGGCATGAAATTCATCGTCGTCCATTTCACTGTAATCGAAAAATGCCTTACATCAATACTTCCTTGACAACAAACGGGCCTTCCGGTTTGGGCGAATTTTCCTTTAGGCGAGCTTGGTTGTCGATGATCTTCTTCAAAACCAAATCATATTGTTTTAAAGCGCCATAGTTGGACTTCTACTGTTGTAGGATCTTCTTTACAAGTAGAGGACCACGCTCGTATATGGGGCCACATACTTACACCATGGCTCTCATCCATGAGTCTACATGAGCTTGTTTCTCGTTCGGACATCTGGGAGACCTCGTTCGCATCTCTTTTTGTGTAGTGCATCTCAGTTCACGTAGAATTTTATAAAGAAGTTGATGGATCCGCCTTTTCTCGGTCGGGCTTCGCCTCTCGTGGTGTAGATTTATCTTGTAAGTGCTCATTGATATCTTTGATATCAAGGGTCTTTGGATGGGAGGTAGCTCATCCGATACTTTTCCACTATAATTCCCATAGGTTGGGGCCTTGTTGCGGGGAGATCATGACGGCTGGCAAGTGTTCCTTGTCGATATCTGCCGAATCAAGGAGGCCAAAGTTGCTAATCGTCTGCAAAAGTCATTCCTATTATGAGGAATGTGGAGGAAGGATTTTCTTGAACTCAAAGCCGTCTAGAGAACACTAGATGGTAAAGCGTGACAATGGTAGAACTTAGTTGAAGAGATTTTTCTTTTCTTTTTTCTCTTTTTTTTTTTTTTATTTTATTTTCTTTTTCTTTTTTTCTTTTTTTTTAACTATTAGATCGTGGAAAAGAGCCATATGGCTCAGCGATAGATATCTCGGCATTGATGAGGCCTAATGACAATCGTCTGCATGTAGCAAAAGGGCTCCCAGGCGTAATGAATGAAGTTTTCTCATGATCATCTTCAAAGAACCATGATTTGATGGTACCTGCTGAAGCAATCTGCAAAAGTAGACGGAG
Source organism: Panax quinquefolius (assembly GCA_020205615.1). Classification (NCBI taxonomy): domain Eukaryota; kingdom Viridiplantae; phylum Streptophyta; class Magnoliopsida; order Apiales; family Araliaceae; genus Panax; species Panax quinquefolius. The sequence goes on along the minus strand of CM035169.1, from coordinate 52,362,884 downwards.
TACATGTCGTCTTGGTTGTATTGTCAATGAGTATGTGGATGAATGGCACATGAAAGCTATCTTTGAGGCAAGCTTTATTCAAATCTCTGTAATCCACACAAACTCGCACCTCCTTCCCGGTTTTAGTACGGGGACTATGTTGGATAACCATTTAGGGTATGTTGACATCATGATGATCTTGAAGCTTGAAATTGTTTCACAATTTCTTCTTTAACTTTTAACTTCCACTCGGGTTTTAATCGCTTTAAGCTTACGCTGAATGGCTTGAATCCCCTTTGATGGGAAGGCGATGAATGATAATGTCCGTGTATAAATGACCATGTCTTCATGAGACCATGCAAACACATCATGGAATAGGGTCGATAGAGTAACCATGTCATTCCTTTGATTTGGAGTGAGGTCCGTACCAATCTGGACTTGTTTGGGGTTTCCTAAGGTTCCAAGGTTAAAAAGAGGTGGTTCGATCAAGATTTGGCTTGGGTTTATCTTCGACCCATTCTTTGATCTCTGAAGTAACTTCATAGTCATCTCTTGTATTTCCATCAAGTCTAGAGTCCAACTTTACATCAAAGTTACAGGTCCTTGTGGAGAATAGGCACCTCATCGACAAAATCTGAGGCACATCTAAATTCGAGTCCTGAGACAAAATATGCTTTCATTTAGTATATAACAACTTGTTCAATCACACAAAGTGTTAACTTTGTAATGATAAAAATAAGCTTATCTAATAATACATAAAAAATAGCGATTATTGCTATCTACAAGGTAGAGAGAGTTTATTCCCTTTTTACCCTCGGTCGGCAATCGCAAGGAGTCTTGCTTGAATTATCGAGGGCAAAGTCTTGGTGAATTGCAGGATGATGGAGGGCTATCATTAACCTCTTTCTCCCGAATGATGTCCATTCGCTTTGGTCCATCATCGTCTGGGGTGTATCTATTTGAGAAGTGTTTGTTTGGGTTTTTATTTGGTTTGACCGCACCATTGATGGTCGCGCCACTGACTAACTCTATTGAAGAGGAGATCGGTCTTTCGTAGTTCGAACTTTGGTTTGAAAAGGTTGAAAGGGTGGTGGTGAGAAGAGGGTAGAGATGTTTTTTTGTTTTTTTATTTATTACATGTATGGAAAATAAAAGGCATACTACTGAAGAAAGTGATCTTAGTTCCAACACTTTACGGAACTCGCACTTTCATCCCTGGATCTACATCTTCTCATTAGCTAGTTGAGGCACGATAGTCCGATTATCGATGGTTATGTCCGCCTTGAGGGCTCGTGATAGAGGTTACCCCTTGATTACGAATGTCTTAAGCTTGTGGCCCATAACTTGTTAACTTTCGATTCGGTACATTCCCTCGGGGACGCTTGATATGGACGCATTGCAAAAAGGATGAACTCTTGGATTCTTTAATGGGTTGGATTCCTGACAATCTCACCTTTTTTCTTCATCTATTCCTTTTGCCTTCTTGAGGGTTTCAAAGGATTCAACCATGAAATCTCCCTCGAGCTGTTGTCACATTTCTTGCAAAAGAACTTTCCTTTTGGTTTTCTTCCTTGGAAAGGATTAGTATTTCCTCCGCATCATCCAAGGTGATAAGATCAGGAACGTGGTTGATATCTTGGAACCATGGGACATTTGATGTTGGCGGGGAAATCTCATTTGGGGATGCCTTTGTCTCTTCTGTCACTTCTTGTATCAGGATCAGTCCACCTTGTGCTCTGGTAGAATTATAGCTCATAGCTTTCACCTCATTTGAATTGCCTGTCTCGAATGGACATCTTAAGCTTTTTATTTCCTTTTTGCCTTTTTTGGTCATGAGAAATTCTATATCCAGCTCTCCATTTTCAATGAGATCCTGGATTTTATGTCGCAAAGACCAGCATTCTTCAGTCGTATGCCCAAGTGAGTTAGAATGGTAGAGACATATCTTGGTGGAGTCATAACTCTTTATCTTGGGTTTTATAGGGCGACAACTTCAATAATCCTTCCTTTGCTTATCGTAGTGTAGCATTTCTTCTTTGGATTTGCTCGGAGGGTGAATTTTTGGACTCTTACGGAGGTTGTTTGATCTTTCATCTTTGAGAATTCGCATTCCCTCGATTGGTTCTTCCGGTTGGCGAGATCTTAACAATTTTATCATCCCCTTTTCTTGTACTTTCAACTGCTTTGATCTTCTTCATTTAGGCGGCTCATCATGGAAGATATGGGCTTATATTATGGTTAACCTCATTTTCTCTTTGCTTTCTAATAGTTGAGTGAAAAATTGCCTTGTTTCTTGATGTTGGTTGATTAATTGACTTAGCCAATGATTTACTTGATTCTGTATCGCCTCTAATTTTTGCATTCTTGGCGTACCTCCTCAAGTTTTTTCCCACTCTAGGACATTTGTTATGCGCTTTTGTGGTATTCCTCCATCTTTCGTATGTCTTTACAATTGGATACATTTCGGTAACTTCTTGACCCGATCATGTTTACTTCTTAGTATTATGTATGTCGCAATTGGAAGGTTGGTGTTGACATTTTGTTGGTCGGGTTGTTCACCACAATATCGCCACTTTCGATCGATTTTGAATCTTATGCTTTAAGAACCAACAATCCACGTATCGTGTCACGGAGACCACGAGTGGTAAGCACATCTACGGCTTGGATTGTATCTTTTGCTCCTGGTTCCAGGAGGTGGAGCTAGTTCGGTGATTTTCTTGTGATCCATTAATATCGCCAATACATATTCAAGGGAATCGCCATGCTGGAGTGAATACCCAATTTTCCGTCTTTTCAAATTTTCTTTTCTGTCTCGGGTATTGGTTGAATGCACTCTTTTTGTTGAGATGGCGATTGTCTTGCATTTTCCAAATGGGGGATGTAGTTTGGTCTCTAGCTTGCCTGTATACAACAAGGGATACATCTTCATTGCCTTTATCGGGTTCCCCCTTGGGATCACTTCGTATACTTGCCGATTTGTATATGTTTGGCGGCTACTTCCAAAGCGGTGAAGTCTTTAATCTTGCGTGCCTTGAGCCCATCTCCCATTTCGTAGTGTTTGATCATTTCGCAAATGGCTTTCCTATACCTGCTAGGATCATCTCATAGTAAGGAGCCTCTTGGATATCGATAAATGTCATTACCATCTCGGTTTACATCATTGATGGAATGACTTATGACACTAGATGTCTCCACCTTTGGTCATATTCTCGGAAAAGATTGATTACTTTGCTTTTCACTTTAGTCACTTGATATCGATCTGGTGCCATTTATGTTGGCTATCTCTTGATTTTGAAAGGCGTGGGCCAATTCTTCCCAGTTGTGGATTTTGGCATTGTCAAGTCGAGCATACCAGGCTTTAGCTTCTCCAGTGAGACTCTTTTGAAAAAGTTGCATTCTGAGGCTTTCATTTTCGACATAAGACCCCGGTTCATGCCATGTACACTTTTTTGTGCGTATAGGGATCGCTTTGCCCATTGTACTTTTCAAACTCTAGGACTTTGAATTTGGTAGGATATTGAGCCCACAGGAATATCTGAGAGATCTGAATAGGTGACACTCCCATAATTTCAGTCCCTTTAATTGATGGGATGGTATCCTCCATTTGTTGGACTTTCTTTCTTATATACCCAGTTTCTCGATCATCCACGAGATTTGTGATTTCTTTATTGGAATGAGGTTTAGGTATCTGGCTTCCATCTTTTTACGAATGCCACGAGCGCTTCCCAGTGTGAAGGACTCTACGGTTTGAGTAGGCATTATGCAGCCTCATGTATTTTTTACTTTGTTCTTTTAGAAAACAACCAATTTACTTTCTCGATTCCTTAATCCTTCAAACTCCTCTCGGGAAACAGGAGAAGGATCATGTTGGCCAGGTGTAATAAGCATTACTAGCAATGGGATCGATGCCTTCTTGGAATTTAAGCAGGTAACGGAATAGGTTGCTTCCATGCGAAAGACTTGCATAGTTTAGTCTTTAGGGAATGTATAATAACATGCTATGTGATGTGTCCATTTTAGGATTTTTATCCTGCAAAAAATCAGATGTCATTTTTTGTAGCATGTTAAATATGTATGTACACATTTCTTTATATTTCTCATTACATGGAGATATATATGGAATTGTGTTTACAAGTAATTGAAATGAGAGCATGAAGAGACTTTCCTCTAGTTTTGGGTTTATCGGAGGTCGACTTATCTTAGGTTACTCTCATGACTTTTTGGTATGAAGGTTCCCCAAATCATCGTAATCTACTAGATGGGAAGTTATTACGGTCTTTCAAGCTGGAGCGAATTTGGGTGGTGCCTTTCACGAGCCTCGGAGAATTAGTCTTCTCACGAGTCCGATAATCAAACACCGATGGGATAGCCTCCACAGTGGAGGGACCACACAACATACATTCACATACATCGCGTCTCACCGTATGAAATGATGACATGTCTGAAGCACTAATAATATCATAAGCGGTTTATAGTCTGAAGCTTACACGAATATCACACCTGAGATATGATCTGAAGCACTAAGCTCAAACAAGACATGCATTGAAGTACACATTCATCAAATATAAATGCAACATCCACACACAAGCGGATATGATTTTTTGAAAAGATTGTAGTAGCGGCTTAAGTATTCTTACTAGAGGTCCCCCAATAGAAGTGCGCCACCGTCGACGTCGGGATTTTTGGATGTCCTTTTAAGATTACTTGTTCTTTGGTGTTCTCATTTTAGGTGAGATTTGTTTGAAAAAACAAGTGAAAAAGGTCCGACATGTATAATGTCGATGATGGGACTATTAAGAGTCGTGCTAGTTGGTTTTTAAATGGTTATACCAACACAACCGAGAAAAGGTTTACACATTGATTGATGATGTGACACCGATATCTGGTCGTGAAACAAAGATTCGTTTAGGGCAGGGGACTTGGTTATCTGGGGGAAGGTGTTAGGCACCCAGAGCATCCGTGTTACCACGGTGACCGCCTCTTTTCAAGAAACTATTATCTGAGTGTGTGTGTGTGTGTGGGTCGATGTGTATTATATATGAAAGTTATGCAAGCCCTCTTTCGAACTATATACCGCAGAGTTTGAATTTATGTAAAATTCAATTTTTAGCAAGATATGGCAATGATGTTTTATAAAAGAGGTTTTTCAAACCTGCTGCTCAATAAAGAATTAAGACCTTTTACACTCTCATTGATTTTTGATTTTATTTGCCGAATCTGAAAGCATCCGTTATGAAAATAATATATGAAAAAAATAATGTCGACTTCCTGCGTGGGTATGGAAACCATCGAGAAATCTGAGACATCGCAGAATAATTTACAAAACACTTACAATTGAAAATGTCCATCACGAGGCACCGAATCTAGATCGAATGAGATGAATCTCACATCACGTGATTCTAAGCGCACGAATATTGCAATTTGTATAAAAGCAATAAGCGGTATATATATAAAAGCGGTCGATATATATATATACGAACGGGATCACCAACCACGAAGCACCTCCATGGGGATCGAAATATAGATAAAATTATAGATACGGTTAACCACCACGAAGGAAACTCGGTAAGCGGAATGAAATGTAAATAAAATGCGGCATAAATGCAAGTAAATCAGCAGCCAAATGAAGTAAACTCAAGCGAAGGACAAAACAAATATATATATATGTATATATATATATATATATATAGAAAAGCAATATAAACACACAGGATGTAAAATCGAGGCTCATCGAACATAGTTTGACCACGGTTTATATATATAAGTATATATATAAAAGCGAAGTAAACGCATTGCCCGAGGCAAAGAAGTCTAGGCTCATCGAACAAAGTCAAACACACAGTTGATATATATAAGTATATATATATATATAAGCGAATAAGCGCGCCGGAGGCCGGAAAAGTACAGGCTCATCGAGCAAAGTCAAACTACTACGGTTATATATATATATATATATATATATATATATATATATACTATAGGATTTATTATAAGACTATGAAGACAAACTTGAATGTCCATACTCTTAATAAAAAGCCCTAAAAGATCACATTGTATTAATTGAAAGTTCGACGGTGATCTTTAATATCAGGATCCTAGAACAATTCTATGGAAGGATATGGCGTTACCCGGTCGATGGATTTTACCAGTGAAATACCACAACATTGCCTTTAGTAAACAACATAGTGAACATAGAAAACATAAAGGCAATTTTACGATGGGCATCGAAGTTAACTTTGAGCGTTCCAGAAGACTAGTTATTATAGAAGATTATTACAGTTCTTGGCTCCTTCCATGGATCACTGAAGAGATCCACAGAAGTCATAGTAATCATTACATAAGTGACATTAAGTTAAAAGAATTTTAAATCAAGGTCAAACAAGTCATCCTTGTTATTCTTGTCACCCTCACCTCGAGAAATTATCCGTGAGAGAAGAAAGTTCTTAACTATAAGGCTCATACGAGCTTCCTACTCGATCGATTTTGATGCTCTATTAATAATCAATTAAGAGTCATTAAAAAAGAATTTAAGTTAGATTGGACTAATCGGTAAATGACTTTAATTCCAAATCTAATAAAATTAAAAAGACATCAATTTAGAAAATCACTTTTGAAAAGGAAAGAGATAAATTAGTTAATAAATGGAAAAATTTTATTAATAATGAAAAATTAACATTACCTTCTATGATTGGTATGAAAGCGATGTCGATATAAATGCAATGTTATAACTAAAACTCAATGGGTTAAAGAAACAAGTCTAAAGTCTCGTCTACAAGAAACCTCAATGGGTTAGAATGCATCTTAATTTAGGTAAAAAATACTTCAATTCTGGCCGGTCCATTTAAAATATCGATGGAGTTAATGATGATAAAAAATCATAGAACAATTAAATTTTAGTAACGATACCTATGCAATCTGTAGGAAAGCAGGTTAGAGCGAGGATTGAAAGAAAAATTTGAAGAAAATATAATTAAAAACCCGAGTCGAAAATTGTTCAACCACTATTAAAACTACCGGAAAATAGAAAAAATTAGGTTTACCTAATAAAGGCGTTGATCTTATAGTAATTTATTGACGATTATTTAAAAATTAAAACAAAAATGAGCAGGAAACAAAAGCGGCACTATTCTTATTATCAAATTCTATTTAAATCTAATAAAATCTATGAATGGAACATTAGTGGTTTAGTGAACAAAAGAAATCTCGACAAGTTAAACCATATGTCCACGTAGTAGCAAACAACTATCTTACCAAATTCAACACTTCACTCGACGGATATTGTTGAATTATTGGCGATGGATTCTGGTATTCTCGGATCTTGGTGGGAAAAACACCTCACTGAAGATTCTAGATTATCTATAATCCATGTTGTTCGATTAGATGACTGACAATGACCCGATTTTTTAATGAAACTATAGGCATAGGGCCACACGATGGAGTAAACACTTTAATTTATAATATAATAAAACACTTCATTAGGAACCTAGTAACATCACTAAAAAGAATCCAAGTGATCCGTTGAGTAATCTCACTTGTCCCACCTAAGTGATTTTAGATGGTACAAGATGTTTTTACTTCAAGAGTTATGATCTTGAAATAGCGGTAATAAACCATTACGGAAAGAAAGTTTGTCGATGGTTTCATAGTCCTTATTTGCTTTCATAAGGTTAAGTGAAGAACTAAGTAAAAATTTGGGATATATTGATTATGATAATCTCACTTATGGTGACATAATCAGTTATATTCAAAGATAGGATTAAAAATGTGCATTGATTTCAAGTTAGCCAAACAAGCCCGATAAAAGACAAAAAGAAGGCTAAATATGAGTTAGGAACATTCTGCGAAGCAATATGGTTTACCTCACATGGCTCCTTCGGGGCGAAAACTTATGATAAACTAAGTTTTAAAATGAAAACTTTAATGAAAGAAAGAAAAGATTAAGAAGATGACCTATGAATCGGTAAAAGTAATCTCTTTCTTTTATTTATAAACATTTGAGGAAGGGATTACATTAATTCCTAGATCTAAATGTTTAAGGGGAAGATCGAATTATTAAGGACTTCGACTTCATCTTCTAACTAAGAAGATCGTTTCAAAAGCTTCGCTCTCAACTAACTAAGAGAGAAGGAGAGAGGACCTCGGTAGAGCTTTTTAGAGAGAGAAGCTCTGAGGCTACATTGAATTAAGCTTCAAAGAAACTCTAAACACTTGAGTTTCTTTAAATAGAAAACCTAAAAGTAAATTACTATTTGATTCACGCAGAATCACTATTACATTAATCAAGTAAAAGTAATTTACTAAAGTAAAAGTAAAACGTAAGAAACATTTTACATTTACTTTTACATGGGTAAATGTAAGAAACATTTAACTTGAGTAAAAGCAAAAGTTATTCTTTTACTTTTACTTTTACATTTACTAAAGTAAAAGACTTTTGCTTTATGGAAAGCAAAAGCTGAGATGATGGATGGGCCATCACCGTCTCATGACTCAAGATGCCTCTAGCGCTTCTTCGTCGCTTGGTCGTCCGTCTCAGAGGTGATGGAAGGTGCTGTTGATCATATTCTCAGATGAGTCACCATCCCCATACATTTTCACTTTAAAATTTTTATCCAGGAAATAACCCTTTCACCAACAAAAATTTGGTTTATAAAGAAGGAGGAAAATAATTTTCTACCGAAAATTGTTCAAAATCTTCAAAATTTCTTAGATTTTGTAAAAAATTTTGTGTAAAAACAATTCAGACTGAAATCTAAAACAAAGGATCACTCGATTGGTCCTGATCTATCAGTGAAATCGATCTAAACAAAAGACTTCTTTGTTAACTATTTAAACAAAAATTCTTTTTCTTGAAGGTCCACTTAGATTCTAGCCTTACATGCCTTGAACACATACCCGTATATCTAAAGATTCCATTTAGACTTACACTGCTCCCAATTGAGACTTACAAACGGCATTATTCGGGACTTAAGGTGATCTTGGGTGGTTTACTGAAAAAGGCTCAAAGCGATTAAAAGCGAGAGAAGAAAAATAAAAGTTTGAAAAAAACATTTAAGTAAACAAATCAAACTGCTTTTTAATCGAAACCACCGATAGCATCAAGAACCAACCGTGTGGCTCGATACCATATAACAAATGGATAAGTTTTTAAATGAAAACTTTAATGTAAGAAAGAAAAGATTAAGAAGATGACCTATGAATCCAGTAAAGTAATCTCTTTCTTTTATTTATAAACATTTGAGGAAGGGATTACATTAATTCCTAGACTAAATGTTTAAGGGAAGATCAAAGTATTAAGGACTTCTTCTTCATCTTCTAACTAAGAAGATCAAGTCGAAAGCTTCGCCTTCTACTAACTAAGAGAAGGAGAGAGAGACCTCCTAAGAGCTTTCTAGAGAGAGAAGCTCTAAGGCTACATTGAATTAAGCCTAAAGAAACTCTAAACACTTGATTTTCTTTAAATAGAAAACTCGAAAAGTAAATTACTATTTGATTCACGCAGAATCACTATTACATTAATCAAGTAAAAGTAATTTACTAAAGTAAAAGTAAAACGTAAGAAACATTTTACATTTACTTTTACATGGGTAAATGTAAGAAACATTTAACTAAAGTTAAAAATATTTAACTTAAGTAAAAGCAAAAGTTATTCTTTTACTTTTACTTTTACATTTATTAAAGTAAAAGACTTTTTGCTTTACTTGAAAGAAAAAGTCGAGATGATGGATGGGCCATCACCGTCACGCGATGAAGATGCTCCTCTAGCGTTCTTCGTTCGATCGTCCGCTCTCCTGTGGATGCTTGGAAGGTGTCATTGATCATCTTCTCAGATGAGTCACCATCCCCATACATTTCCACCTTAAAATTTTTATCCAGGAAATAACCCTTTCACAAAAAAAAATTTGGTTTATAAAGAAGGAGGAAAAAAATTTTCTACCTAAAATTGGTCAAAATCTTCAAAATTTCTTAGATTTTGTAAAAATTTTTGTTTAAAATCAATTATAACTGAAATCTAAAACAAAGGATCACTCGATTGGTCTTGATCTATCAGTGAAATCGATCTAAACAGAAGACTTCTTTGTTAACTGTTTAAACAAAAATTCATTTTCTTGAAGGTGCACTTAGACTCTAGCCTTACTTGCCTTGAACACATACCCGTAGATCTAAAGATTCCCTTTAGCCTTATACTGCTCCCAATTGAGAATTACAAACGGCATTATTCGGGACTTAAGGTGATCTTGGGTGGTTTACGACGAATGTCGGGCGATTAAAAGCGGAGCAAGAAAAATAAAAGTTTGAAAAAAACATTTAAGTAAACAAATCAAACTTTTTTCAATCGAAACCACCGATAGCATCAAGAACCAACCGTGTGGCTCTGATACCATATAACAGCTGCGATAAGTTTATAAAATGAAAACTTTAACAGAAGAAAGTAAAGATTAAGAAGATGACCGGTGAATCGGTAAAGTAATCTCTTTCTTTTATTTATAAACATTTGAGGAAGGGATTACATTAATTCCTAGACAAAATGTTTAAGGGGAAGATCAAGTATTAAGACTTCTTCTTCATCTTCTAACTAAGAAGATCGAAGATGAAAGCTTCACCTTCCTGGCTAACTCTGAGAGAAGGAGAGAGGACCTCTAAGAGCTTTCTAGAGAGAGAAAGCTCGAGGCTACATTGAATTAAGCCTAAAAAAACTCTAACACTTGATTTTTTTTAAATAGAAAACCTAAAAGTAAATTACTATTTGATTCACGCAGAATCACTATTACATTAATCAAGTAAAAGTAATTTACTAAAGTAAAAGTAAAACGTAAGAAACATTTTACATTTACTTTTACATGGGTAAATGTAAGAAACATTTAACTAAAGTTAAAAACATTTAACTTAAGTAAAAGCAAAAGTTATTCTTTTACTTTTACTTTTACATTTACTAAAGTAAAAGACTTTTGCTTTACTACTTTAAAGAAAGCAAAAGTCGAGATAATGGATGGGCCATCACCGTTTGCGATCAAGATGCCTCTAAGCTTTCTTCGTCGATCGGTCCGCCTCTCCTGGATGCTTGGAAGGTGCTGTTGATCATCTTCTCAGATGAGTCACCATCCCCATACATTTCCACCTTAAAATTTTTATCCAGGAAATAACCCTTTCACCCCCAAAAATTTGGTTTATAAAGAAGGAGGAAAAAAAATTTCTACCTAAAATTGGTCAAAATCTTCAAAATTTCTTAGATTTTGTAAAAATTTTTGTTTAAAACAAAATCGATTCAAATCAAAAACAAAGGATCACTCGATTGGTCCTGATCTATCGCTGAAATCGATCTAAATGTAAGACTTCTTTGTTAACTATTTAAACAAAAAATTCTTTTCTTGAAGGTCCACTTAGACTCTAGCCTTACTTTCCTTGAACACATACCCGTAGATCTAAAGATTCCCTTTAGCCTTACAATCGCTCCCCAATGAAGAGACTTACAAACGGCATTATTCGGGACTTAAGGTGATCTTGGGTGGTTTACTACGAAGGTCTCCAAGCGATTAAAAGCGAGCAAGAAAAATAAAAGTTTGAAAAAAATATTTAAGTAAACAAATCAAACTGCTTTTTAATCGAAAACCACCGATAGCATCAAGAACCAACCGTGGTGGCTCGATACCATATAATAAATGGATAAGTTTTTAAAAGAAAACTTTAATGTAAAAGAAAGAAAAGATTAAGAAGATGACCTATGAATCCAGAAAGTAATCTCTTTCTTTTATTTATAAACATTTGAGGAAGGGATTACATTAATTCCTAGACTAAATGTTTAAGGGAAGATCAAGTATTAAGGACTTCGCCTTCATTTTCTAACTAAGAAGATCGGGTTTAAAGCTTCGCCTCTCGCCAACTAAGAGAGAAGGAGAGAGGACCTCAAGAGCTTTCAGAGAGAGAAAGCTCGAGGCTACATTGAATTAAGCTTCAAAGAAACTCTAAACACTTGATTTTTTTTTAAATAGAAAACTCGAAAAGTAAATTACTATTTGATTCACGCAGGAATCACTATTACATTAACTAAAGTAAAAGTATTTTACTAAAGTAAAAGTAAAATGTAAGAAACATTTTACATTTACTTTTACATGGGTAAATATAAGAAACATTTAACTAAAGTTAAAAACATTTAACTTAAGTAAAAGCAAAAGTTTTATTCTTTTACTTTTACTTTTACATTTTTACTAAAGTAAAAGACTTTTGCTTTACGGAAAGCAAAAGCTGAGATGATGGCTGGGGCCATCACCGCTTCTGCATCAAGACTCCTCTCGGCCTTTTCTTCGTTTACCGTCCGCCTCCTCGTGGATGCTTGGGAAGGTGTCATTGATCATCTTCTCTCAAATGAGTCACCATCCCCATACATTTCCACCTTAAAATTTTTATCTAGAAATAACCCTTTCACCCCAAAAAATTTGTTTATAAAGAAGGAGGAAAAAAAATTTCACCAAAAATTGGTCAAAATCTTCAAAATTTCTTAGATTTTGTAAAAAATTTGTTTAAAAAACAAATCGATCAAATCAAAACAAAGGATCACTCGATTGGTCCCGATCTATCGCTGAAATCGATCTAAATGTAAGACTTCTTTGTTAACTGCTTAAACAAAAATTCTTTTTTCTTGAAGGTCCACTTAGACTTCTAGCCTTACTTTCCTTGAACACATACCCAGAGATCTAAAGATTCCCTTTAGCCTTACAATCGCTCCCAATTGAGACTTACAAACGGCATTATTCGGACTTAAGGCGATCTTGGGTGGTTTACTAAGGCTCAAGCGATTAAAAGTGGAGCAAGAAAAATAAAAGTTTGAAAAAACATTTAAGTAAACAAATCAAACTGCTTTTAATCGAAACCACCGATAAGATCAAGAACCAACCGAATGGCTCGATATACCATATAACAACAATGATAAGTTTTTAAATGAAAACTTTAAAAGAAGAAAGAAAAGATTAAGAAGATGACCTATGAATCCAGAAAAGTAATCTCTTTCTTTTATTTATAAACATTTGAGGAAGGGATTACATTAATTCCTAGACTAAATGTTTAAGGGGAAGATCAAGTATTAAGACTTCGCCTTCATCTTCTAACTAAGAAGATCAAGTCGAAAGCTTCGTCTCAACTAACTCAAGAGAAGGAGAGGACCTCGTAAGAGCTTTCTTAGAGAGAGAAGCTCTGAGGCTACATTGAATTAAGCTTCAAAGAAACTCTAAACACTTCGAAGTTTCTTTAAATAGAAAACCTAAAAGTAAATTACTATTTGATTCACGCAGAATCACTATTACATTAATCAAGTAAAAAGTAATTTACTAAAGTAAAAGTAAAACGTAAGAAACATTTTACATTTACTTTTACATGGGTAAATGTAAGAAACATTTAACTAAAGTTAAAAATATTTAACTTAAGTAAAAGCAAAAGTTATTCTTTTACTTTTACTTTTACATTTACTAAAGTAAAAGACTTTTTTCTTTACTTTTAAAGCAAAAGTCGAGATGATGGATGGGCCATCACTGTCTGGCGATCAAGATGCCTCTCAAGCGCCTTCTTCGCTGATCGGGTCCGCTCTCCTGTGGATGCTTGGAAGGTGCCGCTGATCATCTTCTCGATGAGTCACCATCCCATACATTTCCACCTTAAAATTTTTATCCAGGAAATAACCCTTTCACCCCCAAAAATTTGGTTTATAAAGAAGGAGGAAAAAAATTTTCTACCGAAAATTGGTCAAAATCTTCAAAATTTCTTAGATTTTGTAAAAATTTTTGTTTAAAAACAAATCGATCGAAATCAAAACAAAGGATCACTCGATTGGTCCCGATCTATCAAGAAAATCGATCTAAATGTAAGACTTCTTTGTTAACTGCTTAAACAAAAATTTTTTTTCTTGAAGGTCCACTTAGACTCTAGCCTTACTTTCCTTGAACACATACCAGTAGATCTAAAGATTCCTTTTAGCCTTACATCGCTCCCAATCGAGACTTACAAACGGCATTATTCGGACTTAAAGGCGATCTTGGGTGTTTACTACAAGGTCGAACGATTAAAAAGCGAGCAAAAAAAAAAAAAAGTTTGAAAAAACATTTAAGTAAACAAATCAAACTATTTTTAATCGAAACCACCGATAAAATCAAGAACCAAAAGTGTGGCTCTGATACCATATAACAGCGGGATAAGTTTTTAAAAGAAAAACTTTAATGTAAAAAAGAAAAGATTAAGAAGATGACCTATGAATCCAGAAAAGTAATCTCTTTTCTTTTATTTATAAACATTTGAGGAAGGGATTACATTAATTCCTAGACTAAATGTTTAAGGGAAGATCAAGTATTAAGACTTCTTCTTCATCTTCTAACTAAGAAGATCGGATGAAAGCTTCGCCTCCTGCTAACTCTAGAGAGAAGGAGAGAGGACCCTCAAGAGCTTTCAGAGAGAGAAGCTCCGAGGCTACATTGAATTAAGCTTAAAGAAACTCTAAACACTTCGAGTTTCTTTAAATAGAAAACCTAAAAAGTAAATTACTATTTGATTCACGCAGAATCACTATTACATTAATCAAGTAAAAGTAATTTACTAAAGTAAAAGTAAAACGTAAGAAACATTTTACATTTACTTTTACATTACATGTAAATGTAAGAAACATTTAACTAAAGTTAAAAATATTTAACTTAAGTAAAAGCAAAAGTTATTCTTTTACTTTTACTTTTACATTTACTAAAGTAAAAGACTTTTTTTTACTACGAAAGCAAAAGTGAGATGATATGATGGCCATCACTGCATTTGCGATCAAGACTCCTCTCCGCGCCTTCTTTCGTTGATCGTCCGCCTCTCTGTGGATGCTTGGAAGGTGCTGTTGATCATCTTCTCAGATGAGTCACCATCCCCATACATTTCCACCTTAAAATTTTTATCCAGAAATAACCCTTTCACCCCCAAAAATTTGGTTTATAAAAAGGAGGAAAAAAATTCAACCGAAAAATTGGTCAAAAATCTTCAAAATTTCTTAGATTTTGTAAAAATTTTTGTTTAAAAACAAATCGATTGAAATCAAATAAAGGATCACTCGATTGGTCCCGATCTATCGCTTAAATCGATCTAAACAGAAGACTTCTTTGTTAACTGTTTAAACAAAAATTCTTTTTCTTGAAGGTCCACTTAGACTCTAGCCTTACTTGCCTTGAACACATACCCGTAGATCTAAAGATTCCCTTTAGCCTTACACTGCTCCCAATTGAGACTTACAAACGGCATTTGTCGGGACTTAAGGCGATCTTGGGTGGTTTACGGCGAAGGTCGGGCGATTAAAAGCGGAGCAAGAAAAATAAAAGTTTGAAAAAATATTTAAGTAAACAAATCAAACTGTTTTCAATCGAAACCTCCGAAAAGATCAAGAACCAACCGTGTGGCTCTGATACCATATAACAACGATGATAAGTTTTAAAAGAAAACTTTAATGTAAGAAAGAAAAGATTAAGAAGATGACCTAAGAATCGGTAGAAAGTAATCTCTTTCTTTTATTTATAAACATTTGAGGAAGGGATTACATTAATTCCTAGACTAAATGTTTAAGGGAAGAGATCAAGTATTAAGACTTCTTCTTCATCTTTAATTAAGAAGATCGAAGTTGAAAGCTTCGCCTTCTCGCTAAACTCTGAGAGAAGGGAGAGGGACCTCGGAAGAGCTTTCTAGAGAGAGAAGCTCGAGGCTACATCAATTAAGCCTAAAAGAAACTCTAACACTTGAGTTTCTTTTAAATAGAAAACCTAAAAGTAAATTACTATTTGATTCACGCAGAATCACTATTACATTAATCAAGTAAAAGTAATTTACTAAAGTAAAAGTAAAACGTAAGAAACATTTTACATTTACTTTTACATGGGTAAATGTAAGAAACATTTAACTAAAGTTAAAAACATTTAACTTAAGTAAAAGCAAAAGTTTATTCTTTTACTTTTACTTTTACATTTACTAAAGTAAAAGACTTTTGCTTTACTTGAAAGTAAAAGTCGAGATGATGGATGGGCCATCACCGTCTTGATCAAGATGCCTCCGCGCCTTCTTCGTCGATCGTCCGCCTCTCTGTGGATGCTTTGGAAGGTGTTTGTTGATCATCTTCTCAGATGAGTCACCACCTCCATACATTTCCACCTCAAAAATTTTATCTAGGAAATAACCCTTTCAACCCCAAAAATTTGTTTATTAAAAAGATAGGGAAAAAAATTTTCACCGAAAAAATTGGTCAAAATCTTCAAAATTTCTTAAATTTTGTTAAAAAAAATTTTGTTGAAAAATAAATCAGATGAAATCTGATACAAGGGATCACTCGATTGGTCCTGATCTATCAGTAAAATCGATCTAAATAAAAGACTTCTTTGTTAACTGCTTAAACAAAAATTCTTTTTTTGAAGGTCCACTTAGACTCTAGCCTTACTTGCCTTGAACACATACCCAGAGATCTAAAGATTCCTTTAGCCTTACATCGCTTCCAATTGAGACTTACAAACGGCATTATTCGGGACTTAAGCGATCTTGGGTGGTTTACTACAAGGCTCCAAGCGATTAAAAGCGAAGAAAAAAAAAATAAAAGTTTGAAAAAATATTTAAGTAAACAAATCAAACTGCTTTTAATCGAAACCACCGATATAATATCAAGAACCAAGAATGGGCTCGATACCATATAACAAAATGGATAAGTTTTTAAAAGAAAACTTTAATGTAAAAAGAAAAAGATTAAGAAGATGACCTATGAATCGGTAGAAGTAATCTCTTTCTTTTATTTATAAACATTTGAGGAAGGGATTACATTAATTCCTAGACTAAATGTTTAAGGGAAGATCGAAGTATTAAGGACTTCTTCTTCATCTTCTAACTAAAGAAGATCGGTTGAAAGCTTCGCCTCCTGCTAACTAAGAGAGAAGGGAGAGGACCTCTAAAGAGCTTTCTTGAGAGAGAAGCTCTCGAGGCTACATCAATTAAGCCTAAAAGAAACTCTAAACACTTTAGTTTCTTTAAATAGAAAATTGAAAAGTAAATTACTATTTGATTCACGCAGAATCACTATTACATTAATCAAGTAAAAGTAATTTACTAAAGTAAAAGTAAAACGTAAGAAACATTTTACATTTACTTTTACATGGGTAAATGTAAGAAACATTTAACTAAAGTTAAAAATATTTAACTTAAGTAAAAGCAAAAGTTATTCTTTTACTTTTACTTTTACATTTACTAAAGTAAAAGTCTTTTGCTTTACGGAAAGCAAAATCTGAGATGATGGATGGGCCATCACTCTCTCGATCGATCAAGACTCTCCGGCGCTTTCTTCGTTGATCGGTCCGCTCTCCTGGATGTTTAAAGGTGTCATTGATCATCTTCTCGATGAGTCACCATCCCTATACATTTCCACCTTAAAATTTTTATCCAGAAATAACCCTTTCACCCCCAAAAATTTGGTTTATAAAGAAGGAGGAAAAAATTTTTCTACCGAAAATTGGTCAAAATCTTCAAAATTTCTTAGATTTTGTAAAAATTTTTGTTTAAAAACAAATCGATCAAATCAAAAACAAGGATCACTCGATTGGTCCCGATCTATCGCTGAAATCGATCTAAATGTAAGACTTCTTTGTTAACTGCTTAAACAAAAATTCTTTTTCTTGAAGGTCCACTTAGACTCTAGCCACTTTGCTTTTAAACACATACCCAGAGATCTAAAGATTCCCTTTAGCCTTACAATCGCTTCCCAATTGAGACTTACAAACGGCATTATTCGGGACTTAAGGCGATCTTGGGTGGTTTACTACAAGGCCAAGATCGATTAAAAGCGAGCAAGAAAAATAAAAGTTTGAAAAAAACATTTAAGTAAACAAATCAAACTGCTTTTCAATCGAAATCCACCGAAAAGAATCAAGAACCAAAAGAATGGCTCGATACCATATAACAAATGATAAAGTTTTTAAAAGAAAACTTTAATAGAAGAAAGAAAAGATTAAGAAGATGACCTATGAATCGGTAAAGTAATCTCTTTCTTTTATTTATAAACATTTGAGGAAGGGATTACATTAATTCCTAGACTAAATGTTTAAGGGAAGATCAAAGTATTGAGACTTCTTCTTCATCTTTAACTAAGAAGATCGGTTTGAAGCTTCGCCTTCTGCTAACTCTGAGAGAAGGGAGAGGACCTCTAAGAGCTTTCAGAGAGAGAAGCTCCGAGAGGCTACATTAAATTAAGCCTAAAGAAACTCTAAACACTTGATTTTCTTTAAATAGAAAACTAAAAGTAAATTACTATTTGATTCACGCAGAATCACTATTACATTAACTCAAGTAAAAGTAATTTACTAAAGTAAAAGTAAAACGTAAGAAACATTTTACATTTACTTTTACATGGGTAAATGTAAGAAACATTTAACTAAAGTTAAAAACATTTAACTTAAGTAAAAGCAAAAGTTTATTCTTTTACTTTTACTTTTACATTTACTAAAGTAAAAGACTTTTGCTTTACGGAAAAGCAAAAAGTCGAGATGATGGATGGGCCATCACTGTTTCAGATCAAGATGCCTCTGCGCCTTCTTCATTGACTCGTCCGCCTCCTCAGTGGATGCTTGGAAGGTGTCATTGCTGATCATCTTCTCGATGAGTCACCATCCCCATACATTTCCACCTTAAAAATTTTTATCCAGAAATAACCCTTTCACCCCAAAAATTTGGTTTATAAAGAAGGAGGAAAAAAATTTCACCTCAAAAATTGGTCAAAATCTTCAAAATTTCTTAGATTTTGTAAAAATTTTTTTTTAAAAACAAATCGATCGAAATCAAAACAAAGATCACTCGATTGGTCCCGATCTATCGCTGAAATCGATCTAAATGTAAGACTTCTTTGTTAACCGCTTAAACAAAAATCTTTTTTCTGAAGGTCCACTTAGACTCTAGCCTTACTTGCCTTGAACACATACCCGTAGATCTAAAGATTCCCTTTAGCCTTACACTGCTCCCAATTGAGACTTACAAATGGCATTATTCGGGACTTAAGGCGATCTTGGGTGGTTTACTACGAAGGTCCAAGCATTAAAAGCAAAGAAAAGAAAAATAAAAGTTTGAAAAAATATTTAAGTAAACAAATCAAACTGCTTTTCAATCGAAACCACCGATAAATGTATCAAGAAGAACCAACCGTGTGGCTCTTATACCATATAACAAATGGATAAGTTTTTAAAATGAAAACTTTAACGTAAAAAAAGAAAAGATTAAGAAGATGACCTATGAATCTCCAGTAAAGTAATCTCTTTCTTTTATTTATAAACATTTGAGGAAGGGATTACATTAATTCCTAGACTAAATGTTTAAGGGAAGATCGAAGTATTAAGGACTTCTTCTTCATCTTTAACTAAGAAGATCGGTCGAAAGCTTCGCTCCGGCTAACTAAGAGAGAAGGGAGAGGACCTCGGAAGAGCTTTCTAGAGAGAGAAGCTCTGAGGCTACATTGAATTAAGCCTAAAGAAACTCTAAAACTTGATTTTCTTTAAATAGAAAACTGAAAAGTAAATTACTATTTGATTCACGCAGGAATCACTATTACATTAACAAAAGTAAAAGTAATTTACTAAAGTTAAAGTAAAACGTAAGAAACATTTTACATTTACTTTTACATGGGTAAATGTAAGAAACATTTAACTAAAGTTAAAAACATTTAACTTGAGTAAAAGCAAAAGTTATTCTTTTACTTTTACTTTTACATTTACTAAAGTAAAAGACTTTTGCATTACGAAAAGCAAAAGCTGAGATGATGGATGGGCCATCACCGTTTGTGATCAAAGACTCCTCAAGCGCCTTCTTCGTCGGACCGGTCCGTCTCCTGTTGGATGCTTAAGGGAAGGTGTTGTTGATCATCTTCTCGGATGAGTCACCATCCCCATACATTTCACCTTAAAATTTTTATCCGTGAAATAACCCTTTCACCCCCAAAAAATTTGTTTTTATAAAGAAGGAGGAAAAAAATTTCACCGAAAATTGGTCAAAATCTTCAAAATTTCTTAGATTTTGTAAAAATTTTGTTTAAAAAAACAAATCGACTCAAAATCAAACAAAGGATCACTCGATTGGTCCCGATCTATCAAGAAAATCGATCTAAATAGAAGACTTCTTTGTTAACTGCTTAAACAAAAATTCTTTTTCTTGAAGGTCCACTTAGACTCTAGCCATACTTGTCTTGAACACATACCCGTAGATCTAAAGATTCCCTTTAGCCTTACACTGCTCCCAATTGAGACTTACAAATGGCATAAATCGGGACTTAAGGCGATCTTGGGTGGTTCACGGCGAAGGTCGGACGATTAAAAGCGGAGCAAGAAAAATAAAAGTTTGAAAAAACATTTAAGTAAACAAATCAAACTGTTTTCAATTGAAACCGCCGAACAGAATCAAGAACCAACCGTGTGGCTCTGATACCATATAATAGTGGCGATTAAGTTTTTAAAATGAAAAACTTTAACAGAAGAAAGAAAAGATTAAGAAGATGACCGGTGAATCAGTAAAGTAAACAAATCAAACTGTTTTCAATCGAAATCTCCGAACAGAATCAAGAACCAAAAGAATGGCTCTGATACCATATAACATCGGATATAGTTTTTAAAGAAAAACTTTAATGAAAAAAAGAAAAGATTAAGAAGATGACCTATGAATCTCCAGAAAAGTAATCTCTTTCTTTTATTTATAAACATTTGAGGAAGGGATTACATTAATTCCTGCACTAAATGTTTAAGGGAAGAAGAAGTATTGAAGACTTTAACTTTCTTCTTCTATAACTCTACTTGAACTTAATTCCTGAAGAAGAAGATCGTTTTAAGCTTCGCTTCATCTTCTTTAACTAAGAGAGAAAAGCTTCGAGGACCTCCTCAAGAGCTTTCTAAGTGCTTTCTAGAGAGAAGCTCTAAGGCTACATTGAATTAAGCTTCAAAGAAACTCTAACACTTGAGTTTCTTTAAATAGAAAACTAAAAAGTAAATTACTATTTGATTCACGCAGAATCACTATTACATTAATCAAGTAAAAGTAATTTACTAAAGTAAAAGTAAAACGTAAGAAACATTTTACATTTACTTTTACATGGGTAAATGTAAGAAACATTTAACTAAAGTTAAAAACATTTAACTTAAGTAAAAGTAAAGGTTATTCTTTACTTTTACTTTTACATTTACTAAAGTAAAAGACTTTTTGCTTTACGTAAAAGTAAAAGTCGATGATGGCGGATGGGCCATCACTTGCGTGGATCAAGATGCCTCCGCATCTCTTCTTCGGTTGATCGTCCATCTCCTGTGGATGCTTGGGAAGGTGTTGTTGATCATCTTCTCGGATGAGTCACCACCATCCCCATACATTTCCACCTTAAAATTTTTATCCAGAAATAACCCTTTCACCCCCAAAAATTGGTTTATAAAGAAGGAGGAAAAAATTTTCACCAAAAATTGGTCAAAATCTTCAAAATTTCTTAGATTTTGTAAAAATTTTTTGTTTAAAAACAAATCGATCAAATCAAAACAAAGAATCACTCAATTGGTCCTCGATCTATCGATGAAATCGATCTAAATGTAAGACTTCTTTGTTAACTGCTTAAACAAAAATTCTTTTTTTTTAAGGTCCACTTAGACTCTAGCCTTACTTGCCTTGAAACACATACCAGAGATCTAAAGATTCCCTTTAGCCTTATAATCGCCTCCCAATTGAGACTTACAAAAACGGCATTATTCGGGACTTAAGGTGATCTTGGGTGGTTTACTACCAAGGTCCAAGCGATTAAAAGCGAAGCAAGAAAAATAAAAGTTTGAAAAAATTTTTAAGTAAACAAATCAAACTGCTTTTCAATCGAAACCACCGATAGCATCAAGAACCAACCGTGTGTGGCTCGATACCATATAACAAATGGATAAGTTTTTAAAATAAAAAACTTTAATGTAAGAAAGAAAAGATTAAGAAGATGACCGTGGTGAATCGGTAAAGTAATCTCTTTCTTTTATTTATAAACATTTGAGGAAGGGATTACATTAATTCCTAGACTAAATGTTTAAGGGAAGAACGAAGTTTTAAGAACTTCGTCTTCATCTTCTAACAAAGAAGATCGAAGCTGAAAGTTTCGTCTCCGGCTAACTAAGAGAGAAGGGAGAGGACCTCGGAAGAGCTTTCTAGAGAGAGAAGCTCTAAGGCTACATTGAATTAAGCCTAAAGAAACTCTAACACTTTAGTTTCTTTAAATAGAAAATTGAAAAGTAAATTACAATTTGATTCACGCAGGAATCACTATTACATTAACTGAAGTAAAAGTAATTTACTAAAGTAAAAGTAAAACGTAAGAAACATTTTACATTTACTTTTACATGGGTAAATGTAAGAAACATTTAACTAAAGTTAAAAACATTTAACTTGAGTAAAAGCAAAAGTTATTCTTTTACTTTTACTTTTACATTTACTAAAGTAAAAGACTTTTGCTCTACGGAAAGCAAAAGCTGAGATGATGGATGGGCCATCACCTGTCTGTGACTAAAGATGCCTCTGGCGTCTTCTTCGTTCATCGTCCGCTCTCTGTGGATGCTTAAGGTGTTGTTGATCATCTTCTCAGATGAGTCACCAATCCCATACATTTCCACCTTAAAATTTTTATCCAGGAAATAACCCTTTCACCCCAAAATTTTGGTTTATAAAGAAGGAGGAAAAAAAATTTCTATCGAAAATTGGTCAAAATCATCAAAATTTCTTAGATTTTATAAAAATTTTTGTTTAAAAACAAATCAGACTAAAATCTGAAACAAAGGATCACTCGATTGGTCCTGATCTATCAGTAAAATCGATCTAAATAAAAGACTTCTTTGTTAACTATTTAAACAAAAATTCTTTTTCTTGAAGGTCCACTTAGACTCTAGCCATACTTGCCATGAACACATACCCATAGATCTAAAGATTCCCTTTAGCCTTACACTGCTCCCAATTGAGACTTACAAACGGCATAAATCGGGACTTAAGGCGATCTTGGGTGGTTCACTACGAAGGTCCAAGCGATTAAAAGCGAGAAAGAAAAATAAAAGTTTGAAAAAATATTTAAGTAAACAAATCAAACTGTTTTCAATCGAAACCGCTGAACAGATGTAATCAAGAACCAACCGTGTGGCTCTGATACCATATAACAGCGGCGATTATGTTTTTAAAATGAAAAACTTTAACAGAAGAAATAAAAGATTAAGAAGATGACCGGTGAATCGGTAAAGTAATCTCTTTCTTTTATTTATAAACATTTGAGGAAGGGATTACATTAATTCCTAGACTAAATGTTTAAGGGAAGAAGGAAGTATTGAAGACTTCTTCTTCATCTTTAACTAAGAAGATCGAAGCTGAAAGCTTCATCTTCGGCTAACTCTAGAGAGAAGGGAGAGTGGACCTCGGAAGAGCTTTCTAGAGAGAGAAGCTCTGAGGCTACATTGAATTGAGCTTAAACAACTCTAAACACTTCGAGTTGTTTAAATAGAAAACTGAAAAGTAAATTACTATTTGATTCACACAGGAATCACTATTACATTAACTGAAGTAAAAGTAATTTACTAAAGTAAAAGCAAAACGTAAGAAACATTTTACATTTACTTTTACATGGGTAAATGTAAGAAACATTTAACTAAAGTTAAAAACATTTAACTTGAGTAAAAGCTAAAGTTATATTCTTTTACTTTTACTTTTACTTTTACATTTACTAAAGTAAAAGAGATGATGGCGTGGGCCATCACTGTTCGATGATCAAGACTCCTCCGGCGTCTTCTTGGTTGACCGTCCGTCCTCGCTCTTAGGAAGGTGTTGTTGATTATGAACTTTATTCTAGTTTGGTTCTACTAGAGCCACCAAGTGAACCAAAAGGTCAAACTTAGGTGCAAGAATTAAATTTAAATATAACTTTTACATTTAAATCCCAGGCTCCATTACAAACTGGGTCTTCAAGCGCTACTTGCTTCCTGATCTCCAATTTTTCTAAATTAATTCTAACTATTCCTATTACAAAACTATTTAAAATAAATAGAAAACTTGATCGTGAAATCGAGGGAAGTACATAGGTGGGAGATAGAATTTACATTAAGAAAAATTTAGAGAAGACAGGTACATGTAATTCCCATTTAATAAAATCCATACATTCAAACATCTAACTAAAATAAAATCCAATCACATTGGTCAATAGTCCATAATCAATCCTATTTATTATCATACACATCTACATATGCATTAATAAATAATTCATCTCATGAATAATAAACATTCAATATATATGTATATATATATTGATATTATTTAATAAGCAAATTTAGTTAACATAAAATTTAATTTTGAATCAAAATAAACTTCTTTATTTTAATCCAAATTTAAATCAAAATAAACCTCTTTTATTTTAATTTATCCAATTTTGAATAAAATAAACTATTTTATTTTAATCAAAATCTTTAATCAAAATAAACTCATTTATTTTAATTAATTACTAATCCAATTTCAAGTAAAAAACTCCTTTATTAAAGGAAACACAGTTTTTCTTTTACTATTCACAAATAAACTCCTTTATTTTGAATAATATGAAATCTTATTCCATATCTAAATAAACTCCTTTATTTAAGAAAATCTTGATTCTCTTTCCTATTAACAAATAAACTCTTTTATTTTGAATAATATGAAATCTTATTTCATATCTAAATAAACTCGCTTATTTAAGGAAACATGGAATCCAATTTTAAAAATTAAAATAAACTCTTTATTTTAATTATAAAATTATTAAGAATATTATATTAAAAACCGCCATGAGATATAAGCTGGGTTTGGTTGGGGAACCGGATTATTGTAAATATTTCAAGTGACTTATTGTAAATATTTCAAGTTATCAATAAAATTATTCATGTTTAGTGAGAAATCGTGGTTTATATGCGCGCCATTTCCAATCATCTCTCTCGATTATCTCTGCTCACTTCAAATGTTATCGAGCTAAGTTGTTTGTGTTTCTAAATGCCGAGTAAAGATCTTTTTAATTATACTCTTTCCTTCTTTCAAAACCTTCTTCTTTTCATTTTTTCAAGTCACCTAATCCTTACATGTAGTCCACCTAGTTCGCCTCTAACCTTTGTAAGTCTCTTGGGTGAGCAGTGTCGGTTTTAGAACTTAGGTATGAGTCTACTGAGGGTGAGAGTGTATGAATGAACGAAAAATGATTAAGAATTATTTTTGAAATTAGTAAAGATGAGTAGATTATTTAGATCTAGCTCTTCAGTTAGTAACCGGTCAGCTTTACGTCCTGTTCCTGACATAGTTAACCAAGAAGAACACAGTTATGAAAATATCAGTCAAGTTTTAAATAATTGGAACATACCCAGAGTTTCTCCCAGAGAAATCTATCAGTCAACCTTTTTAGATGATTTACTAGCTGATTCAATGGCTGGAACTAGGCTAACAGGGATATGGGAAGGAGGAAATTCTTCTAAACTTGGCCAACTATCCTATAAACACCAAATTTATCCCACCATTTTATGAAAAATTGACAGGAGACATAGAGACTGGAAGAAATTGCTGTATGGGACGTCTGAGTACCGGACGTTGGTGACTAAAAAGTGGTAACTTGACATGGAGAGAGAATGATGTATTGCCACTTGAGAATCCATGGGATTTTGTATTTACTGATAAAAAGAAGGAAAACTGAGATTCCCTCAAACTTGGGATGATATTTATTGTGATTAGTAAAATGAGTGAATTGAGCTTGGAGGAGATCTGGAAGAATCTCTAAGCAAGGACCAAACCTAGACCACAAGAGGGTGAACCAGAATGGGAATTGACTCTTAAATTTGTGGTCAAATTATAAAAACCACCAATGACTATGATCTTCATTCTGATGGAGAAAGATTTTATTCCATGCTTCAACATAATCAAAATAACAATAAGAATTTGTTTGACTGGGAAGTTGCCTAAGACTAGAAGGAGAACCTCCCCAATCTGAGAAACTAAGAATTTGTTTAATATACAGGGAATGATAAAGAATCTTGGATTCATTATCTTTGGCGTAAATAGGCTTAATAAATATTGACTCGGTTTCAAGGAGGATGTCCTTATAAAACGCAAGGGATTTATAAGGAGCCCATGGAATGAAATGCCATCTAGTAGGAAAATACTGGGCAGCGAGCTGAATAGGATCATTTTTAGTCTTCATGTGAAGTTCTAAATGGAACAAATGTTGTTCCCACTTTAGAAGATACTTAGAAGCGGTGTAATCGGGTTTTGAATAGGTAGCCTTTGACGAATTCTTCAGTATGGATCCACCGGTGCAGGCCGATGGCTAAAACGGAAGAAAAAGCTTTGGAATTGTTCCAAGAACTCAAATTTGTTAATTGGGTTTGGTTGGGGAACCGAATTAATCAAGCGAGGAACTAAAGTTTCCTTTAATCGATTATTTGGGCGGAGGAGCCTTGCCCACGAGAAGAAGGTCCTTCTCGCATAGTCATGATGCAGATATAGTACTTGTTTTAATGAATTCACGTGTAAAAAAATCAGGAACATAATTGTTACTTCCTTTAATATATTCAATATCAAAATCAAAAATACTCAGAAGAGCCTGCCACCTAGCGAATGAATGCTTAGAGGCGACGTTCTCAACGTCCTTTTCAAGAATAAATTTTGCTGATTTACAATCTATCCTAACAGGGAATTTTTGATTCAATAAGTCACATTGGAATTTATTAATACATAAAACAGGTGATAAAATTTCTTTTTTAATAGTACTATAATTTAATTGAGTAATATTCCATGATCCAGAATGAAAACGAACAATTTGTTCAAGAGAAGAAGGAGTTATCTTTTGTTTGAGAATGCCACCGAATCCAATGTCAGAGGCATCAGTTTCAACTATTTTGAATGCTGAGTCATTTAAAATGCCAAGGCAAGGCAAAACCTTAACATATTTTTTGACTTGTTGGACGACAGAAGTGTGAATGTCGGTCCAAGGAGGGGGATTACTTTGTAAACGCTGAAATAGAGGTTTACAAATCTTCCTGAGATCTTGGTAAAACTTGCCAATATAATTAAACGAGCCCAGAAATCTTTGTAGCTGTGTTTTGTTGGTAATCTTATCTGGATAACGGTCGGCAAATTGAATAGCTCTGTCAATAGGTTGAGTGAGTCCACGATAGAGGATTAGACTGAGAAACCTGACTTTTGTCAGAAACAGACTACACTTGGAAGGAGAAAGAACAAGACCATTGGTTTTAACCATTTTGAAGAACGAATTCAAATGCTTAATATGCTCTTCAATAGTCTTGGAATAAACAAGGATGTCATCGATATAGACGATAATGAAATGGTTGAAGGGATTCAAAATATTATTAAGAATATTCTGAAATTCGCTGGGTGCGTTTTTCAAACCAAATGACTGAACATTCCATTCATAATGACCGAACGGAGTGGTGAATGCAGTTTTGTACCTATCTTTTGGGTGGATGGCGACTTGCCAAAAATCAGATTTTAGGTCAAATTTACTAAAAATAGTGGAGGAGCTTAAACTACTAAGGAGATATTCCTTGTTGGGTAAGGGATACCTAATCCATTCTAGAACTTTGTTTAATGGTTTGTAATTAATAATTAGACGGGGAACACCCCTCTCCTTTTTTGCATCATTGTTAACAAAGAACGCAGGGCAAGACCAAGGTGATTTGATGTGTCTAATTAAACCTTTATTAAGAAGATCGTTAATCTCCTTTTTGCATAATTCCATTTGTTTATGACTCATTTGAATAGGTCTAGCCTTAGTGGGAATTAAATATTCTTTAAATTCTTTGGCATATGGTAACCTCGACTACATGCTTCTTTACTATGCGGAAGGCGTTGGGAGACTTCGACATAAATTATCATTTAAGTAACTTTTTAGATCAGTTATTTTCTCTTGAACTTTTTTATTCTTAAGCTGTTCTTCAACTTGTTTATATCTGATTTCTTCCTTTAAGAAGCTTAAATGGGTAACTTTGCAATTCAACAGATTCAAAGATTTTGAAATTGATTTTTCTTGAATAAATTTTAAATCTCTTTCTTTTGGTTTAATAAGGAACCTTAATGTTATCTTTCTGCCTAAATTTCATAGGTTAATCCATTATTACTGGTAGTAAATGGGTATAATAAATATATAAATGGTAACCCTAAGATGATTTTATCTGTGAGATTGCGTATTAAAACAAACGAGGTTTTAAACACATATTATCCTGACAGATATGAACTTTAGGTAACTTATACTTTATTTCCATTTGGCTACCAATGGCCGAATTGAGTTTTTCACTAGTTTTCTTATAATATCTAGTAGGGATAAGACTTTCTTGAATACAGTTCAGGTCTGCACCAGTGTCAACTAAGGCAGGGAGCTGTATTGAGAAAGTTTTATCAATGACTAAATTAATGGAAATATACCATTTTTGAATGGTGATATCCTTATTTCTTTTAAGGGAGAGACCTTGAATAAAAAGATCAGCTTCATCCTTAGTTCCAGATGACTCGGGAATATCATTATCTTCTTCACTAGAGGAAAAATTATGAACTTGGAGATCTGACTTCTTATCTTCAATCTCTTTTCTTAAATTAGAAACGTCTAATTTTAAATTAAAAATTTCCCTTTTTAGTTTATTAACTTCTTGATTTAGTTCTGGGAGTGTGACTTCCTTAATTGGGGATTTAAACCTCTCAAGAGTTTTATTAAGACTAAAGACAGGCTTTTCTTTGACTTTAATCATCTTATCCGTGACTTTTTTTATCTTTGGTAAATAAATCTTTTAGTTGCTTTGTGTATTGAATTTTTAATTCAAAATCAGCAATTTTACTAATTAAATCAATTAACAAAGAGCTTTCTTCTTCTTCTTTGGTAATTATATTTATTCTTTTACAACAGTTATTACTGCAATCATCAGCATATAATGTAACTTCGTTATCACTATTTGATTCGTCGTTACAAGTGTTGCTACACGAAGAGTCAGGAATATCAGATTCTTCGTTATTGCTGACATTGTTTTCAATTCGTATTAATTCTAACAATTGTTCAGTGTCTTCAGTTGAAATATTTAACTGAGCTAGTTTTGCTTAACTCTGCACTCACTTTTATAGTTCCCCTTTTGCCCACAATTGTGGTAAACAATTTTACTCTTGTAAAACTTCTTTGATTTCTTGGTTGATTTATTACGAGATGACTTAGGCTTAGTATAATAATTTTCCTGATTAATATTTTTATCTTGCTTATGTTTTCTTTTATGGCGTTTATGATTTTTACGGGACTCAATATGTTTATGCCTGTGCTTTCTTCTAGAGGGAGCAACAGGGGGTAAGCCATATTGTTCGCAAAATGTTCCTAACTCATATTTGGCTTTATTTTTGTCTTTACCTGCTTGTATAGCTAATTTGAAATCAATACACATTTTTAAGCCAATTTTTTGAATATTGCTTATGATATCACCGTAGGTTAAATTATCATAATCAATGTATCCTAAATTTTTACTTAATTCTTCTCTAACTTTATGAGCAAATAATGAAGGTAAACCATTGACGAATTTTTCTTTCCAAAATGGTTTATTACTATCATTGCGCATCATGACACGTGAAGTAAATACATCTTTATACCACCTAAAATCACTTAGAGTGGGACAAGTGAGGTTATTAAGTTGATCATGAATTCTCTCGGTGATGTTACTAGGCGTTCCAACGAAATGTTTAATTATAGTGAAAATTAAAGTATTACCTCCGTCAGGCGGACCAATACCAGCATCTACATCAAAGATGGAATTGTCGTCATCATCTAATTGGATAGCATGAATTATTGATACTCTAGAATCCTCTGTGAGATGTTTTTCCCACCAAGATCTAAGAATACCCGTAAATCCACTAGCTATTAATTCAACAATGTCTGGTTGAGACAGGTTGTTGAACTTAATAATATATCTATTAGCTACCATAGACATATGATTTAATTTATTTAAAATTTCTTGTTCACTAAATCCATCAATATTCCATTCATAAATTTTATTAGAAGAAACAGAGAATTGTTTATCTAGATTTCTTTCCTCGAACTGTAAATCAGGAGGAGTGGGTCTAGAGTACCAATTTATAGTAATACTAGTATTTTTAACAGTTAATTTGTTAAGCTGGTCATTCAGGTCTGCAACAGTATTAGACTGATCGGAGGAACTACTGCTTTCATTATCAGATTCAACCTAATCAATAAGAGCTATAGTGCCACTTGAGCTGGCTTCATTTTTGAGTTTTTTTAAATAATTTATCAATAGCATGAGTTAGTTCATTATCTTGATTAGGTAAACCTAACTTATGTCTATTTTCTGGTAATTTAATTAGAGGTTGTTCAATCTTTGAATCGGGTCTTTTAATAGCGATTTCTTCAAATTTTTCTTCAATCCTATCAAGTTGTCTACCAATAGTTGCTAAGTATTGATTACTAAAATTTAATTGCTCAATGATTTTTTATCATCTTTATTATTATCTGAAATCTTAAACGGACTAGCAATGACCAAGTATTTTTAACCTAATTAAAATAGATTCTAACGAGGATGATGAAGAAGAAGTTCTCGACTTATCTTCCCTAACCCATTGTGTTTTAGTAATAACATTACATTTACTTTGATATTGTTCATACCAATCATAAAAAGTAATGTTTATTTTTTCATTAATTATAAACCTTTTCCATCTGTTGATAATCTTATCACGTTCCTTTTCAGTAGAGTGATTAGATCTAAACAAATGTCTTTTCTCTTTATTAGATTTGGAATTAAAAATTTTAATCAGATTATCCCAATTTAAAACAAACTCCTTTTTAATGACCCTTAATTGTTTATTAATAGGTGCATCAAAATCTGATTGAGTAGGATACTCAGAAGATGCCGGAGAAGAAGAACCTTCTTCCTCAACCTAGTCATTTTGAGTATAGCAAGGATGGCTCGCTTGTCCTTGATTAAGAATACCTTTTAATTTTATATCTTTAATAGAAGAGTTACTGAGTACTTCAGTGTCTCTTCGAGTATGAACTGAAGGTCCTGAAGAACTAGTAAAATCTTCTATGATTACTGGTCTCCTACTTCTTTCAAAACTTATTTTGACAGTTCCGTCAGAAAATTGTCTAATGTTTTCAACATTTAATAAGTTATTGACTACGGGCTGTTGAGGTATTTCACTGGGTAAAGTCCATTGACTAGGTAGCGTAACGTCTTTCCAGAGTATGGTCCTAGAGATTTGAACATTGGCATCACTAGTTGAACTCTGGATTAAAACCGTTTGATCTTTTGGACTTTTATTAAGAGCATGAACTTTTAAGTTAGTTTTCATGGTTTTATAATAAATCCTATAAATCAAATCAAGAGGCTGAGAGCCCTCAAACAATTGAGTTATCTCACGGCGGCTTTAATATTTAAAGTCAAAGCTTTTAGCAAATTATGATCACTAAGCCATAATGTGAAGTCGAAAAGCAATTGAAATGGATCGGACCATTATGCGGACTTGCTTCCATAATTCCAATAATACTGTGGTGATAATTCAAAAATCAAGCGTCTCTAGGCAGTAGGTAGATACATGAATTAATTCCTTTTATGTTAAGTGGTTTAACTATAACTTGAACCGCACCTATATGAATAAAATTATAACCCTTCTTCCTATGTCTTTTAATAACATCAGGAGACTACAATTTTCATATAAATAATTTTATTGATAACTTGAAATATTTACAAAACTGAAATTTAAATTGACTTACAAATTTATTCAGAACATTAAGAAGAGAAGAAGAAGATGAGGTAGAGAGAGGCTAACAGCGGTAGAGGCTAGAGATTCGACTGAGAAGGAACTCAGCGTCTTTTGAAGTCTGATTTGTTAACTAAGTTCAAGTTCCTTTTATAGAGTAAGGAAATAACTATTACAAAGTTACTATTACAAAAGTGAATTATTACAGACAGTAATTACTATTGATGAACAGTAAAACAGTGTTGACTTTTTTACTATTCATGGACTTTTTTGGCAACTTTAGATCGAACCATGTGACAAAGCTACTTTCGATGATAAAGCTGACGCTTCCTTTTGACTAAATGGCCACGGGGCCGGGTGCATGTGACTAATGGCTGCTTTCGATGGAAAAGCAGGAGATTCTTTTTCTTAAAGTCACGGAGCAAGTGCTTGTATTTGATCGAGGTCGCCAGAGCAGTGCTTGCAAATGAGATGTCAAACAAAAGGGTCTTGAGCATCTTGAAGATTGACGGTGCTGTAAGGGTCATTACTATCATCATCTTCATTTTGACTGGTAAATATTATCTGAAATCTTAAAGGGACAAGCAATGACTGAAGTATTTTTAATCGGAATTAAAATAGATTCTAACAGAGGATGATAAGAAGAAGTTCTCGACTTATCTTCCCTAACCCATTGTGTTTTCGTAATAACATTACATTTACTTTGATATTGTTCATATAAATCATAAAAAGTAATGTTTATTTTTTCATTAATTATAAACCTTTTCCATCTGTTGATAATCTTATCACGTTCCTTTTCAGTAGAGTGATTAGATCTAAATAGATGTCTTTTCTCTTTATTAGATTTGGAATTAAATTTTTTAACTAGATTATCCTAATTTAAAAAAAACTCCTTTTTAATGACCCTATTTGGGGCGGAAGCAGATAATCAGAGAGATGATTGGAAATGGCGCAGATAACAACACAGTTTACTACTAAACATAAATAATTTTATTGATAACTTGAAATATTTACAAAACTAAAATTTAAATTGACTTACAAATTTATTCGTAACATTAAGAAGAGAAGAATAAGAGGAGGTAGAGAGAGGCTAACAATGGTAGAGGGCTAAAGATTCATCGAGAAGGAACTCAAATGACTTTTGAAGTTTGATTTGTTAACTAAGTTCAAGTTCCTTTTATAGAGTAAGGAATTATGTGACACCCCCAAAATAGGTCCAATCCACCCAACCTATTCTGAGTCGCCAAATACATGGTACAGAAAACAACTACAACTTTATTACAACAATTTTTGTGCAAAATACAACAACACATATGCTGTGAGTTTTAATACAAATATATACCAACTATGACTCGTGTCCCAACCGTAATGTGACAAATGTCCCATCAGTGGACATCACCTCACAGTGATACCTACATAAAGGTATAGTCAAAAACTATTTTAGAAATTAGAATCTTTGGGAAGTGCTCAAGGAAACCTTCGCATACATGGGAGGTCATGCTTCCAGGTTATGATAGATATCATATGTCCACGTAATTATCCTTGGTCAACCTAATAGACCTCAAAGAAAAAAAAACAAGAAGATTACTATCATATTCTTTCCAATGGTGAGTCTTCTCTTGACATATCATTATCTCCACTCTCTCTAATCGTGAATTATACTTCAAACAAACACCAAGATTATATAGGTAGTGCTCAGAAATATACTTCAAGAAGTGGATGTGCACATCCTCGTCTTATAATGACACGAGGTTGTATGACATTAGACATCTTGTATGATAGTGGCAAAACACCCTTCTAACGTTGGGTTCGCTTCACCCTATTGGATTCATCAAATATAACTACTAAATGATTACCACCGCTCTATTCCCCTATTACCCCGCCGCCGACTTTTTACTACACTCGTATTACCTCGAAAGGAATTTTGAAATGTATAAGGTGAGCACAACTAGCTTAGAAAGAAAGAATATCATGACTAAAGATAATTAAATTATCAATAGCCTTCATCAGTAATAAATCAGAGATTTAGAACATATGGTAGATGATAAAACTTTTCAACCATAGTTGCAGCGGAACGAGCAATCCATTAGAAGAGTCAAATAGACCATAAAGTCTATTATCTTCTCCACATTAAAAGTCCACCAACTATGTTTTATCCCTGTAACATTAATCAACAGTTCCTTTACACATTTATATGAATAACTCATAATCATAATTGTAATTCTAAATTCCTCTTCGCATCCAGGACGAAGATAATTTTCATCACATGTCTTTACCTGAAACATCAAAAATCATGGTTATACCAAATCAGAGTTCCTGTTCATAATCATACTAATAAATTCATCTTTTTCACTACGGCCAAAGATATTCATCAACAGCTCATCTTTGCACTCTCGGCCAAAGATATTAAATAACAGTCATCTTTTGCACTACGGCCAAAGATATTCATCAACAATTCATCTTTGCACTACATGCCAAAGATATTCCTCAACAGCTTCATATTTGCACTACATGCCAAATATATTCATCAACAGCTTCATATTTGCACTACTGTGCCAAATATATTAATATCTCAAAGAAATATATAATCATTTCGAATTTATATAAACAATAATTATAACCATGTTGATCATTTCACCTTTGCACTTAAGCTAAAGATATTCAATTATAAATTCAATGGTCATGATCATACTAGTCAACAATTCAACTTTACACTACTGGCCAAAGAAAACCCATAGTCATGATCATACCAATAATCTACCCATCTTTACACTCAAGTCAAAGATAAATTAATTTCATCATTAGGGTTATAAAAATGTTATATATGATAATAAAAATAATATAATCAACATATAGATTTAATCTCAAGAGTAATATTCATAACTCAACTATAATTTGGTTAAAAAAAGAAACCAATTTTGTCATGAATAGTAACTCGTGAATAGTAACCCATGAATAGTAACTTCGTGAACAGTAAGTTATGAATAGTAACTCGTGAATAGTAACTCATGAATAGTAAACCCGACACAAAAAGGTAGAAATTCCACAATAAAATCCATACCAATATTTCGGTATAATGATATTGAAATAACATTTCTTAAACTTATAAAAAATTTATTTTAATTGTTTACACTTTACTAAGTAATGCATTTAATCATCCTAAAATGTCAAACTCATAAGATTTCATCACCAATAACCAAAACCCTCATCAAAAAATCAGATATACCTCATATAGGATTCTCAAGCCATAAAATCCTATTTTCTAATTTTCTTACTTCACATAACATATTTAATTCATTTACTCATAACTAGTCCATTTTCATGAAAAATACCAAATCAAGACAAACAAATTTTCTTTTTCCGAGATTTAGTAGAATATAGTCCCATATCGAATATATATTTTCTCGTGATTTTAAAAATCATTTACTATTTTTCATATAGCCAAAATGTTTTAATTTTTAGACATTTATCATAAATTGTACTTTTGTCCAAAAATTCCAAAATTTACAGAGTACACTGCTATTATATACATGTACTCCCAATAAAAATTTCACCAATTTTGGAGTTAACCACAAGGAGTTATAAGGGTTTACTTTTAAAATAGTCTTTTCCCATAATATTCATAACTCCTAATCTATACATCCAAAAATAACCATTTTTGGACACAATTTAGAAAACTCATCATTTATCATTTCAAATTTTTCCAGAATTTTTGAAGGTTGGAAAAATTACGAAACTATAAAACATAATAACCCTTAAAATCCTTACTATTCCTTACCTCAAAAGAGCAAAGATTTCTAACCGGATATCGATATATACGTCAAGGAAACTTGCAGATCGATGAATAACAACTCACCAAGTATCTAAATACTCACAAAATACACTCGATAATCTAGAGAGAAAAAGAGAGAAAACTTATGAATTCTGGTGTGATTTTCAATTCTAACTTAGCCCTCTATTTATAGGAAAATGTTAGCACGCCGAAGCAGACTTAACTTGCTACCTGATGGCTTTACATGCTACTATTCCACCCACCAAAAATCAGCCATCTTCCCCAACAACCAAAAGTGGGGCCCACCCATTTCTAGAATTTTCCACTAAAATCATTTATAAACCTAATTTCCGAATCAGTCACCTCTTAAAATTCATAACAAATCATTCGTTCATTTTTAACGGTTCAAAATTTGTGAACATATACTCAACTTATATATGTATAACATATCCAAAAATCACAACGATCCAACGGTCAGATTCAAAATTATAACTCACACAATAAAGATGTAAGAACACTGATTTGATCTTTTAATACCTCCAATCCGACAAAACATTGATAAAATACCTCAACATTAATTCCTTCATTTATAACCACATAAATAAATCCATCATTTATATCCACATCAAATAAATATTTTATTATCATATAAATCAATAATTAATTATTCACAAATAATAATACAGAATCACAATAATGACAACCAAAGCGCCTTCCCAGAAAGAGGGAGCTTTTCCGATAAGGATTTCTCCTTCATCGCTCGCCGCAATTAGGTGACCAAACCTCTCCTCGATGTAACTTTCTAGACATTGTCAATAATGTTATCTAATAATATTATTCAAATAATATGAATTATTGATCCGATAATGGAGATATCTTGTGCGATGATAATTATCAACAACAATAATATAAAATATCAACGTAGCAATTATTGAATTAATAAAATAAAATATTGAACAGTAATTACTGTAACCATTATTGAGTAGTGTCTTCTTACGTAAGAATCAATAATTTCAAAAATACTGTGCAATATTGTGTGCTACTATGCAATAACGCATATTACTGTATTTTAACCACTAGGTATTCCAACAGTGTTAACGGTAACAACTACGCCATTATTTATAAAAACTCAAATTTGTCGTTTTCTTCATTCGACAGTTATTCTGTTATGGGGCCCATAAATGGTCATACTTGCCGTCATTTAATATTCCCCCGGCAAAAGAATATTCCACGACAAAACAAATATTCCCCGACAACAATGAATATTTTATAACCACTTGCGTATTTTGATAAAAAAATTCATATATCACCCTGAACTTCAACTTTTATTAATTTAACCATTTACTGAATAGTAATTATAAGAAAAATTAAATACTTTTATTTCATAAAATTTGGTGTCTTACAATATCTCCTCCTTATGAAATTTCGTCCCCGAAATTTACGTACCTGGTATTTCGAAGAGTTGAGAATACCTTGCTTTTATTTCAGATTCTATATCTCCGGTCATCATGATTTCTCCATTGCTCATCTCCCATGATAACTTCATTTGGGTTCCTCACTTGTTGGGAAATCATGACAATCGCTATCCCTCGAACTACTCGGCTTTGATTTGTCTGGGGTAGCATTTGGCGTCATCACTACCGTTGGAATATACTTTTCTATAGGGCATATCCATCCCTCAACTGCCTCGTTGTACTCCTTATTCATGATCTGAATCATCAATCTTCGATCCATATCGAATTCAGGTTGACCGCTCTGTACATGGTATTTCAAAACTCGATGCTGGGTTCTCCCAATTGCTGTCCAAAAAGAGAAATTCATATCATCTATTTTAGCCTTCTTAGATCAGACATCTCTTTCCACAATATCAACGTGTCGTGTGGCTTTTACCCATGCATCACTCATTCTCACCCATTTAGTTGTTTCTTCTTTCAGCTCAGATTCCAGCTTTATCATCTTATACTCTGCCAAAGAATGCTTCTGTTCAAGCATCACATATCGGGTAACACAAGCTTGAATCGTTGCATCCTTTTTGCTCCACGATCACCACGTGCTTTCAAATTTCTCTTTCTAACTCATGAATACGATTTTGCAATTCTACATTTTGATCATAAGATACCTCTAATAAATTCTCCTCAGGTTCATCTTCTTCCTCACTCTCAGCTGCTACCTCTGCGACTAGCTCGGGTGCAACTATTAATTCTTCCCTCACCACAAGAATATCTCTAATTCCTTCTTCGCCTGACATCACATTATCATGGTTGGTGATTATAGGTATCCCCACGGTCTCATTAACTCCATTGTTAACATTCTCAGCAGCTATTCTCAAATACTTCCATAAAACAAGGGTTAATTAAACAAATTAACGTATCACATAATATTCGTATATTATGACCGACCAACAAATAAGCTTAGGTAGGACATACTAGCGAAGGATTTACTCATCTCTCCCCTCCTAGTTCTATTCCCCGATCTCCGCCAGAAACCATATCCCTAAGCTCTGATACCAACTGTGACACCCCCAAAATAGGTCCAATCCACCCAACCTATTCTGAGTCGCCAAATACATGGTACAGAAAACAACTACAACTTTATTACAACAATTTTTGTGCAAAATACAACAACACATATGTTGTGAGTTTGGATACAAATATATACCAACTGTGACTCGTGTCCCAACCGTAATGTGACAAATGTCCCATCAAGGGACAAAGACCTCACAAAGATACCTACATAAAGGTATAGTCAAAAACTATTTTAGAAATTAGAATCTTTGGGAAGTGCTCAAGAAACCTTCGTATACATGGGAGGCCATGCTTCCAGTGTTATGATAGATATCATATGTCAACAGAATTATCCTTGGTTGACCTAATAGACCCCAAAGAAAAACAAGAAGATTACTATCATATTCTTTCTAATGGTGAGTCTTCTCTTGACATATCATTATCTCCACTGTCTCTAATCGTGAATTATACTTCAAACAAACACCAAGATTATATAGGTAGTGCTCAGTAAATATACTCAAAGAAGTGGATGTGCACAACCCATCTTATAATGACACGAGGTTGTATGATATTAGACATCTTGTATGATAGTGGCGAAACACCCTTCCAACGTTGGGTTCGCCTCACCCTATTGGATTCATCAAATATAACTACTAAATGATGACCACCGTTCTATTCCCTATTACCCCCTTTCGACCCAAATACACTCAGTATTACACGAAAGGAATTTTGAAATGTAAGGGTGAGCACAACTAGCTCAAGAAAGAATATCATGACTAAAGATAATTAAATTATCAATAGCCTTCATCAGTAATAAATCAGAGATTTAGAACATATGGTAGATGATAAAACTTTCAACCATAGTTGCAGCGGAACGAGCAATCCATTAGAAGAGTCAAATAGACCATAAAGTCTATTATCTTCTCCACATTAAAAGTCCACCAACAATGTTTTATCCCCTATAACATTAATCAACAGCCTTTCCACAATTATATGAATAACTCATAATCATAAGTATAATTCTAAATTCCTCTTCGCATCCGGGGATCGAAGATAATTTTCATCACGCCTTTACTTGAAACATCAAAGATCATGGTTATACCAAATCACAGCCTCGCTTCATAATCATACTAATAAATTCATCTTTGCACTACGGGCCAAAGATATTCATCAACAGTTCATCTTTGCACTACTGGCCAAAGATATTCAACAACAGCTCATCTTTGCACTACGGGCCAAAGATATTCATCAACAATTCATCTTTGCAGTACATGCCAAAGATATTCCTCAACAGTTCATATTTGCACTACTTGCCAAATATATTCATCAACAGTTCATATTTGCACTACAGGCCAAAAATATTAATATCTCAAAGAAATATATAACCATTTCAGAATTTATATAAACAATAATTATAACCATGTTAATCATTTCACCTTTGCACTTAAGCTAAAGATATTCAATTATAAATTCAATAGTCATGATCATACCAGTCAACAATTCAACTTTGCACTACTGGCCAAAGAGAACCCATAGTCATGATCATACAAATAATCTACCCATCTTTACACTCAAGTCAAAGAGAAATTAATTTCATCATTAGGGTTATAAAAATGTTATATATGATAATAAAAATAATATAATCAACATATAGATTTAATCTCAAGCGTAATATTCATAACTCAACTATAATTTGGTTAGAAAAAGTAACCAATTTTGTCGCTTAATAAGAACTTCTCGTGAATAAGAACCCATAAATAGTAACTCATGAATAGTAACTCGTGAATAGTAACTCATGAATAGTAAACTTGAATAAGAAAACCCAAAAAGGTAGAAATTTCACAATAAAATCCATACCAATATTTCGGTATAATGATATTGAAATAACATTTCTTAAACTTATAAACAATTTATTTTAATTGTTTACACTTTACTAAATAATGCATTTAATCATCCTAAAATGCCAAACTCATAAGATTTCATCACCAATAACCAAAACCCTCATCAAAAAATCAGATATACCTTATATAGGATTCTCAAGCCATAAAATCCTATTTTCCAATTTTTTTACTTCACATAACATATTTAATTCATTTACTCATAACTAGTCCATTTTCATGAAAAATACCAAATTAGTACAAACAAATTTTCTTTTCTGAGATTTAGTAGAATATATAGTCCATATTGAACATATATTTTTCTCGAATTTTTAAAAATCATTTACTATTTTTCATATGGCCAAAATAAATAAATATTTAGACATTTATCATAAATTGTACTTTTGTCCAAAAATTCCAAAATTTACAGAGTACACTGCTATTATATACATGTACTCCAAAAAAAATTTCACCAATTTTGGAGTTAACCACAAGGAATTATAAGGGTTTACTTTTAAAATAGTCTTTTCCCATAATATTCATAACTCCTAATCTATACATCCAAAATCGATATTTTTTTGGACACAATCTAGAAAAATCATCAAATTATCATTTCAAAATTTTCGAATTTTTTTGAAGGTCGGGAAAAATTATGAAACCCGAAAAACATAATAACCCTTAAAATCCCTTACTATCCCTTACCTCAAAAAGAACAAAGACTTCATTTGGATATCTGGATATGACATCAAGGAAACTTGCAACCGATGAATAACAACTCACCAAGTATCCAAATACTCTCAAAATACACTCGATAATCTAGAGAAAAAGAGAAAAACTTATGAATTACGTGTGATTCTCAATTCTAACTTAGCCCTCTATTTATAGGAAAATGTTAGCACGCCAAGCATTTATTGACCATTACTGATGGCTTTACTTCATTACTATTCCACCCACCAAAATTCAGCCATCTTCCCCAACAACCAAAAGTGGGGCCCACCCATTTCTAGAATTTCCCACCAAAATTATTTATAAACCTAATTTTTCAATCAATCCTCTCTTAAAATTCATAACAAATCATTCGTTTATTTTAACGGTTCAAAATTTGTGAACATATACTCAACTTATATATGTATAACATATCCAAAATCACAATGATTCAACTACGATTCAAATTATAACTCACACACATATAAAGTTGTAAGAACAATCGATTTGATCTTTTAATACCTACAATTCGACAAAATATTGATAAAATACCTCAACATTAATTCCATCATTTATAACCACATAAATAAATCCATATCCACATCAAATAAATATTTCATTATCATATAAATCAATAATTTATTATTCACAAATAATATTACGAATCACAATAATGACAACCGTCCGCTCCTCGTGAAAGAGGGCTTTCATAATGATTTCTCCTTAATGGCGCGCAATTAGGTGACCAAACCTCTCCTCGATGTAACTTTCTAGACATTGCAATAATGTTATCTAATAATATTATTCAAATAATATGAATTATTGATTTGATAATGGAATCTATCGTCTTGATGACAATTATTGAACAACAATAATATAAAATATCAACGTAGCAATTATCGAATCAATAAAATAAAATATTGAAGCGAGAATTAATGTAACCATTATTAGAGTGCCTTCACGTAGAATCATCAATTTAATAAATATAAAATATCGATATTATTCGCGTAATAACGCCAGACATGCTTTTTAACCCCGTGTATTCCAAAAGTGTTAATTGAAATAACTAATATAAATTTATAATAACTCAAATTTGTCGCTTTTTTCATCCGACGCTTTATTCTTATGGGCCTTATTAAATGGGGCCCACGTCTTGAAAATATTCCCCACGTAAAGAATATTCCACGACTAAATTCCCACAACAATAATATTTTATAACCACTTAGGTTTGTAATATTCATATAACGCAATCAAATTGCAAAAAAATTAAAAGTGCTAAACGGTAAAAAACGTAGTTTAAAAAATTTTACAAACCATATACCCTTGATCACCCTTTATGCACAATTATTAATTAAACGAAAAGATAAAGAATAAAATCATACCCTTGAAGATCGAAGCTTCCTCGTGTACAAGTTCACCTCCAATCCTTTTCGCTCAACTTGAATCCACCGGGTTTGGTTCCTTCCTTTCGATCAACGTTAGCCACCCAAGTGTTTGGCCTCTAGAGGTGATCCACCAAGGAATAATAAAGATTCAAGAAGAAGGGTATTGCTCAAACCCTAGTTTTCTATCTCTATAGAAAAGGTGTACTCTCCAACAATTGGAATTATTTTAACATTATTAAAAGTCAACTCCCCCATCCCCATATAAGACTCTCTTATATAAAGATATCGGCAACCCATTTAATAAAATAAGGAATATTTATTTAATTAATTAAATTCTTTTAATTAAATGGGCTCCCTAATCTTATTAGGATAATTAATTAAACTCCTTTAATTAATTTTCCTCCTAATCCTATTAGGAATAAATGAGAGTACTTATATTAAATTAATTCCTAAACTCTTTTAGAAATTAAAATAATAATAATTGTAATAATATTAATAAGACTCTCTTATTAATTTATATTTAATATTTCTAAAATATTAAATAATAATATTAAGCTATTTAATTTATTCTATCACCATAGATTAAATTAAATATACATAACATATTATTACGATTATGCCATTAACTTCTTAAATAATTATTCTTCCTTTTATGGTGTGACCCTTTAGGTTCTCCATATTAAACCTATTGTGAATAAATCAATTAGAACAATTCTAATCTTATTTAAATAAATAAATTAAACAATTAATTTATTTAAATAAATAATATTTATTCTACAATAGGATAAGCCTCCCTAATGATCAACGACTTTCCGTATAATATAGATTTCAACATTAATCATAAAAGAACCTTTGAGTAAATAGTTACCGCATAATTCAATCCTTCCACCATACAATGTCCCAATTAAATATAAGACATGGAATTACCATCAAGTCTTATTTTATTTAATTATATGTATTTCGATCCTTAAATGCACAACTCAAATAATGCAAATTAGAAACTCCTTTCTAATTTCATTCTCGCCGCCAAGGACTACCGGGTTGTCATTTATCGAATCACATAGACATTTCTCTTCTTTATTAGAAGTGGTAGATTCTTTATCGATCATACATTATCTCCATGTACAACTTATTATACCCAAGCATACCCTTTGATATACCCTAAGGGTCTTAAGGAATAAGTCAAAGTATAACTCATCATACACAAGATACTATGATGATCTCAAGTCCAAGGATCACTAGACTACTATCACTACAGAATTCCTATCGACAAAAGTAAAACTCCATTAGGTATTCCTTAGCGAGCCAATGCTCAAAGAACTTATTCTCTAATAAGCACCTACATACTTGCTTTTAGTGTCTCCACACAAATGATCATGAGATCAATCATCCTCATCCAATGAGCAAGTTAACGATGTACCAATCTATCCTCCGATTCACTAATCCCCAATTTAGTAATCCAATGATTGAGAACTATTTTAGTTTTAAGCTTTCTAAGAATTTAGATCTCATTAGAATGATCATCATCATTATTCTAAAAGCATTGCTTAAAACTATGGGTTTATCACATATTATAAAACAACATCATGTAGATAATTAAAAGCCTTTAATAAATTAATACTTTTTATTAATAAATGAATAAGATTGTTACAAAGTATATGCTTTATCATCAAACATGATCGGCTTTGTGTGCATACTACTTTCAATCTCCCACTTGCACTAAAGCCAATCGTCATGGTATCTCATACTCTTCTTCTCTAAGTGACGATTATCCCGAAAATTGATAAGCTTTAGTTAATGGATATGTAATGTTGTTCATGAGAGTCCACTATCTCTATAGTGATTTCCCATCTTCAAT
This sequence comes from Panax quinquefolius, assembly GCA_020205615.1. Classification (NCBI taxonomy): domain Eukaryota; kingdom Viridiplantae; phylum Streptophyta; class Magnoliopsida; order Apiales; family Araliaceae; genus Panax; species Panax quinquefolius. The sequence continues at coordinate 52,319,043 of CM035169.1, read as the reverse complement.
GATTCTAATAATCAAATGAAAGTGCCACAACACATGTTTAGATCCAAGATGAGATTTAGAACTATTCCTAGTTCTCAGAATGAACTTTTATCCAAACAATCAACTTGTTGACATTTATAGCTATATACTTTGTTTTTATCACTAAACCAAAGAACTCTTTCATTGCTTGGAACCTTTCCAATTCACTTCACCACTGCTCAAGGTAACCCTTTACCTTAAAGTGGATTTTTCTGTCGTCTTGGTCTCATTTGAAAAACTTGAGTCTCATAAGCCCTCTAGTTTTAATTTAGACCCACCATGAATATGATCACATCCTTAGTGCCTGCTAAGCACTTTAAGATGTTTTTCACCGACTCATAGTGAACTTCTCCATAATATGACCGATCAACATCGTGTCTCGTACATTTCATTGCATACATGATTGTCACTCATGCGACCTCTCTTTTAGAGTCTGTGGGGACTATTAAGAGAGATACACTCCATAGCTCATCGACATGAGACATCTCTTGAGTTTGCCATGCTAAACGACTTTAGCATCAAATGAATATACGCCTCGGGTTAAGTCGAGCATCCTCTTAAATCTATCTATATAGATTTATATCCCCAATTAAGATACTCTTCCAAATCATTCATGGAGGAATGTTTAGACAACTTTATCTTTACTGATTGTAGCATTGGTATGTCATTCCTTATCCGTAGTATATCAACATATAGTACTAGGAATGTCACGATGCTCCCACTGACCCTTTTGTACACACTAGGTTCATTCTTATTTTTGATAAAATCAAACTCTTTTGATTGCCCCATCAAAACGAATGTTCCATATTTGAGAAACTTGCTTCAATCCATTTCTCTGAGTGTCTACAACACTTACCTCATCGTATGTAACTGGATCATCATCTTCTATGATGTGTACCTCATCATCATCATCTATGATGAATCCATACCTCCCAGGTATCTTCTTGCACTATTCCGCATTTACGATTCTTGTTGTATAATAGGTCTATCTACGTGTTCCTCTTATTCGACTTATAAGGTTTTGTGGTTCTTGAACTTTTCAAGATCTATTATCCTCCCACTAGCCCCCTTCAATGATAAACACATTTATCTTAGAAGGCGCCGTGTTTCGTAACAAACACCTTTTGCTAAGTAGAATTATAGAACATATACCCTAAACTTACTTTTTAGGATGTCCCACAAATCGACACTTGTCAAATCTTGTCCCAAGCTTATCCTTTGAAACCTTTTCACATAAGTTGGACAACCCTTATCTTAACATACTTAAGATTAGAATCCTCCCGTCCATAACTTTTATGGAGTCTTGGGGCCGGATTTTGAGGTTACCTTTTTCAGAGATATGCAAATATTTTCTAGGACATTATCCTGTAAGATACTTTGGAATGTCAGAAAAATCATTATGGACCGCACTATGTCCAACAAGGTACGATTTTTCCTTTCGATACATACATCAATCAATTATTATGTATCGAGAGGTGTCCATTATGAGAAAACCATTTGAGATGATCTAGAAACTTATTTCACAAGTATTTATTCCTCGATCTAATCAAAGAATCTTAATACTTTGCCAATTTGTTTCACTTCAATTCTTTGAACCTTTCAAATAATTCACACTTGTATTTCAACAAATACACACATTCAACTCTTTTTGAATGATCATCTCCTTTTTATACTAGTTTGTTCAATTTGCAAAATTATTTTTCACGTAAGTCAAGTATACAAAATTATTAAGTAATATTCCAAATCTATAAAAACATTATTATTATAAATAGAACAACAATTGTTCTTAATTATAATACCAAAGATTTTATTGTCCAACAATAAAATGGAAATAATATTTTTAACAAGAATCGGAATACAATAACAACTTATTGACTTAATAGATTTTCCCGTAGTAGCATTGCTAAACTATAAGTTTCTATAGCTAATGCAAAGAACCTTTGCTTCATTTTCCACACATAGATTACTTATCTTTGTTTAACTTTCTACTTCTGCTTGGTCCCTTCATAAATCTATATTTATGATAACCAAAGTCGATATCCAATACCCAAGTAGAACCTCGACTTAAAGAAAAATTTATTTCAATCATGAACAAAATCGTATTTGTAAATCCTAAACTTCACTAAGCTTCTTTGGTTAGCCTCTCGCAAGATGCTTCTCGCAGCTTTCTTTCCAAAGGTCCAAAGCTATTTGCGGTGGAAGCAAACTCCTTTGCTATCCGTATCGCTTTTTGTTCTTATTATCCTTTATTTTGCCTTTCTATTTACCTTCTTTGAATCGCTTCTTTTTTTGAAGATCCTTTGGCCCCTACCAAGAAGACTTGGTCTTTCTTGGTTGAAAAGTGACTCAACATTTTTCAACATGTTAAGCAAATCAACAAAGCCGATATCTAGCTTGTTTATATGAAAATTCACAACAATTGTGAAAGGAGTCCGGAGTGAGTGCAAGATCAAATCTTGGCTCAACTCTCCATCCATGACAAAACCAATTGTCCTAATTGATCAATCAAATTGATTATGTTAAGAACTTTTATCTCATATAGTGTCATCTGGCCATTCTAGATCTAAGAGCTCCTTAGATATCCGATATCTATCGGTCCCACTTTCCTCACCATCAACTACTTGATGTGCAGAATATATAGTAGAAGCATCCATAGTTTCATGCCGACGCTCAAGCTCATTACTCATGGATGCGAGCATGATGCATCGAGCTAATCATGCATCATCTTGCCACTTTCTAAAAGTAGCAATCTCTTCCTCGTAGAGGCATTGTCTGCAACCATTGCAGGATAGGCGACATAAGGACATAAGATAGCTTTTCACCATGAGAACTATTCTCAAATTCCTTAACCAATCCGCTTTAATTCGGCCTCGATTAATTTAGCATCTAATATGCTTCGCAATGATAGTAATTTTAGACATTGTAAAATTTCAGTAAAAAAATTTGTAATTAACAACATTTTAACATACATTCTTTTATTAATTACCAAAATAAATTAGGTCTTGTTTTAAATTGGTATCTCCCACTATTTTCTTCAAACTATATTACCTCACTTATATAGTTCTTAGAAAATCTAATTAAAGATTTGCTAGTGAGAATAAGGATCCCATTTCAAATGTATATAGCCTCAGGTGACACAACAAACTATATATAAATAAATAGGTAGACAACTTTTTGTCAATTACATCAACTATGCAACTCCTTTTCTTTTGCCTCTTAGATTATTTTGATCAAGTGGTGGCACATCCGAATCAAAATTATCCAAGTTAAGTCCAACCTAGCACTCCATATATTCAAAAAAGAAAAAATATCATCCTTGTGGTGACACAACAAAACAATATTGTTCAATTTTCTTTATAAGCATCAAATGTGATAAATTAACATCTTAAATACTTAATACTTGCCTTGTGGTGACACAACAAACTCATATTAAATATTTAATACTCTATTAATTTTATCATGCTAGAAGGCTTACGCTCGATATTCCAAATATCTTTGAACGCTTAGGACTTAATATATAAAAATTTGAGGGTTTGTTATTAATTTGTCTCATCTTGTTTAGCGCAGCATGCATATATATATATATAAAATACGCGTCGTATTAATTAACATGCGAGCATGCATGTTTATAATATATATATATATATATATATAAGCATGCACATATAGAATACTATATTCTACCCTGATTGATTATGGACTTTTATTCTAGTTTGGTTCACTAGAGCCACCAAGTGAACCAAAAGGTCAAACCCTAGGTGTGCAAGAAATAATATTTAAATATAACTATTACATTTAAACCCTGCTCCATTACAAACGCTTCTTCAAGCTCCTTGCTCTTTGATCTCCAATTTTTCAAAATTAATTCTAACTATTCCTATTACAAAACTATTTAAAATAAATAAAACCTTGATCGCCAATCGAGGAAGTACATAGGAGGGAGATAGAATTTACATTAAGAAAAATTAGAGAAGACGAGGTACGCAGAATTCCCATTTAATAAAACCCATACATTCATGCATCCAACTAAAATAAAATCCAATCATATCGGTCAATAGTCCATAATCAATCCCATTTATTATCATACACATCACCATACGCATCAATAAATAACATTCATCTCATGAATAATAAACATTTAATATATATATTGATATCATTTAATGGGCAAATTTAGTTAGTATAAAATCTAATTTTGAATCAAAATAAACTCCTTTATTTTAATCCAAATTTAAATCAAAATAAAACTATTTTATTTTAATTTATCCAATTTTGAATAAAATAAACTATTTTATTTTAATCAAAATCTTTAATCAAAATAAACTCTTTTATTTTAATTAATTATGGAATCCAATTCCATGTAAAAAAAAAAAATCTTTAATTAAAATAAACTCTTTTATTTTAATTAATTATGGAATAAAAAAAAAATTTATTAAAGAAACACAGATTTCTTTCTTATTCACAAATAAACTCCTTTATTTTGAATAATATGAAATCTTATTTCATATCTAAATAAACTCCTTTATTTAAGAAAATTAGGATTCTTTTTCTATTCACAAATAAACTCTTTTATTTTGAATAATATAAAATCTTATTTCATATCTAAATAAACTCCTTTATTTAAGGAAAAATGTAATCCAATTTCAACTCCAATTAGTTATCATGGAATCCAATTCCAACTCTAATTAGTTAGCATGAAATTTAATTTTAAAATTAAAATAAACTTATTATTTTAAAATTAAAATAAACTTTTATTTTAAAATTAAAATAAACTTTTATTTTAATTATAAAATTATTAAAATATATATATATATATATATTACGTATATATATATATATATATATATATATATATATATATATATATTTTAGCATATATTTCCTTCCTTTGATATCAATATATTCCTTGACACTTTCTCATATATATATATATATATATATATAATCATTAGATAATCATTACCAACATTTCTCGATTTTCGTTTAAATCTATATTAATCATACCAATGATTTCGATTTACGTATATATTATATTGTAATATCACCCAATCATGCATCGATTTCCGATTCAAGGAAGGAAAAAAAAACTTTACCTCCTTTTAATTTTATTAAAAATGTCATCTTAACATCTTGATTTTAAAGATCCTTTTTTTTTATTTAATAAATTTTATATAATAAAATTATGCCCAATTAAATTGTTCTAAACACATATCAATATACATATCAAATTAAAACAATTAATAATTCGCATAAAGGTTTGGCTCTATGCCATTGTTAGGTTTGTAATATTCATGAACGCAATCAAATTGCAAAAAAAAGCGAAAGCGAGTAAAAAAATCGAGTTTAAAAAATTTACAAACCATATACCCGGATCACCCTTTATGCACAATTATTAATTAAACGAAAAGATAAAGAATAAAATCATACCCTTGAAGATCGAGCTTCCTCGTGTACAAGTTCACCTCCAAATCCTTTTCGCTCAACTTGAATCCACCGGCTTGGTTCCTTCCTTTGATCAACGTTAGCCACCCATATGTTTGGCCTCTGAGGTGATCCACCAAGGAATAATAAAGATTCAAGAAGAAGGGTATTGGCTCAAACCCTAGTTTTCTATCTCTATATAGAAAGGCGTCTCTCCCAACAAATTGGAATTATTACGTATTGTAAAAGTTAACTATTTGACCCATATAATAAGACTCTCTTATTTATAGATATCGGCAACCCCCTTAACAATTAATAAATAAGGAATTTATTTAATTAATTAAATTCTTTTAATTAATTAAGCTCCCTAATCTTATTAGGATAATTAATTAAACTCTTTTAACTAATTTTCCTTCCTAATCCTATTAGGAATAAATGAGAGTACTTATATTAAATTAATTCCTAAACTCTTTTAGAAATTAAAATAATAATAATTGTAATAATATTAATAAGACTCCTCTTATTAATTTATATTTAATATTTCTAAAATATTAAATAATAATATTAAGCTATTTAATTTATTCTATCACCATAGATTAAATTAAATATACATAACATATTATTACGATTATGCCATTAACTTCTTAAATAATTATTCTTCCTTTTATGGTGTGACCCTTTAGGTTCTCCATATTAAACCTAGGTTGTGAATAAATCAATTAGAACAATTCTAATCTTATTTAAATAAATAAATTAAACAATTAATTTATTTAAATAAATAATATTTATTCTACAATAGGATAAGCCTCCCTAACGATCAACGACTTTCCGGATAATATAGATTTCAACATTAATCATAAAAGAACCTTTGAGTAAATAGTTACTTTACAATTCAATCCTTCCACCATACAATGTCCCAATTAAATATAAGACATGGAATTTCACAAGTCTTATTTTATTTAATTATATGTATTTCGATCCTTAAATGCACAACTCCAAATAATGCAAATTAGAAACTCCTTTCTAATTTCATTCGCCTTAACCAAGGACTACTGGGTTGTCATTTATCGAATCACATAGACATTTCTCTTTTTTATTAGAAGTGGTAGATTCTTTATCGATCATACATTATCTCCATGTACAACTTATTATACCCAAGCATACCTTTTGATATACCCTAAGGGTCTTAAGGAATAAGTCAAAGTATAACTCATCATACACAAGATACTATGATGATCTCAAGTCCAAGGATCACTTGTACTACTATCACTACAGAATTCCTATCGACAGCAAATAAAACTCCATTAGGTATTCCTTAGCGAGCCAATTCAAAGAACTTATTCTCTAATAAGCACCTACATACTTGCTTTAGTGTCTCCACACAAATGATCATGAGATCAATCATCCTCATCCAATGAGCAAGCAACGATATGTACCAATCTATCCGGATTCACTAATCCCCAATTTAGTAATCCAATGATTGGGAACTATTTTAGTTTTAAGCTTTCTAAGAATTTAGATCTCATTAGAATGATCATCATCATTATTCTAAAAGCATTGCTTAAAACTATGGGTTTATCACATATTATAAAACAGCATCATGTAGATAATTAAAAGCCTTTAAATAAATTAATACTTTTTATTAATAAATGAATAAGATTGTTACAAAGTATATGCTTTATCATCAAACATGATTGGCTTGTGTGCATACTACTTTCAGTAACCCCATAAGGGGAAGATTTATTTCTATCTATTGCATGGTTTGCATTTATTATGGGTAAATAGATAGATGATATTTGTACAGTGAACACCAAATCCCGTGGAATCGAAGTACCTGGATTTGGGGGTGTCACATTAATAACTTATGTGATTGCGAGTATCGAAAATACTAAGTAAAACTTAAAATATTTTATTGTCAGGATGTCTGACGAAGGAGGATCCAGTCCAGCTAGAGAGGTGATACCTCAGGTACCTAGAGATGACGAACCCGGGATGATGTGTAGTCTTGAGAACAGTTGATCCAGGAGGATGAGCCTGTGACCGATCCCGAGGAGGATAGTCCTGAGGAGATAGAAGAGGAGGATGATGAGGAGGATCCTGTGGAGTTTCCACCAAACTCTGTATCGGCTGAGATGTATGATGCTTTGTATGACCGTAACATAGAGTTACTGTGACAACCCGAAAATTTGGACAATTTTATAAAATCTTAAAAGATTGAATAAAGGTTAAATAATAAACCTAGGCATAAAATAATTGTATGGATTTGACATCTCTGTAAAGGAATTTTAAGGATTTCAAATTTTTTGGAGAAGAGCTTGAATGATTTGATAGACTATAAGTGATAGTCTGATAATGAGGTATATGTTTAGTGTATGAGTTCATAAGATTATGTTTATGTGGTTCTAGTATTTTAATTATATACTAGTGACCTAATCTAAGAAATGTGGACCATGTCTCAATTTATTAAATTATTTTGTATGAATATGTGAGTAAGTGAATTAAGAATTAAGTTATGTAACCTAATATATATGTATTAGGTGTGATAACTAAATAACATAAGAGGTTATAATATTGGAGAATATTAGTATATAAATATATATACTAAGTCTATGAGATTTAATTTATATATCTCAACTAATAAATTTTATAACCTAATTATAGCAATTCTAATTGGGTTAAGGAAATAAATGTGCATGAGTAAGTATTTATGTTATAATTGAGGAAATGAGTACCCTAATTAAATAATTAGGGAATGGTAAAATAAGAAGTGTTGGAAGATGTTAGTTGTTGTAGCCAAACATTTTAATTTAGAAGCCCAAAAGAATTAACTGGGAGCCCAAAACTTAGCCCAATGGAAGAGGGACTTTTTGGACATTTAGCAAGCTAAATAATGGAATAAAAGTAAAATAAAAAAGAAAGCAAAATTTGGAGAATTATTAGGCCACGTGGCCGGATATTAGAGTGGAAAAAGGAGGGGGGAGAATGTAATGATTACTTACTTTAGTTGGTGAACAACTCCTACCTACTCCTCTTATGTGTCATCTTTTTATTTTGCCAACATGTTTGTTCAAGCTTGCAAGCAACCACTTGGTAATTGAGTGGGAGAGAGGAGAGCTAGATATGTTGGTAGATTAGGGATAGATATACCAAATATATCTATACATACTTTTCCAACAATCCAAATCTAAGTCTTATCTTTTTCTTTTCATCTTATTATCTAACATAAACTAAGAGGGAGAAAGAGAGAGACTAGAGGGAGGGAGAAAGAGAGAGCTATCATACGACAGTTCCAAGAGGAGAAGGAGAAGAGAAGATTTTGATCTTCATACACCCAAGATCCATCTCATATTTTTGAAGGAGAAAGAAAATCAAGCAAAGGTATAAACCCATTTTGTTTATATAATTTTTGATTATTGTAAATCAAACCTTGAATCTATGTTTCTAAACTAAAAAACTATTGGTATCCATGTTGATGAGTGTTTTATGTTTAGATCTATCCGTATTGGGTGTTGATTTGGTTTGAATCAAAAGGAATAGAAAAATAGAATTTTTCCGAAAGCTTAAACTTGAAAGTGTGATCTAGCTTTTGATTTTTGAAATCTATGATGGATATTTGTAATTTATTTTCTTGGGATGCTAGATCTATGTATTAAGGATAAAACCCCTTTGGAATCACTCAATTAGGTTGAAAAATGAGCAAGTTCTAGAATTTATCCCAAACTACTCAAAGCTAAGAAAACTTTTAGAACAACAGTTTTTACCAGCCACTTCCGGGCTAATTTCCGGGAGCTTAACATGTCCAAATATGGATTTTGATAGATTCAAATTGTAGATCGGAAAAATATGAGTCCAAAAAAATTGACGGATCGTTAATTGGAGTTATAGATCTCATTTTATTTAAGTTTTAGCAAAGGACTCCAAAACTGTAAATTGCAAAAGTAAACTACCAAAGATTTTAAAAGGGCTGTTTCGGCAACTTAAATTGTGAGAAACATTCTGACCTTTTGGGATATGAAAATATATGATATTAAGTACCTCCTGTCCAAAAATGAGCTCATTCCAACTTAAAATAACCAAGTTATGACCATTTTAATTTTTATGATTTTCTGACAAAAATCGCTATAACCGGTGTTTTATAACTCCGATGACCAAAAAATTTAAACTGGAGGCTCACGTTAACATGTGTAAGGTCCCACCAAGAGTTGGGAATTTCTGGAGTTAAGTGTGATGGGGCTAATTTCTTAAGGAATTAACTAAAAATGATTTTTGAAAAATACCAAAGGAAGATGGAAAATTATGGAAAAATACTTTTTTGTGTATGAAATATATGTATATGTGTTTGGACAAAGGATAGAAAAATAATAAGCTAATTTGGTATTTTCATGATAAGGATATGGAATCCAGCTTGCTAGATTGAAAAATAGCTTACTGAATTGAAGGATTTAGAATCCAACTTGCTAGATTGATGGATTGGTGAATCCAGGCTTACTGGATTGCAATCTAGTTGCTAGATTTGGAATCCAGTTAGCTGGATTGCCATTTGGATTGCTGGATTGACAATTTGGTTGCTAGATTTAGAATCCAGGCTACTGGATTAGTATTTAACTTATTAGATGTTAAAGAATAACTTATGAAATGAAAAAGCGAGTGTTAAATCATAATTGATATGATATAGTGATTAAAGAATTATCAGATGATAATAATACTAATGTTGTAAGGTGTTATCTAATATTTGATTAAGGGTTAGATAATTTATGTATAAAGTAATAGTATTATGAGCTAATAGGTATGTTATGCTAACTGAAAGATTAATCTTATAATTGATAGGTCTTTTCTAAGAGATTACATTAGATTGCTTAGCGGTAATCAGCTGTGCAGACATGTTTCCTAACTCAAACTTGAGTTGTATGTTCAAAGCATGTTAGTGAATGATTATTGTTGATTATTCACGTCTATACTGATTATTGATTTGCACATTGTGTATGTTGTAAATGTTAATCAGGTATGAAAGGCTGATCACCTTCATTACCATTTAGTTCAGTTAATGTGTTCATGATTATTCTTGACCATTCATTGACTTGGTCGTTCAGCTAAGAAAATTTGTTCATGCTCTTTCACAATGTTTATATTGTTAAAAGTTAGCTAGCTTATTGTTCAATTCTTTAAATCATGATATATCCTCAAATAAATTTAACTTGCTGGGCAAATTTGTTGCTCACCCTTGCTATATCATGATAAAATTTTCAGATTTAGAGGAAAGCTCGAGTGAAGATAGAAGTAAAGGCAAAGTGCAAGACTAAATTATGGTGCAGTTAGATTTATTAAATCTTTTGACAAAAATAGTATTGTAAACATTTAAGATATTGAATGTATGTATTAAGTTAAGGTTGTAGACCTTGGGAATGTTGTGTAAAAGTTTAATGTATAAACGATTTATGTTATATCTTCCGCAATAATTATTGAATTAGTATACCAGATTCGTGGTAAAAAGTACACGGATTTGGGGGTGCTGCAAGAGGTATCAAAGCTATAGGTTAGAAACCTTAGGTAGGGGTACCTTAGGCTATAACCGCAGAGATGATGATAAGGAATAAGCTCAGATCGAGTTTAACTGATAAGAGATGAATTTAGAAAATTCATCATTAAATTAAAGAGAAAGATAAATAAGATTCAAAGAAGAATCTTGAAGGGCTATAAAGATAAGAATCCGGAGTTACCTGACTCCTGTAATAAAGATGAAAAGTGATAATAAATAGACAAAGTCTATAAGATGAAAAGTGTAAAATCATAATATTATATGATTAAAGGAAAAGAAGATCGTAAAATAAAACGATCATAATACGGTTATAATATGAGATCACAACGTGATCTGATAAGGTCATAGCAGGAGAAGGATCAATCAAATGATTGAAAACTTTATAACAGAATTGTTGTACGACATTTGTACTATGAAATTGTACTATGAAAACTCATGAAAGAGTTATGAATTATAAATACAGATTAAATGAAATTCGTTTGGAGAAAGTATGGAACTAGGATTATGTAGGATTTCAACTGAGAACTCATATCAGCAGCTGAGATTGTATGATTCCTTGTATGGACGGGGAATTTGTACTTAGTTTTAGAATCACATAGCTTCCTGGTCGATATAGTGGTTATGTTGAACAATTCTTTGTATGGGCGGGGAATTGTCCGCTTAGCTTCCTATATTGATTAGTGGCCGAGTTTGGTTTGACGACCACTTAGTTTCTGATACTGATAATCATTGAAATGTTTGTGTCGCGCTAGTTACTATATGCATGATGAGAGGGTGATTCCTTTCTCATGTGTGTAACAGATAGATAGGTTATAAGTAGAGAATATAAGATTAATTATGAGTTCTTAAAACTCATACTTATTGTACGTTCGTGACTCATAATTGTATGAAATGTTTATGAACCCCTCAGCGAATGGATGCCAAAGGTCTGACTAGGACAAGTTCTTAAACTCATATGATTGTGGAAAGTTCATGAACTTATAATGTGTGGTAAATTTGACGAACTGGGTATAGTTATGTGTTAATAGAGAATTGAAGATGATAGAAATAGATAGATTTATTAAGCAATGGATCAGTAGAGAAAGTGAAGTTGATGGTGGAAGCATAGGTATTCCAAATCTTCTAGCTATGCTAGACTTCGAAGTTTTTGGCATCAAGCTAAAAACACACTAGGTGCTTTTTGGAAAATGAATTTTTATTCTCAACTCCTGGTGACCATTGTGTATGAGTGGACTTCGGGCCACTGACACATCGTTACCTATTGAGATGATAAAACTGAATTGCAATGATTTTTGAACGGTTTAAAGAATAGTCTATACTAATTGATTCGGCTAGACAAAAATGATTTGAATTATCAAAATGTTATTTTTTAATATCATCAATGTATCATGGAACCTGATGCAGAATGACAAAAATGATGGAGTCATCAATGCAGTATTACTTAGTGTTGGTTGTGATTTAAGGATCGTCAGCCACTATGGAATGATGTAATATGACAAAGTCACAAAATGACGGAATCCTCAAACGGACTGTAAATACAGTGCGGTATCATGATGTCATAAAATGATTTTTAAGAATTTTAAAGGTAAATTATTGCCAACTGAATGTGGCTAGCAATGTTTCGATTGAAATTCAAATTATTTGATATGCGTCTAAGCTATTTGACTCAGCTAGACAAATGTTTATGAAAATTCAAAGTATCTTTGAAAATTTTCCCGAACCGAATTATTTTGGTGCAGAATCCTATGATAAGACTGAGGTGAACTATGTTGTTTGGATAAAATAATCCAATCTAGTAGCGTAAATATTCGCTAAACATGATTAATACGTTATGCATGACGTACGCGTACGTTAGCAACGGTACTTTACCTTCTTTGTGATTGTAAACATACCTAGTAATTTACTGTTTTGCTATATTAATATCGTTAAAACTACGTGTTCATGGTCTATATGACCCCTCAGCATGATTTGAAAAGTTTTAACTCCTTAGACTGAAGTCATGGAAGAATGTGATTGTAGTAGAGCTTCTCTTAGTAGGAAGCAAGTTGTACTCATTAAATTGAGCATGGAATTAAGTAAAGGTTAATTTGAGAACCTAGTTTTGTTGAATAAAAAGAGTGGTGATTAGTGGACTATAATTTCGAGGACGAAATTCTTAGAAGAAGGGGTGAATGTGACAACCCGAAAATTTGGACAATTTTATAAAATCTTAAAAGATTGAATAAAGGTTAAATAATAAACCTAGGCAAAAAATAATTTTATGGATTTGACGTTTCTGTAAAGGAATTATAAGGATTTCAAAATTTTTGGAGAAGAACTTGAATGATTTGATAGATTATAAGTGATAGTCTGATAATGAGGTATATGTTTAGTGTATGAGTTCATAAGATTATGTTTATGTGGTTCTAGTATTTTAATTATATACTTGTGACCTAATCTAAGAATTGTGGACCATGTCTCATGTTACTAAATTATTTTGTATGAATATGTGAGTAAGTGAATTAAGAATGAAGTTATGTAACCTAATATATATGTATTAGGTGTGATAGCTAAATAACCTAAGAGGTTATAATATGGGATAATATTAGTATATAAATATATATACTAAGTCTAAGAGATTTAATTTATATATCTCAACTAATAAATTTTATAACCTAATTATAGCAATTCTAATTGGGTCAAGGAAATAAATGTGCATGAGTAAGAATTTATGTTATAATTGAGCAAATGAGAACCCTAATTAAATAATTAGGGAATGGTAAAATAAGAAGTGTTGGAAGATGTTAGTTGTTGTAGCCAAAAATTTTAATTTAGAAGCCCAAAAGAATTAACTGGGAGCCCAAAACTTACCCCAATGGAAGATGGACTTTTTGGACATTTAGCAAGCTAAATAATGGAATAAAAGTAAAATAAAAAAGAAAGCAAAATTTGGAGAATTATTAGGCCAAGTGGCCGGATATTAGAGAGGAAAAGGGAGGGGGGAAGAATGTAATGATTGCTTACTTTAGTTGGTGAACAACTCCTACCTACTCCTCTTATGTTGTGAGACCCCGAATTTTATGAAATAAAAGTATTCAACTTTTCTATTTTGGTAAATAGTTAAATTGATAAAAGTTTAAAGTTAAGGGTAATATGTGAATTTTTTTTTTGCAAAGTAAGCAAGTTGATATAAAATATTCGTTGTGTCGGAGAATATTCTTTTTGTCGAGAAATATCCGTACGACGGTACAATCATTGGTGGACCCCACAACGGAATTATTGTAGGATTGAGAAAACGACAAAAATATTTTTATGAAAATAACGGCGGAAGTTTTACCGTTAACTGTTGAAACACCCTTGTTAAAAAAGTACGATGTCTACGCGTGGTTGCATAAGAGTAGCACACCTGTATTGATTATTGATGTTTACGTGATAAGCCACTCAGTTTTGTTTTATTAGTATTATTAATGTAATAAAATAGAAAAGCTTTTTATATAAAATAGAATACTTTTATAAAGTTATTCGTTTTATTAGGCTAATAGTAAAATCTTTTTATATAAAAATGTAATACTTTTATAAAGTTATCTGCTTTTATTAGACAATAATTAGAATATATTATATTTTATTATGCATAGTGTTTGTATAAGTGCTGCGTAGTGTTGCATAGTGCTGCATAGTATTTTTGCATAGTAAAATATTTTTATATAAAACATAATACTTTTATAAAGTTATTCGTTTTATTAGATTATAAATAGAATATATTATATTTTATTTAAAAGATTTTGCTTTAAATATGGATGAGTCGATTAAAAGTAAATCAATACTGGACCGTTCATGAATTAGTTACTATCTGATCCATTCTTCATAAATAGAAGCTCATTCCTTTATTATTTATTACAATTCAATCGAAACTCTGAGAGAGAAACTATAGAGAGAGTTCTTCTTCTATAATCATGAGCGTATTTCTTTAGAGTTTAAGAAAGCTTTGAGCGTAGTGCAAGTTTTCTTCAAGTATATTCTCGCCTACCAAATTGGAATACTTTTCTTTTTAAGGTAGGGATATAATTGTCATACTAAGTAAAGGATATTATTATTATTATAGTAAGGGGTATTATTTCTTCAGATTCATGAAGAGAACTTACATTATTCCATTTTTTATTCTGTTGGAATAACCTGTATACGCGGACTACCGTATACATGGTGAAATTCTTCTGTTATTACATTCTTTATTATTATGTTGGAATAACCTATCTATGAGAAGTACTGCATACATGGTGAAATTCTTCTATTATTCCATTTTTATTATTCTGTTTTAATATCCATGTATGTGGTTTTACGCATGACACGGTTCCATTATTTATTATTCTCGTTGGAATAACTCATCATGCGGTTATCGCGCATGCCGGTGAATTCTTCATTATTTTATTATTTATTATTCTATTGGAATATCCTGTCTGTGCGTTTATGCATGACCTAGTTCCATTCTTTATTATTCTGTTTAAATAACTTGTCTATGTGGATTACCGCATGCATTGTAAATGATCCTTCGTATTCATACGAATAATATTTTCATTAAAAAGGGGTTTCTGCCAGGGGCAGTTACGTAATTTTTCTGACCCTCAAAATTCTTGAAAAATTTAAAATGATATTTTGATGAGTTTTCTAGATTGTGTCCAAAAATAGCGATTTTTAGATTTATAGATTAAGAGTTATGGATTTTATGGGAAAAGACTATTTTAAAAGTAAACCCTTATAACTCCTTGTGGTTAACTCCAAAATTGGTAAAATTTTTATTGGGAGTACATGTATATATATAACAGGAGTATACCTCAGAATTTTGGAATTTTTGGACAAAAGTACAATTTATGATAAATGTCTAAATATTCATAGCTTTTTTAGCCATATGAAAAATAGTAAATGAATTTTAAAAATTAGAGAAAAATATATGTACAAGATGGGACTATATTCGCTAAATCCCGGAAAAGAAATATTTTTGGGATCGATTTGGTATTTTTCATAAAATGAACTAGTTATGAGTAAATGAATTAAATATGTTATGTGAAGTAATAAAATTGGAAAATAGGATTTTATGGCTTGAGAATCCTATATAGGGTATATCTGATTTTGATGAGGATTTGATCATTGATTATGAAATCTTATGAGTATGGTATTTTGAATGATTAAATGCATTATTTGATAAAGTGTAAACAATTGAAATAAATTGTTTATAAGTTTAAGAAATGATTAAAATATTGTTATAATATTAATGATATTAGATTATGAGATTATTACGTGATTGATAACATTTGGTTATTATTGAACGTTGGATAAATTATATTATAAATGTTTAATATTTATCCTTTATCTCATTTGATTGATTCTTATATCATTGTCATCATCCTCATGCTTATATTGTGTTGAAAGGCATCTTTGGCCGTAGTGCATAGATGGACTTGGTATGATTATGACCAAGGATTATTTGGTATAATCATGGTAATCGTAATGTTACAAATGATGTGGAAAAAGTCCTCATTGGCCGTAGTGCATTGATGGACGCTTTTGGTATGATTATGGCTATGGATTCTCTTGACCAAGGGTGAAAAGATGAATTGTTTTATGGCATGATCATGGCGTAGTTGATGAAAACACGATTATCTTTAGCCAGTAGTGCATGGATAATTCGTGGTCGTGATATTAACGAATATCCTTAGCCGTAGTGCATGGATAATTCAGTGATATGGATTGATTATCGAGCTGAGTCTCATCAATGAAATATAAATTCATGGATGTGATATTAACGAATATCCTTGGCCGTAGTGCATGGGTGATTCGATGATGTGGATTATTTATTAAGCTGAGTATCAGCGATAAAATATTTATTATACACTTTTAATTCGTAGAAGATATTAGATATCATGCTCTACTTGACTCTTCTAAAATACAATTGTATGTCTTTGGCATGTAGTGCAAAGATGAATTGTTAATGAATATCTTTGGTCGTAGTGCAAAGATGAATTTATTAGTATGATTATGAGCACGAATTCTGATTTGGTATAACCATGATTTTTGATGTTTCAGGTGAAGATAGGTGATGAAAATTATCTTCGTCCTGGTTGCGAAGAGGAATTTAGAACCACAATTATGATTATGAGTTATTCATATGATTGTGGACAGGAACTGTTGATTTATTTTACATGGATAAAATATTATTGGTGGACTTTTAACATAGAGAAGATAGACCTTATGGTCTATTTGACTCTTCTAATGGATTATTCGTTCTGCTGCAACTATGGTTGAAAAGTTTTATCGTCTTCCATATGTTCTAAATCTCTGATTTATTATTGATGAAAGCTATTGATAATTTAATTATCTTTAGTCATGATATTCTTTCTTTCAATAGTTGTGCTCACCCTTTCTACTTCACAATTCCTTTTCGTGTAATAAGAGTGTTCTTAGTAAGAGTGTTTCCGAGTCGAGCGGGGATAATAGGGGAATAGAACAGTGGTCTCTAGCTGTGGAGGTTCTCCCGAAATAGTATAGAAAAGTGTGTTGTATTCTATACAACATTTAGTAGTTATATTTGGTGAATCAAATAGGGTGAGGTGAACCCAACTTTGGAAGGGCGTTTTGCCACTATCATACAAGATGTCTAATGACATATAACCTCGTGTTATTATATGACAGGGTTGTGCGCATCCACATGCTGAGTATATCTACGAGCACTACCTATGTGATCTTGGAGTTTATTTGAAATATAATATTCACTTAGAGACAGTGGAGATAGTTATATGTCAAGAGAAGACTCACAATTGGAAAGAAGATGATAGTAATCTTTAAATTTTTCTTTGGGGTCTATTGGGCCAACCAAGAATAATTCTATGGACATACGATATCTATTATAACCTAGACGCATGGCCTCCCATGTACGAAGGTTTCCTTGAGCACTTCCCAAAGATTTTAGTTTCTAAAACAGTTTTTGATTGTAACTTTTATGTAAAGTACCATTGTAAGGTTGTGGTCAAGGTACCATGAGAGTTACATACATTTTTATTAAAACTCATAGTTAACTGTGGTCGTATTCTATAGGACAACTCAACAGCTGTATAAATGAAGTTGTATTTGAATTTTGTTCCATGTATCTGACGAATCAAAATGGGTGATGTATACCTAATTTTGGGGGCGTCGCATATGTGTCATATTTTTATTTTGCCAACATGTTTGTTAATGCTTGCAAACAACCACTTGTAATTGAGTGGGAGAGAGGAGAGCTAGATATGTTGGTAGATTAGGGATAGATATACCAAATATATCAATACTTACTTTTCCAACAATCCAAATCTAAGTCTTATCTTTTTCTTTTCATCTTATTATCTAACATAAACTAAGAGGGAGAAAGAGAGAGACTAGAGGGAGAGAGAGAGAGAGAGAGCTATCATACGGCAGTTCCAAGAGGAGAAGGAGAAGAGAAGATTTTGATCTTCATACACCCAAGATCCATCTCATATTTTTGAAGGAGAAAGAAAATCAAGCAAAGGTATAAACCCATTTTGTTTATATAATTTTTGATTATTGTAAATCAAACCTTGAATCTATGTTTCTAAACTCAAAAACTATGGGTATCCATGTTGATGAGTGTTTTATGCTTAGATCTACCCATATTGGGTGTTGATTTGGTTGGAATAAAAAGGAATAGAAAAATAGAATTTTCTAGAAAGCTTAAACTTGAAAGTGTGATCTAGCTTTTGATTTTTGAAATCTATGATGGATATTTGTGATTTATTTTCTTGGGACCCTAGATCTATGTATTGAGGATAAAACCCCTTTGGAATCACTCAATTAGGTTGAAAAATGAGCAAGTTATAGAATTTATCCCAAACTACTCAAAGCTAAGAAAACTGTTAGAACAATAGTTTTTACCAGCCATTTCTGGGCTAATTTCTGGGTCCTTAACGTGTCCAAATATGGATTGTGATAGATGAAAATTGTATATAGGGAAAATATGAATCCAACATAATTGACGGATCGTTAATTGGAGTTATAGATCTCACTTTATTTAAGTTTTAGGAAAGGACTCCAAAACTGCAAATTGCAAAAGTAAACTGCCAAAGATTTTAAAAGGGCTGTTTCGCAACGTAATTTGTGAGAAACATTCCGGCCTTTTCGAATATGAGAATATATGATATTAAGTACCTCCTGTCCAAAAATGAGCTCATTCTGACTTAAAATGACCAAGTTATGACCATTTTAATTTCTGTGATTTTTCGACAAAAATCGCTATAATCAGAGTTTTATAACTCTGATGGCCACGAAATTTAAACTGGAGGCTCACGTTAACATGTGTAAGATCCCGCCAAGATTAGGGAATATTTGGAGTTAAGTGTGATGGGGCTAATTTCTTAAGTGTGATGGGGCTGATCTTTTTATTCAAGGTCTCTCCCTTAAAAGAATTAAGGATATTACCATTCAAAAATGGTATATCTCCATTAATTTAGTCATTGATAAAACTTTCTCACTACAGCTCCCTGCCTTAGTTGACACTGGGGCAGATCTGAACTGCATTCAAGAAGGTCTTATCCCCACTAGATATTATAAGAAAACTAGTGAAAAACTTAATTCAGCCAACGGTAGTCAAATGGAAATAAAGTATAAGTTACCTAAAGTACATATATGTCAGGATAATATGTGTTTTAAAACCTCGTTTGTTTTAATTCGCAATCTCACAGATAAGATCATCCTAGGGTTACCATTTATATATTTATTATACCCATTTACAACCAGTAATAATGGATTAACCTGTGAACATTTAGGCAAAAAGATAACATTTAAGTTCCTTATTAAACCAAAAGAAAGAGATTTAAAATTTATTCAAGAAGAATCAATTTCTAAATCTTTAAATCTATTAAATTGCAAAGTTACTCATTTAAGCTTCCTAAAGGAAGAAATTAGATATAAACAAGTTGAAGAGCAGCTTAAGAGTAACAGGGTTCAAGAGAAAATAACTGAATTAAAAAATTATTTACATGATAATTTATGTTTCGAGTCTCCCAACGCCTTCTGACATAGGAAGAAGCATGTAGTTAGATTACCTTATGCTAAAGAATTTAAAGAACATTTAATTCCTACTAAAGCTAGACCTATTCAAATGAGTCATGAACAAATGTAATTATACAAAAAGGAGATTAATGATCTTCTTAGGAAAGGTTTAAATAGACCTAGAAAATCACCTTGGTCTTGTCCTGCGTTCTATGTTAATAATGAATCAGAAAAAGGAGAGAGGTGTTCCCCGTCTAGTTATTAATTACAAACCATTAAACAAAGTTCTAGAATGGATTAGGTATCCCTTACCCAACAAGGAAGATCTACTTAGTAGGTTAAGCTCCTCCACCATTTTTAGTAAATTCGACCTTAAATCAGGATTCTGGCAAGTTGCTATTCACCCTGATGACAGGTACAAAACAGCATTCACCACTTCGTTCGGTCATTACGAATGGAATGTTCAGTCATTTGGACTAAAAAAGGCACCCAGCGAATTTCAGAATATTCTTAACAATATTTTGAATCCCTTCAGTCATTTCGTTATTGTCTATATTGATGACATCCTTGTTTTTTCCAAGACTATTGAAGAGCATATTAAACATTTGAATTCGTTCTTCAAAATAGTTAAAACCAATGGTCTTGTTCTTTCTCCTTCCAAGTGTAGTCTGTTTCTGACAAAAGTCAGGTTTCTCGGTCTAATCCTCTATCGTGGACTCACTCGGCCTATTAATGAGCTATTCATTTTTTCAAATAGCTTTCCGAGATAAGATTACCGACAAAACACACACACTCTGATTTACGGATCGCTTTCAATTATATTGGCAAGTTTTACCAATATCTTAGGAAGATTTGTAAACCTCTATTTCTGCGTTTACAAAGTAATCCCCCTCCCTGGACCGACATTCACACTTCTGTTGTGACGCCCCCAAAATAGGTATACAACAACCATTCTAAGTCACCAAATACATGGTACAGAAAGAAAACTACAACTTCAATAATACATTTGTCATGCAAAATACGATAACACATACTGTGAGATTAAATACAAATATTGTCTTCTAGACAATATCCACACTCAAATAAGTCCTCATTACAATTATTCAAACACTATTTTACAGAAATAGTGAGAACTGCTAAAACATCTTTCTAGAACTATCACTCCATACCCCGACTAGATACTGCTATGTTCTCAGCTCCTGAGAAGAAAAATGGAACAAAAAGGAAAAGGGTGAGCTCAACTAGTCCAGTAAAGAATATTATGACTAAGATAATATACAACAAATTATCATTAGTCTTCAACAAGAAAAAATCTGATAAAATATAATAGACAACAAGTTTTAGATCAACAACTACAGCGGAAACAACAATCCATTAGAAGAGTCAAGTAGAGAATGAGTTCTACTATCTTCTAAGATTTAAAAGTCCATCATCAATATTTTATCCCTGTAACAACAATCAATATACATCTTTAATCAAATATTCATTTGTATCACCAGTTGGTCATGTTCACCTTTGCACTACGGGCCAAAGATATTCATCAGTTAATCATTCATCTTTGCACTACAGGCCAAAGATATTCAGTAATATCATCATTTAGGACCGAGGATGATGAAAAATATTTTAAAGAAAATGAATCCAAAGAAGACGTAAGGACAAATATTAGGGATTCGTATAATAACTTTATCCAAGATCAATAATACTTCATAATAACCAATTGTGAAGCGTAATTCAAAAATAAAGATCAAAACATGGATACAATCAAAGATAGTAACCATAATAGACATCTTGGACAAAAGGAAAAAAATTTTATTTTTCTATGAATAATGTGTCGTATTCGTGAATAGTGCCGTATATGTGAATAGTAATCCTGAGACAAAAATTTCCAAATTTGATAAAAAGTTCAGACCAATATTTCGGCATAATGATATTGAAAGAAATAATATCATTTACGAAGAAAATAACATCCCTTACCTCAAAATAACCGTATTACTTACGATCGAATTTTGGATATAGTCTCGATAAAAACTTGTCTTCGATAAAGAACTCTCAAAGTATCAAAATACTCAGAAAAATACGCTCGATAACCTAGAGAGAAAGAAAACTTGTTTCTGGTGTGATTTTCAATTCTAACCTAAGCGTCTATTTATAGGAAAATGCTAGAACGTCATAGGAGACTAAAATAATAAGATAATAATATTTAATCAACTTTCTTCCATGCCAACTTATTTGAATCAGCTAGCATGCCCATTTTGAAAAATTCCCAGCAGCCCACATGCATTCAATACCAACCAAAGTGGGTTCCACCCAATTAAAAATTCATTTTATTTTCCAAAACTTCAGTAATTCATAGAAAATAGCCCGTTTATAAGAAAAAAAACGAATTTTTTGTCCATTCTGCCTGAAATTGAATTCTCTACAACTTTGTAGCTTTGAGTTTTTCCAAATTCCAAATAGAAAATATCTGAAATCCACAAACGGATGATTTTTAATACCTCCACATCGACAAAATACTGATAAAACACCTCAGCATTAATTCCTTCATTATTATCCACATAAAAATAAATATATCCATCATTTATATCCACATAAAATTAATATTTCCTTATCATATAAATCAATAATTAATTATTCACAAATAATATTACAGAATCTCAATTATGACAACCAGGCCGTTCCCAGGAAAGAGGGGGCTTTCCAATAAGAATTTGTCCTTCTTCAAAGCAATTAGGTGACCAAACCTCTCCTCGATGTAACTTTCTAGACATTGCCAATAATGCTATCTAATAATATTATTCAAATAATATGAATTATTGATCCGATAATGGGAAATATCAGGCGTTGATAATTATTGAAACAACAATAATATCAAATATCAACGCAAAGAATTATTGAATCAATAAAATAAAATATTGAATAAGAATTATCGTAATAATTATTGAGTAGTGCCTTCTTACATAAGAATCAATAATTCAAAAATACCGTGCATCCACGCCAGACATCAGATTTTTTAACCACCGGGTATTCCAACAATGTTAATGGTAATAACTACGCCGTTATTTATAAAAACTCAAACTTATCGTTTTCTTCATCCAACAGTTATTCTATTATGGGGCCCACAAATGACTGCGTCGTCGTACGAATATTCCCCGACAACAAGAATATTCCATGACCAAACGAATATTTCCCGACAACAATGATTATTTTATAACCACTTGCTTATTTTGAAAATTTTGCACATTTCACCCATAACCAGAGAATTATATCAAATAAATACCTTATTATTCATAATAATAATTAGAGGAAATTTGATTTTATTTATAATAAGTTGGGGTCTTACAACCTCCTCTCCTTATGAAATTTCGTCCTCGAAATTAACATACGTACCTGGTGTTTCAAAAAGGTGAGGGTACGTTGCTTTCATTTTTGATTCGAACTCCCAGGTCATTTCCTCAATAGCATGGTTCCTACACAAAACCTTAACTTGTGGTATAACCTTGGTGCGTAGGACATGCTCTTTCCTATCCAAGATCTTAACAGGTACTTCCTTGTACGTTAAATCTTCGGCTATCTCGTCTAGTTCTAACTCAATAATATGGTTCGGGTATTTCACATATTTACGAAGCATAGATATGTGAAAAACATTATGAACACGAGACATATTTGGAGATAATGCGAGTCTATAGGCCACATTTTCTATTCGGTCAAGAATCTCAAATGGACCAACAAATCGTGGATTGAGCTTTCCTCTCTTTCCAAATCTTGTAACTCCCTTCCATGGAGCAACACGTAACAATACATGATCCCCAATATTAAATTCCATGTCCTTTCGATGAAGATCAGCATAACTCTTTTGTCGATCTTGTGAGGTTTGAATACATTGTCGAATCATTTGGATCTTTTCTGTAGTCATGCGTACTAATTCTGGTCCCAACAATGTTTCTTCTCCCACCTCTTCCCAGCATACTGGTGAACGACACTTTCGTCCATACAACGCCTCAAATGGAGCCATGCCTATACTTGTTTGATAACTGTTGTTGTAGGAGAATTCCACCAGTGGCAAGTACTTATCCCAACTTCCTTTGAAATCTAGAACATAGAGAATTAATAGATCTTCAAGGGTTTAAATAGTCCTCTCTGATTGTCCGTCCGTTTGAGGATGGTATGCCGAACTGAATCGTAAATCCGTGCCCATAGCTTTCTGCAAGCTAACCCAAAATCTTGAAGTGAATCTTGGGTCACGATCCAAAACTATTGTTACTGGCATGCCATGCAATCTCACAATCTCATTCACATACATACGAGCAAGACGTTCAAGGGAATAAGTTTCTCGTATCGGCAAGAAATGGGCTGACTTGGTTAATCTATCAATAATAACCCAAATAACATCTATGCCTTGAGAAACTTTGGGAAGACCTGTAGCGAAATCCATGGTAATGTGTTCCCACTTCTATTTCGGAATCTCAAGTGGTTGCAATGGACCCTTTGGCACTTGATGCTCCGCCTTTACACGTTGACACGTTAAACACCTCGAGATAAACTCCGCGATCTCTCTCTTCATATTATTCCACCAAAATGTATGTCGAATATCTTGATACATTTTGGTACTCCCAGGATGGATTGAAAACGGTGTGTTGTGTGCCTCCATAATGATTCTATGCTTCAAATCTGAGTCGTTAGGAACACAAAGTCTGGAGTTGAATCTAAGTATTCCTTCTTCATCGATTCTCGCTTCTAGAATAGCTCCTTCTTACACTTTCTTCTTCATACGATCGCCTCGTGTCCGTAGCTTGGCAAATTTTTAACTTTATCGATTAAATTCGGTTCTACTCGTATATTCGCCATCATCATGTGGGTCCCTGGAGTCTTTAATTCTACCTCCATCGTTTGCAAGTCATACAGAATGGGCATTTGCATTGACAATATCGCACTCGTACTCGCATATGATCTTCTACTAAATGCGTCAACTACTACGTTCGCTTTTCCAAGATGATATTGAATAGTGTGATCGTAATCTTTCAATAGTTCAAGCCAACGTCGTTGCCGCATGTTGAGTTCTTTTTGGGTGAAGAAATATTTGAGGCTTTTATGGTCCGTATAAATCTCCACTTTCTCCCCATACAAGTAGTGTATCCAAATTTTCAACGTGAATACGACTGCTGCCAACTCCAGATCGTGAGTAGGATAATTCCTCTCATATTTTTTGAGTTGTCGTGAGGCATAGGCTATGACTTTCCCATGTTGCATGGGAACACATCCTAACCCTTTGCCTAAAGCATCGCTGTAGATAACAAATCCATCCGTACTAGATGGTATTGCCAGAATAGGTGCCAAAATGAGTCTCCTCTTAAGCTCTTGGAAACTCTTCTCGCATTCCTCGCTCCATACGAATTTTGTATCTTTCCGAAGAGTTAGGCGAGTTAACGAGTAGCAATTCGAGAAAATCCTTCCACAAATCTCGATAATAACCAAATTAAACCCGTAAAGCTACGCGACTTTGGTCACCGACTTGATATTTGCTTCAACTTTGTCTTTGCTTCAATCTTCGCCGGTCAACCGATACTCCATGTTTTGACACCACGCGCCCAAGGAATGTTACTTCCTCAAGCCGAACTCGGATTTCTTCACTTTGCATAAAGCTTGTTTTCACGAAGCCTTTCAAGTATCGACTTCAAATGGTGCTCATGATCTTCACGGCTTTTGGAATAGATGAGGATGTCATCAATAAAGACAACAACGAATCGATCCAAATATTCCTTGAATACTCGGTTCATCATATCCATGAAAGCAAAGGGAGCATTAGTCAATCCAAAAGACATTACTAAGAATTCATAATGCCCGTCTGCCGAATTTTTGAAGGCGCCTTTGGAATATCCTCGCCTCTAATCTTCACCGATGATATCCGTAATCGAAGATCGATCTTTGAAAAGAATTGTGCTCCTTGCAACTGGTCGAACAGGTCATCAATGCGAGGTAGCGGATACCTATTCTTGATGGTGACATGGTTTAATTCTCGATAGTCAATACAAAATCGCATACTCCCGCTCTTTCTTCTTTACTTAATAAAATAGGAGCACCCCAAGGAGATGTACTAGACGAATGAAACCTATGTCTAACAATTCCTCAGTAGTTAGACTTTTAACTCCTGAAGTTCAATAGGAGCCAGTCGATATGGGGTTTTAGAAATGGGTTTTGTACCCGGTTCAAGATCAATAAAGAATTCAACATTACGTTCTGGGGGTATACCAGGAAGTTCTTCAGGAAATACATCAGGAAATTCTTTAACAACAGAAATATTATCCAAATCTGACTTGTCTATGTTCAAATCCATAACATGGGCTAAGAAAGCTTGGCATCCATTTTTCAATAAATGAATAGCTTTATGGCTTGATATGACAGTGACTGATTTTAGTGGTTTAGTAGTTTGAATTCGTATGACAGGTTGGTTAGGAATATGAAAACTAACAACCTTATGAAAATAATCAATTTTAGCATGATGAGTGGTTAACCAATCAATTCCTAAAATCACATCAAAAGCAAGTATCTTTAAAGAGATAAGATCAATAGGTAATGTGATAGTGACAACTTGGATTAAGCAAGATTTATAAACAGTGGACGTAACGAAAGTTTCTCCTAACGGAGTCTCCACTAATAAATCAAAGTCTAATTTCTCTGGAGTAAAGTTTAAACGTTGAGCATAGGCAGGAGAGATAAAAGAATGGGTAGAACCGGTATCTAGTAAGGTATAAACTTCTCAAGAGTTCAATATTAGCTTACCCGTGATCACCTTGTTCGGGTTCCTCACGTTTTAGCCAGTCACGACAACGCTCTTCCAGGAACCGTTGATTTCGACTTATCCGGGACAGCCCTTGGAGTCACCATCCCTGTTGAACTTGGTTTTGCTATAGAACAATCCCAAGCTATGTGGCCTTCCTTTCCATAGTTGTAGCATACCTTGGATTGCTATGGATAGTTTGGGCTGATATGTCCCTCTTTCCCGCATTTGTAACATCTAACTGGCGGTCGTTCTCCTCCCCTAGAATTTGTTGTTGGTCTTTGGTCTTTGGTCTTTGATGTCTTCCCGCTATTGTTGAATCTCCTCTTTCTGAAATCTCCACTTGACTCACCTCTCCTATTATCATGGCCACGATGACCACCCGAGTGGTTACCGCCTTTGTTCATATTTTTCCCTCCTCGCTGGTTATCATCGCTCTGATGACTGTTGTCACCGGTATGACCCTGGTTGTTGTCCCTCGGTTGAACATACTCACTATCTCGCTCTAATAATTGAGCCCTGTTGACAACATCTGAATATAGAGAAAATTAATGAGAGATAAGGTATTGATGAAACTCGGGTTTTAGACCTCTCAGAAACATTCTTGTCATTCGTTCCTCATTCTCTACCAAATGAGGTGCAAACCTCGATAACTCAGCAAACTTTGCCTCGTACTGGGACACCGTCATATTATTTTGTTCCAGTCTGATAAACTCTACCTCTTTCATATGACGAATACTTTCAGGAAAGTACTTGTCATTGAATAGTTTCTGAAACATTTCCCAAGACATGTTGAGTGAGTGCGGTCGGCACGCTTTTCACACGACTCCCACCAGTAGTCTGCCTCACCGCAGAACATAAAGGTGGCGAATGGAACCATCTGTTCCTCCGTGCATCCCAAGACATCTAATATCTTGTTAATTTGCTTGACCAATGTTTCCGCCTTGATCGGATTCGGCTTTCCAATAAATTTTGGTGGTCCCAACTCCTTGAACTGCTTGGCTGTGACAGACCGCGCGTTGCTATCACTTCTACCCGTATTTTGTACACGAGTCTCCCTCGTCTGATTTTGCGTTAACTATAAAAAGCTCCTAAATATTCCATCATTCGTCGTTTGCTCGGTAGTGTTGTTTACAGGAGGAATATTGCCTTCCTGTTGCACGTTCCCCTGGTTTGTAACTAAAGGTTGTTCCACAGTCTCATACACTTCATTGTTAACATTCTCAACAGCCATTCTTAAATAATGGCATAAAACAATGGTTAATTAAACAAATCAACATATCACATAATATCCCTATATTATGACTGACCAATAAATAAGCTTAAATAGGACACATTAGCGAAGGATTTACTCATCTCTCCCCTCCTAGTTCTATTCCCCGATCTCCGCCAGAGACTATATCCCTAAGCTTTGATACCAACTGTGACGCCCCAAAATAGGTATACAACACCCATTCTGAGTTGCCAAATACATGGTACAGAAAGCAAACTACAACTTCAATAAAACAATTATCGTGCAAAATACGACAACACATACTGTGAGTTTAAATACAAATATTGTCTTCTAGACAATATCCACACTCAAATAAGTCCTCATTACAATTATTCAAACACTATTTTACGTAAATAGTGAGGATCGCTAAAACATCTTTCTAGAACCATCACTCCATACCCCCAGCTAGATCCTGCTATGTTCTCACCTCCTAAGAAGAAAAATGGAACAAAAAGGAAAAGGGTGAGCTCAACTAGCCCAGTAAAGAATATTATGACTAAGATAATATACAACAAATTATGATTAGTCTTCAACATGAAAAAAATTGATAAAATATAATAGACAACAAGTTTTAGATCAACAACTGCAGCGGAAACAACAATCTATTAGAAGAGTCAAGTAGAGAATGAGTTCTACTATCATCTAAGATTTAAAAGTCCATCATCAATATTTTATCCCTGTAACAACAATCAATATACATCTTTAATCAAATATTAATCTTTACACTACAAGCCAAAGATATTCATCAGTTAATCATTCATCTTAACACCTGTTCATCTTTGCACTACGGGCCAAAGATATTCATCAGTTAATCATTCATCTTTGCACTACAGGCCAAAGATATTCAGTAATATCATCATTTAGAACTGAGGATGATGAAAAATATTTTAAAGAAAATGAATCTAGTGAGACAGAAGGACAAATAGTAGCGATTTGTATAATAGTTTATCCAAGATCAACGATACTTCATAATAACCAATTGTGAAGTAGAATTCAAAAATAAAAATCAAAACATGGATACAATCAAAGATAGTAACCATAATAGAAATCTTGGACAATAAGGAAAAATTTTATTTTTCGGTGAATAATGTCGTATTCGTGAATAGTACCGTATATGTGAATAGTAATCCTGAGACAAAAAGTTCCAAATTTGATAAAAAGTTCAGACCAATATTTCGGCATATTGATATTGAAAGAAATAATATCATTTACGAAGAAAATAACATCCCTTACCTCAAAATAACTGTATTTCTTGAATCAATTTTGATATAGTGTTGATGAAACTTGTCTTGAATAAAGAACTCTCAAAGTATCAAAATACTCACAAAAATACGCTCAATAATCTAGAGAGAAAGAAAACTTGTTTCTGGTGTGATTTTTAATTCTAACCTAAGCGTCTATTTATAGGAAAATGCTAGAACGCCATAGGAGATTAAAATAATTAGATAATAATATTTAATCAACTTTCTTCCACGCCAACTTATTTGAATCAGCTAGTATGCCCATTTTGAAAAATTCCCAGCAGCCCACATGCATTCAATACCAACCAAAGTGAGTCCCACCCAATTAAAAAATCATTTTATTTTCCTAAACTTCAGTAATTCATAGAAAATAGCCCGTTTATCAGAAAAATATGAATTTTATGTCCATTCTGCCTAAAATCGAATTCTCTACAACTTTGTAGCTTTGAGTTTTTCCAAATTCCAAATAGAAAATATCTGAAATCCACAAACGGATGATTTTTAATACCTCCACACCGACAAAATACTGATAAAACACCTCAGCATTAATTCCTTCATTTTTATCCACATAAAAATAAATATATCCATCATTTATATCCACATAAAATAAATATTTCCTTATCATATAAATTAATAATTAATTATTCACAAATAATATTACAGAATCACAATTATGACAACCAGGCCGTTCCCAGGAAAGAGGGGGCTTTTCAATAAGAATTTCTCCCTTCTTCATGCCAAGCAATTAGGTGACCAAACCTCTCCTTGACAAAACTTTCTAGACATTGCCAATAATGCTATCTAATAATATTATTCAAATAATATGAATTATTGATCTGATAATGGGAAATACTGTGCAGTGATAATTATTAAAACTACAATAATATAAAATATCAACGCTGCAATTATTGAATCAATAAAATAAAATATTGAACAGTAATTACTGTAACAATTATTGAGTAGTTCCTTCTTACGTAAGAATCAATAATTTAAAAATACTGTGCATCCACGCGTATTACTGTAATTTAACCACCGGGTATTCCAACAGTGTTAATAGTAACAACTACGCCGTTATTTATAAAAACTCAAACTTTTCATTTTCTTCATCTGACAGTTATTCTGTTATGGGGCCAACAAATGACTGCGCCGTCGTACGAATATTCCCCGACAACAAGAATATTTCACGACCAAACAAATATTCCCCGACAACAATGATTATTTTATAACCACTTGCTTATTTTGCAAAATTTGGAAATTTCACCCATAACCAGAGAATATTATCAAATTAATACCTTATTATTCATAATAATAATTAGAGAAAATTCGATTTTATTTATAATAAGTTGGGGTCTTACATCTGTCGTCCAACAAGTCAAAAAATATGTTAAGGTTTTGCCTTGCCTTGGCATTTCAAATGACTCGGCATTCAAAATAGTTAAAACTGATGCCTCTGACATTGGATTCGGTGGCATTCTCAAACAGAAGTTAACTCCTTCTCTTGAACAAATTGTTCGTTTCCATTCTGGCGCATGGAATATTACTCAATTAAATTATAGTACTATTAAAAAATAAATTTTATCACTTGTTTTATGTATTAATAAATTCCAACGTGACTTATTGAATCAAAAATTCATTGTTAGGATAGATTGTAAATCAGCAAAATTTATTCTTGAAAAAGACATTGAGAACGTCGCCTCTAAGCATTCATTCGCTAGATGGCAGGCTCTTCTAAGTATCTTTGATTTTGATATTGAATATATTAAAGGTAGTAACAATTATGTTCCTGATTTTCTTACACGTGAATTCATTAACACAGGTACTATATCTGCATCATGAGTGTGCGAGGAGGACCTTCTTCTCGTGGGCAGGGCCGCCCTCCGGGCCCAAATAATCAGTTAAAAAGAACTTTAGTTCCTCACCCAGTCAATCATTTTCTTCTGTTTTAGCCAGTCAACCCAAACCAATTGATCCATACAGTAATCCGTCAAAGGCTACCTATTCAAAACCTAGTTATACCGCTTCTGAGTATCTTCTAAAGTGGGAACAACATTTGTTTCATTTAGAACTTCACATAAAGCCTAAAAATGATCCCATTCAGCTCGCTGCCCAGTATTTTCCTACTGGATGGCATTTCATTCCATGGGCTCATTATAAATCTCTTGCGTATTATAAGGACATCCTCCTTGAGACCGAGTCAATATTTATTAAGCCTATTTACGCCAAAGATAATAAATCAAAGATTCTTTATCATTCCCTGTATATTAAACAAATTCTTAATTTCTCATATTGGGGAGGTTCTCCTTTCGATCTTAGGCAGCTTTCCAGTCAAAATAATTCTTATTGTTATTTTGATTATGTTGAAGCATTGAATAAAATCTTTCTCAATCAGAATGAAGATCATAGTCATTCGTGGTTTTTACAATTCAACCACAAATTCAAGAGTCAATTCTCATTCTGGTTCACCCTCTGGTGGTCTAGGTTTGGTCCTTGCTCTCCTGATCTCCTCCAAGCTCAATTCACTCATTTTACTACTCACAATAAATATCATCCCAAGTTTGAGGGAATCTTAGTCTTCCTTCTTTTTCTCAGTAAATACAAAATTCCATGGATTCTCAAGTGGCAATACATCATTCTCACTCCATGCCAAGTTACCACTTTTCAGTCACCGACGTCCGGTATTCAGACGTCCCATACGGTTGTTTCTCCCATTCTCTATGTCTCCCGTCAGTTTTTCATAAAATGGTGGGATAAATTCGGTGTTGATAGGATAGTTGGCCAAGTTCAGAAAGAATTTCCTCCTTTCCCTATCCCTGCACCTTCAGTCAACTCAGCTCCAGCCGTTGAATCATCTAGTAAATCATCTAAAAAGTGAGTTGAAAAATCAAAAGTTGCTATTCCCCCTGATCCTATTGACATCACTAATGTCACTAGTTATTCAATAGCACAGTTAAGGCTCCTTGCCGATGATATCCATATAAGAATCGATCAACTACATGAAGACATTGAAGCATCAGAAACTACTTCTTCCCAGTCCAGAAATACCAATCAAAATGAAGATGATGATAGTTATGACCCTTACAACACTGTCAATCTTCAAGATGCTCAAGACCCTTTTGTTTGACATCTCAGTTACAAGCACCTGCTCCAGCAGCCTCAGTCACAAGCACCTGCTCCGGCAGCCTTAGTCAAAAGAATCTCCTACTTTTCCACCGAAAGTAGCCATCAGTCACATGCACCCGGCCCCGCGGCCATTTAGTCAAAAGGAAGCGTCAGCTTTATCACCGAAAGTAGCTTTGTCATATGGTTCGGTCTAAAGTTTCCAAAAGCGTCCATGAATAGTAAAAAAAGTCAGCACTATTTTACTGTTCATCAATAGTAATTATTGTCTGTAATAATTCACTTTTTATAATAGTAACTTTGTAATAGTTCTTTCCTTATTCTATAATAGGAACTTGAACTTAGTTAGCTAATCAAACTTCAAAAGACGCTGAGTTCCTTCTCAGTCGAATCTTTAGCCTCTACCACTGTTAGCTTTTCTCTACCCCTTCTTCTTCTCTTCTTAATGTTCTAAATAAATTTGTAAGTCAATTTAAATTTCAGTTTTGTAAATATTAGTTTTGTAAATATTTCAAGTTATCAATAAAATTATTTATGTTTAGTAATAAACTGTGTTGTTATGCGCCATTTCTATTCACCTCTCTCCATACTCTCTCTTTCAGATTCAGTCTGATTTGTTTTTAAACAAAAAATTCTTTACAAAATTTAAGAAATTTTGAAGATTTTGACCAATTTTTCGGTGAATTTTTTTTTCTCCTTTATAAACCATATTTTTGGGGCTAAAAGGGTTTTTTCCTGGATAAAAATTTTGGGGTCGAAATGTATGGGGATGGTGATCCATCTGAGAATATGATCAACAGTGCCCTCCGGCACCAACAGGGACGGACCAGTCAATCAATCAAAGGAGATGTGATGGCACCAGCCATCATCGACTTTCTAAGAAAAGCAGAAGCAATCAACGACAAAGATCAACTTGCTCCGGTCAATCAAAGAAAGTAAAGTAAAAGAAAATTACTTTTGCTTTTACTTTAGGTTAAATGTTTTTACTTAAAGTAAAATGTTTTTACTTTTACCTTAGTAAATGTTAATGTAAAATGTTTCTTACTTTTACTTTTACTTTAGTAAATTACTTTTACTTCAGTTAATGTAATAGTGAATCCTGCGTGATTCAACAGTAATTTACTTTTCAGTTTTCTATTTAAGTAACTCGAAGTGTTCAGAGTTACTAAGGCTTAATTGTAAGGCTCTCCTCCTTACAGCCTCACCTCTGGTTCGCTCTCCCTTATCTCTAGAGTTAGCCGAAGAAGAAGCTTGTTGCTTACTTCTTCTAGTTAGATGAAGAAGAAGTTCTTCGTACTTCCTTCTTCCTTAATGAGCTAGATTCGTGATATACCGTAATCCCTTCCTCAATCAAGTTTATAAATAAAAGAAAGAGATTACTTTACTGATTCACCTGGCCATCTTCTTAATCTTTTCTTTTTCCGCTTAAGTTTTCTCGATTAAACTTATCCCAATAAGATATGGGTATTAGAGCCACACGGTTGGCTCTTGATTCTGTTAGTGGTTTCGATTAAAAATAGTTAGATTTGTTTTTTAATGTTTCTGCAAACTTTTATTTATGGGGATGGTGATCCATCTGAGAAGATGATCAACAGCGCCCTCTGGCACCAACAGGGATGGACCAGTCAATCAATCAAAGGAGATGTGATGGCACCAGCCATCATCAGCTTTCGGCAAAAGCAGGAAGCAGTCAACGACAACATCACTGTTGTTCCAGTCAATTAGCCGAAAGTAAAGTAAAAGAAAATTATTTTTTCTTTTACTTTAGGTTAAATGTTTTTACTTAAAGTAAAATGTTTTTTACTTTTACCTTAGTAAAAGTAAATGTAAAATGTACCATTTGGGGTAGAAGGAGAGAGTATGGAGAGAGGTGAATAGAAATGGCGCATAACAACACAGTTTATTACTAAACATAAATAATTTTATTGATAACTTGAAATATTTACAAAACTAATATTTACAAAACTAAAATTTAAATTGACTTACAAATTTATTTAGAACATTAAGAAGAGAAGAAGAAGGGGTAGAGAAAGGCTAACAGCGGTAGAGGCTAAAGATTTGACTGAGAAGGAACTCAGCGTCTTTTGAAGTCTGATTAGCTAACTAAGTTCAAGTTCCTTTTATAGAATAAGGAAAGAACTATTACAAAAAGTGAATTATTACAGACAATAATTACTATTGATGAACAGTAAAATAGTGTTGACTTTTTTACTATTTATGGACACTTTTGGCAACTTTAGACCGAACCATGTGACAAAGCTGCTTTCAGTGATAAAGTCGACGCCTTTTTGACTAAATGGTCATGGGTCGTGTATGTGATCGATGGTCGCTTTCAAAGGAAAAGGTGAGATTCTTTTGACTAAGGCTTCCGGAGCAGGTGCTTGTGACTGAGGCTTCCAGAGCAGGTGCTTGTAACTGAGATGTCAAGCAAAAGGGTCTTGAGCATCTTGAAGATTGATGGTGCTGTAAGGGTCATAACTATCATCATCTTCATTTTGACTGATATTTCTGGACTGGGAAGAAGCAGTTTTTGATGCTTCAATGTCTTCATGTACTTAATCGATTCTTATATGAATAGCATTGGCAAGGAGCCTTAACTGTGCTGTTGAATAACAAGTGACATTAGTGATTTCAATAGGATCAGGGGGAACATCAACTTTTGATTTTTCAACTGACTTTTTAGATGATTCAATGGCTGGAACTGAGCTGACTGAAGGTGCAAGGATAGGGGAAGGAGGAAATTCTTTCTGAAATTGGCCAACTATACTATCAAAATTGAATTTATCCCGCCATTTTATCAAAAACTGACGGGAGACATAGAAAATGGGAGAAATAACCGTATAGGACGTCTGAGTACCAGACGTCGGTGACTAAAAAGTGGTAACTTGACATGGAGTGAGAAAGATGTATTGCCACTTGAGAATCCATGGAATTTTGTATTTACTGATAAAAAGAAGGAAGACTAAGATTCCCTCAAACTTGGGATGATATTTATTGTGAGTAGTAAAATGAGTGAATTGAGCTTGGAGGAGATCAGGAAGAATCTCTAAGCAAGGACCAAACCTAGACCACCAGAGGGTGAACCAGAATGGGAATTGACTTTTGAATTTGTGGTCGAACTGTAAAAACCATGAATGACTATGATATTCATTATGATGGAGAAAGATTTTATTCCATGCTTTAACATAATCAAAATAACAATAAGAATAATTTTGACAGGAAAGCTGCCTAAGATCGGAAGGAGAATCTCTCCAATCTAAGAAACTAAGAATTTGTTTAATATACAGGGAATGATAAAGAATCTTGGATTCACTATCTTTGGCGTAAATAGGCTTAATAAATATTGACTCGGTCTCAAGGAGGATGTCCTTATAATACGCAAGGGATTTATAAGGAGCCCATGGAATGAAATGCCATCCAGTAGGCAAATACTAGGCAGGGAGCTGAATGGGATCATTTTTAGGCTTCATGTGAAGTTTTAAATGAAACAAATGTTGTTCCCACTTTAGAATATACTCAGAAGCGGTATAACTGGGTTTTAAATAGGTAGCCTTTGACAGATTACTGTATGGATCAATTGGTTTGGGTTGACTGGCTAAAACAGAAGAAAAGGGCTTTGGAATTGTTCCAAGAACCTGAAATTTGTTAATTAGGTTTGGTTGGGGAACAGGATTGACTGGGTGAGGAACTAAAGTTCCTTTTAACTGATTATTTGGGCCAGGAGGGCGGTCCTGCCCACGAGAAGAAGGTCGTCCTCGGACACTCATGATGCAGATATAGTACCTTTGTTAATGAATTCACGTGTAAGAAAATCAAGAACTGAATTGTTACTACCTTTAATATATTCAATATCAAAATCAAAGATACTCAGAAGAACCTGCCATCTAGAGAATGAATGCTTAGAGGCGACATTTTCAACGTCTTTTTTAAGAATAAATTTTGCTGATTTACAATCAATCCTAACAAGGAATTTTTGATTCAATAAGTCACGTTGGAATTTATTAATACATAAAACAAGTGATAAAATTTCTTTTTTAATAGTACTATAATTTAATTGAGTAATATTCCATGCGCTAGAATGGAAACGAACAATTTGTTCAGGAGTAGAAGGAGTTAACTTCTAGTTGAGAATGCCACCGAATCCAATGTCAAAGGCATCAGTTTCAACTATTTTGAATGCTGAGTCATTTGAAATGCCAAGGCAAGGCAAAACCTTAACATATTTTTTGACTTGTTGGACGACAGAAGTGTGAATGTCGGTCCAGGGAGGGGGATTGCTTTGTAAACGCTGAAATAGAGGTTTACAAATCTTCCTGAGATCTTGGTAAAACTTGCCAATATAATTGAGCGAGCCCAGAAATCTCTATAGCTCTGTTTTGTCAGTAATATTATCTGGAAAACGGTTGGCAAATTGAATAGCTCTGTCAATAGGCCGAGTGAGTCCACGATAGAGGATTAGACCGAGAAACCTGACTTTTGTCAGAAACAGACTACACTTGGAAGGAGAAAGAACAAGACCATTGGTTTTAACTATTTTGAAGAACGAATTCAAATGATTAATATGCTCTTCAATAGTCTTGGAAAAAATAAGGATGTCATCAATATAGACAATAACGAAATGACTGAAGGGATTTAAAATATTGTTAAGAATATTCTGAAATTCGCTGGGTGCATTTTTTAGTCCAAATGACTGAACATTCCATTCGTAATGACCGAACGGAGTGGTGAATGCTGTTTTGTACCTGTCATCAGGGTGAATAGCAACTTGCCAAAATCCTAATTTAAGGTCGAATTAATTGAAAATGGTGGAGGAGCATAACCTACTAAGGAGATCTTCCTTGTTGGGTAAGGGATACCTAATCCATTCTAGAACTTTGTTTAATGGTTTGTAATTAATAACTAGACGGGGAACACCTCTCTCCTTTTTTGCTTCATTATTAACATAGAATGCAGGGCAAGACCAAGGTGATTTGCTAAGTCTAATTAAACCTTTACTAAGAAGATCATTAATCTCCTTTTTGCATAATTCCATTTGTTCATGACTCATTTGAATAGGTCTAGCTTTAGTGGGAATTAAATGTTCTTTAAATTCCAAAGCATAAGGTAATCTAACTACAAGCTTCTTCCTATGCCAGAAGGCGTTGGGAGACTCGGAACATAAATTATCATGTAAATAATTTTTTAATTCAGTTATTTTCTCTTGAACCCTGTTACTCTTAAACTGCTCTTCAACTTGTTTATATCTAATTTCTTCCTTTAGGAAGCTTAAATGAGTAACTTTGCAATTTAATAGATTCAAAGATTTAGAAATTGATTCTTCTTGAATAAAATTTAAATCTCTTTCTTTTGGTTTAATAAGGAACTTAAATGTTATCTTTTTGCCTAAATGTTCATAGGTTAATCCATTATTACTGGTAGTAAATGGGTATAATAAATATATAAATGGTAACCCTAGGATGATCTTATCTGTGAGATTGCGAATTAAAATAAACGAGGTTTTAAAACACATATTATCCTGACAGATATGTACCTTAGGTAACTTATACTTTATTTCCATTTGACTGTCGTTGACTGAATTAAGTTTTTCACTAGTTTTCTTATAATATCTAGTGGGGATAAGACCTTCTTGAATGCAGTTCAGATCTGCCCCAATGTCAACTAAGGCAGGGAGCTGTATTGAGAAAGTTTTATCAATGACTAAATTAATGGAGATATACCATTTTTGAATGGTAATATCCTTAATTCTTTTAAGGGAGAGACCTTGAATAAAAAGATCAGCCTCATCCTTAATTCCAGATGACTCAGGAATATCATTATCTTCTTCACTAGAGGAAGAATCATGAATTTGGAGATTTGACTTCTTATCTTCAATCTCTTTTCTTATGTTAGCAATGTCTAATTTTAAATTAGAAATTTCTCTTTTAAGTTTATTAACTTCTTGATTTAGTTCTGGGAGGGTGACCTCCTTAACTTGGGATTTAAATCTCTCCAGAGTTTTATTAAGACTAAAGACAGGCTTTTCTTTGACCCTAACCATCTTATCAGTGACTTTTTTTATCTTTGGTGAATAAATCTTTTAGTTGTTTTATGTATTGAATTTTTAGTTCAGGATCAGTAATTTTACTAATTAAATCAATTAACAAAGAGCTTTCTTCTTCTTCTTTGGTAATTACATTTATTCTTTTACAACAGTTATTACTACAATCTTCAGCACATACTGTAACTTCGTTATCACTATTTGATTCATCGTTACAAGTGCTGCTACATGAAGACTCGGGAGTATCAGACTCTTCGTCATTGCTGACATTGTTTTCAATTCGTATTAACTCTAATAATTGTTCAGTGTCTTCTGTTAAAATATTTAACTGAGCTAATTTTTGTTTAACTCTGCATTCACTTATATAGTGCCCCTTTTGCCCACAATTGTGGCAAACAATTTTAGTCTTGTCAAACTTCTTTGACTTCTTGGTTGATTTATTACGAGATGACTTAGGTTTAGTATAATAATTTTCCTGATTAATATTTTTATCTTGCTTATGTTTTCTTTTATGGCGTTTATGATTTTTACGGGACTCAATATGTTTATGCCTGTGCTTTCTTCTAGAGGGAGCAACAGGGGGTAAGCCATACTGTTCGCAAAATGTTCCTAACTCATATTTGGCTTTATTTTGGTCTTTACTTGCTTGTTTAGCTAATTTGAAATCAATACACATTTTTAAGCCAATTCTTTGAATATTGCTTATGATATCACCGTAGGTTAAATTATCATAATTAATGTATCCTAAATTTTTACTTAATTCTTCTCTAACTTTATGAGCGAATAATGAAGGTAAACCATTGACGAATTTTTCTTTCCATAATGGTTTATTACTATCATTGCACATCATAACTCATGAAGTAAATACATCTTTATACAACCTAAAATCACTTAGAGTGGGACATGTGAGGTTACTAAGTTGATCATGAATTCTCTCCGTGATGTTACTAGGAGTTCTAACGAAATGTTTAATTATAGTGAAAATTAAAGTATTAACTCCGTCAGGCGGACCAATACCAACATCTTCCTCAAAGATGGGATTGTCGTCATCGTCTAATTGGGTAGCATGAATTATTGATACTGAATCCTCTGTGAGATATTTTTCCCACCAAGACTTAAGAATACCAGTAAATCCACTAGCTATTAATTCAACAATGTCTGGTTGAGACATGTTGTTGAACTTAGTAATATAGCTATTAGCTACCATGGACATATGATTTAATTTATTTAAAATTTCTTGTTCACTAAACCCATCAATATTCCATTCATAAATTTTATTAGAAGAAACAGAAAATTGTTTATCTAGATTTCTTTCCTCGAACTGTAGATCCGGAGGGGTGGGTCTAGAGTTCCAATTTCTGGTGATACTAGTGTTTTTAACAGTTAACTTGTTAAGCTGGTCATTCGGGTCTGAAATAGTATTAGACTGATCAGAAGAACTATTGCTTTCATTATCAGATTCAACCTGATCAATAAGAGCTATAGTGCCACTTGAGCTGGCTTCATTTTTGAGTTTTTTAAATAATTTATCAATACCATGAGTTAGTTCATTATCTTGATTAGGTAAACCTAACTTATGTCTATTTTTTGGTAATTTAATTAGAGGTTGTTCAACCTTTGAATCGGGTCTTTTAATAGCGGTTTCTTCAAATTTTTCTTCAATCCTATCAAGTTGTCTACCAACAATTGCTAAGTATTGGTTACTAAAATTTAATTGCTCAATGATTTTTTTATCATCTTTATTATTATTTGAAATCTTAAAGGGACTAGCAATGACAAAAGTATTTTTAACCGAAATTAAAATAGATTCTAATAGAGGATGACAAGAAGAAGTTCTCGACTTATCTTCCCTAACCCATTATGTTTTAGTAATAATATTACATTTACTTTGATATTGTTCATACCAATCATAAAAAGTAATGTTTATTTTTTCATTAATTATAAACCTTTTCCACCTGTTGATAATCTTATCACGTTCCTTTTCAGTAGAGTGATTAGATCTAAACAAATGTCTTTTCTCTTTATTAGATTTGGAATTAAAATTTTTAACTAGATTATCCCAATTTAAAACAAACTCCTTTTTAATGACCCTTAATTGTTTATTAATAGGTGCATCAAAATCTGATTGAGTACGATACTTAGAAGATGCCGGAGAAGAAGAACCTTCTTCCTCAACCTGATCATTTTGAGTATAGCAAGGATGACTCGCTTGTCCTTGATTAAGAATACCTTTTAATTTTATATCTTTAACAGAAGGGTTACTGAGTACTTCAGTGTCTCTTCGAGTATGATCTGAAGGTCCTAAAGAACTAGTAAAATCTTCTATGATTACTGGTCTTCTACTTCTTTCAAAACTTATTTTGACAGTTCCGTCAGAAAATTGTCTAATGTTTTCAACATTTAATAAGTTATTGACTACGGGCTGTAGAGGTATTTCACTGGGTAAAGTCCATTGATTAGGTAGCGTAACGTCTTTCCAGAGGACTCGGGATCTGAACATTAGCATCACTAGTTGAACTTTGGATTAAAACCGTTTGATCTTTTGAACTTTTATTAAGAGCATGAACATTTAAGTTAGTTTTCATGGTTTTATAATAAATCCTATAAATTAAAGCAAGAGGCTGAGAGCCCTCGATCATTTGAGTTATCTCGCCGGCAGTTTTAATATTTAAAGTCAAAGCTTTTAGCAAATTATGATCACTAAGGCTTAATGTGAAGTCAGGAAAGTAATTGAAATGTACTAGACCATTATGCAGACTTGCTTCCATAATTCCAATAATACTAGGGTGATAATTCAAAAATCTGGCATATCTAAGGCAGAGGTAGATACATGAATTAATTTCTTTTATGTTAAGTGGTTTAACTGCAACTTGAACAAGACCTATATGAATAAAATTATAACCCTTCTTCCTATATCTTTTAATAACATCAGGAGACAAAAGACTACAATTTTCATATTCTTTATTAATTGCAAAAAATCTTTCAACTGTTTTAACATTATAATCAGTTTTGAAATTATCTAAAAAGGTTAACTAGTAGATTTATCTGGGAGAAAATCTGGGTATGTTCCAATTATTTAAAACTTAACTGATATTTTCATAACTGTGTTCTTCTTGGTTAACTATGTCAGGAACATGAGGCAAAGCTGACTGGTTACTAACTGAAGAGCTGGATCTGAATAATCGACTCATCTTTACTAATTATATAAACTAATTCTAACTCATTATTCGTTCATTCATAACCCTCTTACCCGTAAGACTCATACCTATGTTCTTAAACTAAACACTGCTCACCCAAGAGACTTACAAAAGGTTTGCGACGAACTAGGTGGACTACAGATAAGTTAGGTGACTTCAGAATAATGAAAAGAAGAAGTTTTATAAAAAGAAAGAGTAGTTAATTATATATATATATATATATATATATATATATATATATATATATATATATATATTTATATTAGTAACTAGGAGATACATGATGTCGGGGATGACATATATAAACTATTTATATATATATATATATATATCATATACAATCCGATAAATGACGAGACCATTAAACCAAGTCGTGAAACACGGAAGTAATCATATAAAAAATAGACTTCTGCGAATGTGCAGGTTCGGTACTAGCGAAGTCACAGTATCGTTATTTATTTTTAAAATAAATTTTATACAACAAAATAATACCCAATAAATTATTCTAAATACATATTCATACATATATGGAATCAAAATAATTACTAACTCGCATAAAGTTTGGCTCTGATACCACTGTAAGGTTTTGTAAAAATCAAAGTAGCAATCAAATTGCAAAATTAGCGGAAGCAAAGTAAAATTAGATTTTAAAAATTTTCACAAATCAATTACCCGGATCATCCTTTATGCATATTATTAATTAAAACAAAGAACAAGAAGTTATGGAATCATACCCTTGTAGTTATGAGCTTCCACAGGTACGAGTTTGTTACCTTTTTTTAGTTCTAACAAAAAAGCTCTAACTCATGCAAGCATACATGTGTCAACAAGTAATACAGAGTAAGTAAAGTATCGATCCCACAGGGAAAGTTGTTTAATTTAAATTAATATGCATCAATTAACTCACTATATTTATATGCTCAAACTAATAACTATAATTGGTTTGTTACTCTATTCGCAAATAACGATTAAAGCAATAATAAAGATGTAATAAATCAAATCTGAAAGTAATAGGATCCTAACTTCATTTAATATTTCATTTAATCACCACTATCATGCAAGACTTGTTCACATATCACAGAAAAGTAGCCAAGAGCACTAAAAGAGTAATAGCCATTTTTCAATGTACTATGTATGACCTACTTACACATCATCCACAAGCGATAGACTCTATGTAATCATCGATATAACCAAAATCACTATATGTCTATGTGAAATTGCAATTATATTGAATTTAAGCACAAGCTCTTATTCTAACTCATACGGTGAAACAGTATACGTCTATCTGGTTCACGAAATACACAAGCCATATAAAATAACCCTATATACGTATGCTATCATAATTACAAACCATACTTGCATGTTCATTGTCAATTCCATACAAGTATTAAAAGCGAATGGTGATCAAGCATTCATACATGCAAAACAATCATGATAGAAATCCCATATGCTATGTGAAACAATCTAGCAATCAAGTATGCAACCAAACTACATATTAAAATCCGTTAGAATCCCATAATGGAGTTTAGTTCATGACTGAACCAAAAGCTATTATGGGATCAAAGCTAAACATGGCTAATAAGCAAGCAATTGAAAGATGAAAGATAGAAACGATCAAACCAATTGCTGATTACAATCCACTATTAATGTTCAGATCCTCATATAAATCCACACTGATAGAGAATCCCAAGAAGAATTAGAAAAATAGAATTAGGCTTCGCTCTACGTTGGAATCTCTCTCAGAGTGTAAAACCTAGTTCCAAAATGTAAAATACGTAAAACTCAATAATGATAATTCTCCCTCTGACACCAGTCAGAAATCATTTTAAACCAATTAAAACCCTTTTAATTAAAAATTAAAATAAAACAAATCAAGATAATCATCATCATCGTGCCACTGCCCCCCGATGTAATCCTCGCCAGCGCCAAGAACTTGCATTAATGTCATGTTGTCCATCCGAGTGCTTTCATTGCTGCTATAAGCGTTCCCAACTTATCATGCTGCGCGGCCATGCAACTTCTGCAATTTTAAGGTTCTAGTTTGTTCTTCTTTACTAATGCTTTTACGCTTCGCTCGCTTGTCCATCAATGCTTAATCTTCTGCTCCACTTGATCCTTATGCCATGTATATCCCAGCTTGTGCCTCGCTTCATGCGTCCATTTGCCTTGTGCCTTCTAATTCCTCCAAATCATGCCATTTCCTGCACTTTTTCACCAAAAGGAGTTTTAAGTATATGCAACGCAAAATAACATGAAATGCAACTAAAAACACACTAAAATGTACTTGAGATGGGCATAGTTCGCTTGAATTGGTATTCCATAAGTAGGTATAAAACCCACTCATCAAATACCCCCAAACTTGAACTGTTGCTTGCCCTCAAGCAATGTATACTAATGAAAAATGAAAATGCAGCTACAATACTATGCAACTAAGCTATGATGCAAACTAGTCTCACATAGTTCCAGCTATCACAGAAATTCAGTCCAAAATGCCTCATCAAATTTTTCCAGGTTCAAGAATACAGATTCAAACCAAACTGTAGACATAATGTCGTACACTCAGATAATTCATAAATGCTATAGATATGTTGTGTATGTGTTATGTTCACCAAAACTTGATTTAAGCAAAGAATACACATACTAAATTGCTCAAAACAGA
Source organism: Panax quinquefolius (assembly GCA_020205615.1). Lineage (NCBI taxonomy): Eukaryota > Viridiplantae > Streptophyta > Magnoliopsida > Apiales > Araliaceae > Panax > Panax quinquefolius. The sequence continues at coordinate 52,274,757 of CM035169.1, read as the reverse complement.
AAATTATAGTTTAAATCAAGAATCATGTATACATATGCAACGAAGACTATTCCAACATATCAAAACAACCTGAGGTTCAATAACGGGCTTAACTGCTTTATTTTTACTCACGAGGGTGATTTTTGCACATTCCCGCGGTGTTTATTACTATTTTTCTTTTCTTCTTTTTTTTTCACATGACTGTGCAATGTCTTACTCCATTAGGCAACACTGCTACCCCTTAGCGAGCTTTCAACCAACGACTCCCAGACCATGAAAGACCTTAGGGCACTAGGTGTAGAAACAATCCCCTCGAGCGTACTTACTCAAGTAGCCAGGGGCCCAAAATAAGACAAGCCACGTTATTACTATTATTATTATTATTATTTTTATACATAGATACCCATGTTTTCCCAAAATCTGAATGTCAATGTTTTGCAAGTCTACATCCATGTTTCACATATTTCTCTTTTTGACACTACACATTTTCTATTGAGCAATACAACACATACTTCTTATACCTAAAAGTGATTGTGAACACAATTGTGCAAACCGAAAGCATGTAAACAACAACATGAACTTCATCGTGTAAAACATTATAGCTAGGTTCATGTTATCCAACATACTCAAACAACTTTCAAAATTTCACTATCATCATCGGCTAGACAAAAATTTCCATACGGCAAGAACTGTGAGACATGCAAACTAAAAATGAACATGCAAATAAACATGCAACTATATGCTAAAATAAACTATATAATGTAAAAATTAAACTAATCATGCAAAAACAACTACATGCAACTACACTACTACCACAATACCCCCAAACTTATAATATTCAATGCCCCATTGAATGAAGGTAAAGGTTAACGAAAAACTCCCCTAATGATCAGTGGTACCACCCTCCTTGGGTGGTGAATCTGGTGCTGGATATGGCACTGTTGTCCCAAACTAAGGCCACACTAGCGTCATTCCTTGTTGCGCAATAGCTTCGGCCAAGGCCTTCGTGAGTCCTGTCGCAAATGTGCCAAAATTATCATACATGGCATCGACTTTGTGTTCCAATCTTCGGAGCTGGTGATCACCATGGGCAGCAGGTGCTTGCGTGGATGGGCCTGCCTCATCTATCTGAGGGGGCTGCTGTGACGGCTCTGGGAAAGTAGGCTGAATGATAAAACCTTGTCCGCGCGGATGCGGTACACCTCCTGCCCAATCCTCAAATTTTGCAATTGTGGTATGAGTTATGTCCTGGCTTGGGTATTGCATTTGTTCGTTGCCCCAGTTGCATCCCTGATTAGCAAATAGCATATCAACCACTGATTCGTGTGGAATGCTCCCAATGGTGCCTCCCCGCAGATATCGCATCATATTCTGATGGATGAGATGACCAATGTCAATGTATTTCCCGGTGATTATGCCCTTAGAATAATTGCCCTCCCCACTATTATTTCGTGCTGATGAGAGGAAGGCACGAGCTTGGCACATACGAACAGATTCCACGCCTTTGCATATCGGTTCAAGGCGGCGGCTGGGAATATGTGAGGTTGATTCGTGCCAACTTTATAGGTCCATTTTGTAATAGGCACGCACAATTTAGCAATAACCAACTCCATGTCTGTCTCCAAATGTGCACCTGTGACCCAATTAGCAGCCCCCATTGGTGGTGTATCGGTAAGTCTAAAAATGGCGTGGATTGCACGGGGTCTGTAATCTATCTCAAAACCACGAACCATAGATATACCGCTCATGGTGACCTTGGCATTGGCATAAAACTCTCAGACTACGCTCATCGAAATAGGTGTGGGAGTGGCAGTCAGTCCACCCCAGCCTCTTTCATGAATCATGGCACACAACTGATCATCTTGCCCCTCCGGTTTGAAACCACGCTCCTTGATAAACGTCTTCACCACATTTCGGTAATACTCCTGCTGAGCTTCCAAGTTGAGAAACTTGGTGTGATCAACAATATCCTCCCCTTGACTGCCCGAGGAAGATGAAGAAGAAGATGAAATAGAGCGAGCTCGTTTGGGACCCATTTGCAATTGATAAAGATAGTGTAGATGATTTGACTAAGAATGAATGCTAGCAAAGGCTGTGATTTGCTCCACACTGATGTTGCACAACTTTCTCTTGAAACTCTAGTTTTATAATGCACTGATAAGAGTGGGTAGAGTAGAACGTGGAAGAGATCGTGGATAATCACGTGGTGGATAGATTTATAACTTCAAATTTGTAACTGATAGAGACGTGAGTTATGGAGAGACAATATGGGTGTGCTTCTGTTTTGATTGCAAATGAGAGTCCAATTGTTATCAATCACGTTTTTAAACTTAAAAATTTTTCCACGTATGATGTCGCGCGCGGCCGCGTGAGTTTTTAATGGGTTTGGTAGCGGTTGTAACTCACAGTCAGTAGTATATCAGCGGCAAGCGCTGGTTTATCTTTGAAATTGTTGTTGTGACCGCAAGCGTCCTCGATACTCTGCCTTCTGCTAGCCTTTTTTTTTAGAATCTGCAAGACAGAAATGCATGCTCTCCAATACACCTGCAATAACATCAATGGACCTTATCAAAGCACGGTTCACTAAATAAAAATGAATGCCTATTCTGTCTCCCTAATTTCAATGCAATGCATGCACGTGCTCTTCTGTGATTCGACTACGATGAATAAGCATATAAAGGTACTCATACTATTCTAACAAGTAATGAAATTAAGCTAAACCAAACAACTTGAACTGCATAAATACTAAGTAGAGATGGAAACAATGGGTTGCCTCCCATCAAGTGCTAAGTTATATTCAATTAGCTTGACTATCTCTGAGTCTCATGTCGGAGAAAGAATCGAGGTGACTTTCTTTCTGTCCACCTCACCACCAGAATCACTCTTCAATCTCTGTCCATTCACTTAAAGATGCTTGTCCGAAAACTTATTATATACTGCAATGGTTCCATACTGTGGAGTGGTATCCAGATATTGAACGAATTTATTTAATTCCTCATCCTCAACATCTGAATTTTTAGCAATGATACTTCTCAATGGTTCACAATCCACTATACTCTGTACTTTATCATTTAGAACCCGGTTCACCACATCAACCCAGAAGCATTCTTCTTCATCTGTTGGGAACTTCATTACTTTAAAGACGTTAAAGGTCACCTCCTGATCATGTACACGCATCGTGAGTTCCCCTTTTTGCACATCTATCAAAGTATTGCTTGTGGCTAAGAATGGTCTCCCCAGTATAATTGGTATATTTTTATCTTCCTCGTAATCCAAAATGATGAAGTCAGCCGGAAAGATAAATTTGTCCACCTTCACCAAGACATCTTCAACAAGTCCCCGTGGATACATGATGGATTTGTCAGCTAATTGTAACGCAATGTTTGTCGGCCTTGGAGCCGGCAATCCCAACTTATTTAAAACTGACAAGGGCATCTAATTTATGCTTGCCCAAAGATCACATAAACACTTTTCAAAATTCATCTTCCCGATTATGCACGGGATTGTGAAACTGCCCGGATCCTTCAGCTTCGGAGGCAACTTCTGCTGAAGAACTGCACTGCATTCTTCTGTCAAGGCTACTATCTCAAATTCATCTAATCTCCTCTTCCTTGACAGTATACCCTTCATGAACTTTGCATACATTGGCATTTGTTCCAATTCCTCGGCGAAAGGTATATTGATTTGCAGCTTTTTAAAAATCTCCAGAAACTTGCTGAATTGCTTATCTTCCCTTTTCTTATTTAATCTTTGCGGAAATGGAACTTGAAGGTGCATTGGTGGTACTGAACTCTTAAGCTTCTCCTCTGAACCTGCTTTATCTTTTTCTTCCTGCTGAACTTCAAAATTTTCCAGATTTTCTTCCTCATCAGTCACCTTCTCTGCCTCGTGCGGCTTCCTCAGTACAATTGGGTGCGGGCGCGCGACTTGCAGTATCTGCAGTGTTTTTCCCAGACCTCAATGTGATAGCTTAACACTGTTCCTTCCCGTCTCTTCGTGGATTTGTTTCTGTATTACTCGGTAATGAACCCTGGGGCCTGTTTGTAATCATGTTCGCCATATCCCCCATCTGAGTTTCCAGATTCATTATAGCCACTGCTTGGCTTTTGATCATAACTTCTGTATTTGCCATGTATTTCATCATCATTTCCTCCATTTTTGATTTCTTTTCTTGCCGAGGTGCAGCTGGAGTGTGATGTTGTTGTTGTTGTTGAGAAAATCCCGACGAAAAAGGTGGTCTAGGATTAAACCGCTAGGTCATACTGTTGGTTGTGTCTGGCCCGATTATTTGATTGGCGATTCTCACGATTCCTTGGTTATTTAACCAACTAAAGTTTGGATGATTTCAGTTGTTGGGGTGGTATGTGTTCTGAAACTGACCTTGGTCTTTTCTGTAATTGCTCGCATACTATACCGACTTCGAGCTAATAGCACATTGATCTGTCGAGTGTGACCCCGCACAAATCTCACATACAAAGGCAACCGTCTTCGTTTTACCTTCTGTTAATGTATCTATTTTCTTCGCCATGTCTACCATCTGTGCTGACAACTGCGTGATAACATCTACTTCCAACACACATGCAACCTTGGGCTGTGGCATTCGAGATGTAGGATTCTGAAAATTGTTTGATGCCATTGTCTCAATAAGGTTATAGGCTTCCTCATAGCTTTTTGCCCATAATGCCCCTCCTGCAGCTGCATTTACAATCGGTCTTGACTGCCATCCCAATCCATTATAAAATGTGTTGATCACCATCAAATCTAGCATACCGTGATGTGGACACTTTCTCAACATCTCTTTATATCTCTCCCATGATTCATATAAGGACTCGCCTTGTTGTTGCTCAAACTGAGAGATAGATGTCCTCATCTTTGCAGTCTTAGCCATTGGGTAGAACTTGGCTAAGAATTTCTGTGCTAAGTCCTCCCATGTAGTTATAGATCCTGCTGGCAAAGAATGAAGCCAACTTCTTGCTTTATCCCTCAATGAGAATGGGAATAGCCTAAGTTTGATAGCATCCTTCGTCACACCGTTGTATCTGAATGTATCACAAATTTTGATGAAACTCAACAGGTGTTCATTCGGATCATCTGTAGCGGCACCCCCAAACTGTTTCGAATTTTGTACCATCTGAATAGTGAATGTTTTTATCTTGAATGTATTGGCTGCTATCGCTGGTCTGACGATGCTAGACTGTAATCCATTAATATTGGGCATGGAATATTCCTTCAAAGCCCTATGCTCCTCTCTTTCCTCTTCTCCTTGTACCTCGGCTGCCATATTAGCTGTGGTACTTTCTAACTGTGCTTGTAAATTTCTACGAACACTCGCTTTCCAACCTCTCCCGTTTATGTTGTCCTGAACAGGTGTTAAGTCAGGGTTGGATGACCGCATGCGCATAAAAATTTATACAAGGTCCTGAAACAAAAACAAAAATGGAAATGAGATAAGAATGGCTTTGTCTAAGTCATACAATATAGCTTAAAACTAATGATAATAATAATAATTTAAACGCCTTTCCCCGACAATGGCGCCAAAAACTTGTTACCTTTTTTTTAGTTCTAACAAGAGAGCTCTAAGTCATGCAAGCATACATGTGTCAACAAGTAATACAGAGCAAGTAAAGTATCGATCCCACATGGAAAGTTGTTTAATTTAAATTATTATGCATCAATTAACTCACTATATTTATATGCTCAAACTAATGACTATAATTGGTTTGTTACTCTATTCGCAAATAACGATTAAAGCAATAATAAAGATGTAATAAATCAAATCTGAAAGTAATGGGATCCTAACTTCATTTAATATTTCATTTAATCACCACTATCATGCAAGACTTGTTCACATATCACAGGAAAGTAGTCAAGAGCACTAAAAGAGTCATAGCCATATTTCAATGTACTATGACCTACTTACACAGCATCCACAAGCGATAGACTCTATGTAATCATCGATATAACTAAAATCACTATATGTCTATTTGAAATTGCAATTATATTGAATTTAAGCACAAGCTCTTATTCTAACTCATACGGTGAAACAATATATGTCTATCTGGTTCAACAAATACACAAGCCATATAAAACATCCCTATATACGTATGCTATCATGATTACAAACCATACTTGCATGTTCATTATCAATTCCATACAAGTATTAAAAGCGAATGGTGATCAAGCATTCATACATGCAAAATAATCATGATAGAAATCCATATGCTATGTGAAACAATCCAGCATTCAAGCATGCAACCAAACTACATATTAAAATCCGTTAGAATCCCATAATGGAGTTTAGTTTATGACTGAACCAAAAGCCATTATGGGATCAAAGCTAAACATAGCTAATAAGCAAACAATTGAAAGATGAAAGATAGAAACGATCAAACCAATTGCTGATTACAATCCACTATTAATGTTCAGATCTTCATATAAATCCAGCAACTGCTAATAAAAATCCACACTGATAGAGAATCCCAAGAAGAATTAGAAAAATAGAATTAGGCTTCGCTCTACGTTGGAATCTCTCTCAGAGTGTAAACCCTAGTTCCAAAATGTAAAATACATAAAACTCAATAATGATAATTCTCCTTCTGACACCAGTCAGAAATCGTTTTAAACCAATTACAACCCTTTTAATTAAAAAATTAAAATAAAACAAATCAGTATTAATCAGCATAGCGCGCGGCCGCGCGCTCCCCCAGTGTAATCCTCGCGTGGGTGCGCAACTTATAGTGTGTCATGTTGTCCATCTGAGTGCTCGTTCGGGCGCGCGTTCACAAGCTTGTCCTGCCGCGCGACTTCTGCAACTCTGGGTTCTGGTTTGCTGCTACTACTGATCTGTTTCTCTGCTCCTTCCTTTGTCCATCCATGCTTATTCTTCTGCTCCACTTGATCCTCATGCCATGCATATCCCAGCTTGTGCCTCGCTTCATGCGTCCATTCGCCTCATGCCTTCTAATTCCACCAAATCAGGTTGTTTCATGCACTTTTTCACCAAAAGGAGTTTTAAGTATATGCAATGCAAAATAACATGAAATGCAGTTAAAAACACACTAAAATGTACTTGAGATGGGCATAGTTTGCGTGAATTGGTATTCCATAAGTAGGTATAAAACCCACTCATCAGAGTTCACCTCCTACTTCTCTGCGATCTCCTTGAATCTCCGGGTAGATTCCTTCCTTTGATCAATTTTAGCCACCCAAGTGTATGGCCTCTAGAGGTGATCCACCAAGGAAGAACAATTTTCAAGAAGAAGGGTATATTGGCTCAAACCATAGTATTTCCTATCTCTATAGAAAAAGGGGGCGTACTCTCCAACTATATGATTACGTATATCTGATATCTGATATAAGAATCCTCTTATAAAGATATCAGGTAACCCTATTAAAATAAGGTATTATTTATTTAATTAAACTCTTTTAATTAAATGGGCTCCCTAATCCTATTGGGGATAATTAATTAAACTCCTTTAACTAATTTTCCCTCCTAATCCTATTAGAAATAAATGAGAGTACTAATATTAAATTAATTCCTAAACTCTTTTAGAAATTAAAATAATAATAATATTAATAATATTAATAAGACTCTTCTTATTAATTTATATTTAATATTTCTAAAATATTAAATATTAAATATTAAATATTATGCTATTTAATGTATTCTATCACCATAGATTAAATTAAATATACTTAACATATTATTACGATTATGTTATTAACTTCTTAAATAATTATTCTTCCTTTTATGGTGTGACCCTTTAGGTTCTCTATATTAAACCTGGTTGTGAATAAATCTATTAGAACAATTCTAATCTTATTTAAATAATTAAATTAAATGATTAATTTATTTAAATAAATAATATTTATTCTACAATAGGAATAAGTTTCCCTAGCGATCAACGACTTTTCACATAATATAGATTTCAACATTAATCATAACAGAACCTTTGAGTTAATAGTTACCGTACAATTCAATCCTTCCACCATACAATGTCTCAATTAAATATAAGATATGGAATTACTGTTAAGTCTTATTTTATTTAATTATACGTATTTCGATTCCTAAATGCACAACTCCTAATGAATGCAAATTAGAAACTACTTTCTAATTTTATTCCACCTTGGCCAAGGATTCCTGGGTTGTCATTTATCGAATCACATAGGATATTTCTCTTCTTTTACTAGAAGTGGTAGATTCTTTATTGGTCATTCATTATCTACATATATAACTTATTACACCCAAGCATACCCTTTGATATACTCTAAGAGTCTTAAGGAATAAGTCAAAGTGTAATTCATTATATATAAGATACTATGATTACCTCAAGTCTAAGGAATATTTGTACTACTATCACTACAGGAATTCCTATTGACAGACAAGTAAAACTCCATTAGGTATTCCTTAGCGAGTCACGTTCAGTGAACTTATTCTCCAATAAGAACCTATATAATTGCTTTAGTGTCTCCACACAAATGATTATGAGATCAATCATTCTCATCCAATGAGCAAGCAATATATGTATCAAACTATCCGGATTCACTAATCCCCTTTTTAGTAATCCATTGATTGAGAACATTTTAGTTTTAAACTATCTAAGAATTTAGATCTCATTAGCATGATCTCATCATGATTCTAAAAGTATTGCTTAAAACTATGAGTTTATCACGTATTATTAAAACAACGTCATGTTGATAATAAATGCCTTAAATAAATAATTCTTTTATTAATAAATAAATAAGATTGATTAAAAAGTATATGTTTTATCATCATACATGATTGGCGTGTATGCATACTACTTTCAAAAACTCCATTAGGTATTCCTGAGCGAGTCACGTTCAGTGAACTTATTCTCCAATAAGCATCTACATACTTGCTTTAGTGTCTCCACACAAATGATCATGAGATCAATCATCCTCATCCAATGAACAAGCAACGTATGTACTAATGTATCCGGATTCACTAATCCTCTTTTTAGTAATCTATTGATTAGGAATATTTTAGTTTTTAAGCTATCTAAGAATTTAGATCTCATTAGTGTAAGACCCCAAATTATTAATAAATAAAATTTAATTTTCTCTATTTATTATTTTGAAATAGTAAGGGTTAATTGGATTAATGTGGTTAGTTATGGGTAAAATGCGTAAATATTTTTAAATAAGCAGGTGGTTATAAAATATTCATTATTGCTTGGAAATATTCGTTTGGACGTGGAATATTCTTGTTGTTTGGGAATATTCGTATTTACGGCGGCCATAGCTTTTTTTGGGCCCCATAACTGGAAAGCAATTGGATGAAGAAAACGATAAGTTTAAGTTGTTTATAAATAACGACGAAGTGGTTACCGCAAGTAACACCGTTGGAATACCCTATGGTTAAAACACAATGAATACGCTGTTGTTGCAAGACAAGATGGACCAGTATTGCACCAATTATTGATTTACGTAAAGAAGGCACTACTCAATAATTGTTACAAAGAAGTTATTGTTCAAGATTTTATTTTATCGATTCAATAATTGTCATGCGTGATATTTTATATTACCGTTGTTTCAATAATTGTCACTACACACAAGATTTTCCATTATCGAAGTAATAATTCATATTATCCTAATAATATTATTAGAAAACATTATTGGCAATGTCTAGAAAGTTCTGCTTCTAAGGAGAGGTTTGGTCACCTAATCATGCTACCAAGAAGGAGAAAATTCTTATCGAAAGCCCCTCTTTCTTCGGAACTACCGCTCGTCACAAGATCGTGATTATGTAATATTATTTGTGAATAATTAATTATTGATTTATATGATGAGGAAAATATTGATTTTATGTGGTTATAGATGGAGAAAATTTTAAAGTGACAATTGTTAAAAATTTATATTTTATCTTTTCTCGATAAAATAATATTTTATTATATTATTATAATATAATAACGATGATATTTTTACAATAAATGTGGGATATATGAGTATATGAGGAGGAAGAGTATTTTTATTGCAAAAGTTGTTTAAAACATGTTAAACATGTTTGTGGGCCCATTTCTTGACTGAAATTTGATTATAGCTTATAAAATCGCCGTTTATGGATTTCGGTCAATTTTTGTTTGAAATTTGGAAAAACTTTCTTCTGTAAAGTTGTAGAGAATTGAATTTCCTAAAAAAATTCCTGAGATTCGAATTTTCTGATAAAAGGGCTATTTATTATGAATTATTGAAGTTCCGAAGTTCCGAAATAATTAAATTTTGGAAGCTTTAAATATTTTTGTTTAGAAAAACGTTTTTTTTTATTATGGTGGGCTATTTTGGTGGTTTGAAATCAGATTCAAAGGTGTGTGCATGAATAAGTTTTGAAAATATTATTAATTTATTAAATTTTCTTTCTTTGTGTTCTAAGCATTTTCCTATAAATAGGGTGCTTAGGTTAGAATTGAAAATCACACCGTAAACTATGATTTTCTCTCTCTCTCTCTCTTGATATATCGAGCGTATTCTTTCTGAGTATTTTAGTACTTTGAGTATTGCTATACGGCAAGTAAAGTTCTATCAAAGACTATATCCAAAGATACCAACCAAGTACTATCCTTTTTAGGTAAGGGATATTATTTTTTTTTTTAAAAATGATATTATTTCTTCAATATCATTATGTCAAAATATTGGTTGAAAATTTTTATCAAATTTGGAACTTTTTCATGTCGGAGTTACTATTAATGAGTTACTATTTACGAGTTACTATTCATGAGTTACTATTCACGAGTTACTATTCACTTGTACTATTCACGAAGCATGATGATTTTTTTGTGAAATTTCTATCTTTTAGTGTCGGAGTTACTATTCACGATACTATACTATAGACTATTCATTCATTACTATTCACGACACTTATTCACTATTCAAAAATTAAATTTTCTTTTCTGTGTCCAAGATCGTCTGTTATGATTCCTATCTTGGATTGGATCTATGTTTTGATCATTCTTGAATTTTACTCCACTCTGATTATTTATGAAGTATTTTCGAACTTGAGTTATTTAAAGTATGAATCCTTAATACTTGTTCTTTTGTTTCACTGGATTCGTTTTCTTTAAAATATTTTTCATAATCCTCAGTCCTAAATGATGATATTATTGAATATCTTTGGCATGTAGTGCAAAGATTAATGATTTTCTGATGAATATCTTTGGCCTATAGGGCAAAGATGAACAGGTGTTTAGATGAGCATGACCAACTGATGAATATCTTTGGCTTGTAGTGCAAAGATGAATATTTAATTATAGATATATATTTATTGATGTTACAGGGATAAAATATCAACGATGAACTTTTAAATTCATAAATAGAAGATAGTAGTTTGCATTCTCTACTTAACTCTTCAAATGAATTATTATTTCCGCTGCGAATATTGATTTAAAACTTGTTGTCTATTGTATTCTATTAGATTTTTCCCTGTTGAAGACTAATGATAATTTGTTTTATATTATCTTAGTCATAATGTTCTTTACTGGGCTAGTTGAGCTCACCCTTTTCCTTGTTGTTCCATTATTCTTCTCAGGAGGCAAGAATGTAATGAGTACTAGTCGGGGTGTGGAATGATGGTTCTAGAAGTCGTTTTAGTAGTCCTCACCATTTTTGTAAAATAATGTATCAATAATTGTACTGAGGACTTATTTGAATGTGGATATTGTCTAGATGACAATATTTGTATTTAAACTCACGCTTTTTTATGTCAGATTAATAAAGTTGTAGTTGTTTCGCATCATGTATTTTGACGACTCGTAATGGGTGTTGTATACCTATTTTGGGGCGCCACAGCTTGGTATCGTAGCTTAGGATATGGTCTCCCAAGTGAGATCGGGAATAGTACTAGGAGGGGAGAGACGAGTAATCCTTCGCTAAGTATGTTATACCTAAGCTTATTTGTTGGTCAATGAAGTATATATGGTTAATATGTGATATGTTAATTTGTTTAATTAACCCTTGTTTTATGGCGATTTAAGAATGGCAAATGAGAATATTAACGGTGGAGTTAATGAGACCGTGGAAACACCTTTAATCACCACCTGTGGGAACGTGCAACAGAAGGCAATATTCCTCCCGTAAACAACACCACCGAAAGCGTATTTATGAACGACGGGATGTTTAGGAGCTTTTTGCGCTTCATGCAAAACCGCATTTAGGAGACTCGTGCGTACGTATTACGGGGGAAATGATAGTAACGCTACGCTTGTCACTTGTCACGCAAGCGCTTCAAAGAGTCGGGACCACCGAATTTAAGGGAAAGCCGGATCCGATCACGGGCGGAAACATGGGTCAAGCAAATTGCCAAGATATTCGATGTCTTGGGATGCACGGAGGAATAGAAGGTTCCATTCGCCACCTTTATGTTCCGTGGCGAGGCAGACATCGGTGGGAGTCTCGTGAAACGTACTACCGCCAAGACTCTGCATGTCTCGGGGAAACATTTCGAAACTTTTTCAACGAAAAATACTTTCCCCGAAAGTATTCGCCATATGAAGGAGGTAGAGTTTATTAGACTAGCAACAAACAACACGACGGTGTCCCAATACGAGGCGAAGTTCGCAGAGTTATCTAGGTTCGCACCTCATTTGGTAGAGAATGAGGAACGAATGACGAGGATGTTTCTGAGAGGTTTAAAACTTGAGATTCTAAGAATATCTTATCTCTCATAAATTTTCTTTATATTCAGATGTTGTCAATGTGGCTCAATTATTAGAGCGAGATAATGAAAGTACTTTTCAACCAAGGGACCGCAACTGTGGTCATACCGGGCAGTGCAAATATCATCTGAGTAATGAAAACCAAAGGGGAGGAAAACATTCAGATTAAAAGCGGAACCACTCGTGGTAATCGTGGCCATGAAAATAGAAGAAGGAGCCTGGGGAGATTTTAAAAAGAGGAGATTCAATAATGATAATGTGAAGACGCCAAAGACCAAAGAAAGAATCGGTTCCAAGGGAGGAGAACGACCACCGGTCATATGCTATAAGTGCGGAAAGAAGGACATATCACCAAACCGCCTAACAGCTTTAAGGTATGTTATAACTGTGGAAAGGAAGGACATATCGCTTCGAGATCAGACCGTAGGGAAAATCAAGTCCAACGGGGATGGTGACTCAAAAGGTCATTCCCAAAAAGTCCAAGTCAACGGTTCCTGGAAGAGCGTTTGTCGTGACTGGTCAACATGCGAGGAACCCAAACGAGGTGATCACGGGTAAGCTAATAATAAATTCATACGAAGTTTATACATTAATTGATACCGGTACTACCCATTCATTTATCTCTCCCGCTTATGCTCAACGCTTAAACTTGACTCGAGAGAAATTAGACTTTGACCTATCTCGTGGAAACTCCGTTAGAGAAACTTTCATCACATCCACTGCTTATAAATCTTGTTTGATCCAAGTCGGCACCATCACATTACATGTCACCTTTTATCTCTTTAAAGATACTTACTTTTGATGTGATTTTAGGGATTGATTAGTTAACTACTCATCATGCCAAAATTGATTGTTTTCGTAAGGTCATTAGTTTTCATATTCCTAATCAACCTTGTTGTGCGAATTCAAGCAACTAAACCATTAAAATCAATCACCATCATATCAAGTCATAAAGCTATTTGTTTATTGAAAAATGGATGTCAAGCTTTCTTAGCCCATGTTATGGATTTGAATAAAGACACGCCGAATTGAATAATATTCTCCGTTGTTATCGACTTTCCGACGATTTCAAGAACTTCCCTGCCTACCCCCCGTAACGTGAAGTTGAATTCTTTATCGACTTTGAACCCGCACAAAGCCCATTTCTAAAACCCCATATCGAATGGCTCCTATTGAACTTCGTGAGTTAAAGGTCCAACTACGTGAGTTGTTGGACATCGGTTTCATTCGCCCCAAGACATCTCCTCGGGGTGCTCCTGCTTTATTTGTAAAGAAGAAAGACGGAGTATGCGACTTTGTATCGATTATCGGAATTAAACCATGTCACTATCAAGAATAGGTATCCGCTACCTCATATTGATGACCTATTTGACCAGCCATAAGGAGCACAATTTTTTCAAAGATCGATCTTCGCTCGGATATCATCACCAAGGTTAGAAATCGAGGATATTCCAAAGACCGCTTTCGTAACTCCCAGACGGAATTATGAATTCTTAGTCATGTCTTTTGATTGACTAATGCTCCCGCCGCTTTCATGGATATGATGAACCGAGTATTCAAGGAATATTTGGATCGGGCCTTCATTGTTGTCTTTATCACGACATCCTCATCTATTCCAAAAGCCGTGAAGATCATGAGCGCCATTTGAAGCTGGTACTGCAAAGGCTTCGTGATAACAAGCTATATGCCAAACTAAAGAAATGCGAGTTCTTGCTTAAGTAAGTAGCATTCCTTGGGCACATGGTGTCAAAACATGGAGTGTCTGTTGACCCAGCAAAGATTGAAGCAATACAAAGTTGGGAGCAACCAAAGACGGTGACCGAAGTACATAGCTTTCTGGGTTTAGCTGGTTATTATCGGAGATTCGTGGAAGGGTTTTCTCGAATCACTACCCCGTTAACTCAGCTAACTCGTAAAGATACAAAATTCGTATGGAGCGAGGAATGCGAGAAGAGTTTCCAAGATCTCAAGAGGAGACTCATTTCGCACTGCTTTTGACAATACCATCCGGTTCGATGGATTTGTTATCTACAAATGATGCTTCAAAAAGGGTTAGGATGTGTTCTTATGCAACGTGGGAAAGTCATAGCCTATGCCTCATGCGACAACTTAAAGAATATGAGAGGAATTATCCTACTCATGATCTAGAGTCAGCAAATATTTTCGCCTTAAAGATCCGGAGGCACTATCTATATGGGGAGAAAGTGGAGATATATTCGCACCATAAAAGCCTCAAATATTTCCTCACTCAAAAAAGAACTCAACACGCAAGAAACGACGCTGGCTCGAGCTATTGAAAGATTACGACCACACTATTCAATACCATCTTGAAAAGTAAACGTAGTAGTAGCCGACGCATCGAGTAGAAGATCATATGCGAGAACGAAAAGCGATGATGTCAAGTATACGATATAGAACCAACTTTAATCGAAAAAGTTAAAGTTGCTCAAGCCACGTAATCGAGCTAATGATTATGAAGAAGAAAGTACAAGAAGGTGCTATTCCAGAAGCAATAATCGTTGAAGAGTCCACTCCAGACTTTGTGTTCCTAACGATTCTGATTTGAAGTACAAGATCATGATGGAGGCACACAATACACCATTTGCAATCCATCCTGGAAGTACCAAATGTATCGTGATCTTCACATACATTTTGTGGAACAATATGAAGAGAGAGATTGCAAAGTTTATCTCTATGTGTTTAACTTGTCAACGTAAAAAGCGAGCATCATCAAATGCCTAAGGGTCCATTGCAACCACTTGAGATTTCTAAATGGAAGTGGGAACACACTACCATGGATTTCATACGGTCTTCCCACGGTTTCTCAAGGCATAAATGTTATTTGGGTTATTGTTGATAGATTAACCAAGTCTCGCTTTTTCTTGCCGACACGGAGACTTATTCCTTGAACGCCTTGCTCAGTATGTACGTAGATGAGATTGTGAGATTGCATGGCATGCCAGTATCCATAGTTTTGGATCGTGACCCAAGATTCACTTCAAGATTTTGGGTTAGCTTGTAAAAAGCTATGGGCACAGATTTATGATTTAGTTCGGCATACCATCCTCAAACGGATGGACAATCAGAGAGGACTATTCAAACTCTTGAAGATCTATTAAGACTCTGTGTCATAGACTTCAAAGGGAGTTGGGATAAGTATTTACCATTGGTGGAATTCTCCTACAACAACAGTTATCAGGTAAGTATAGGTGTGGCTCCATTTGAAGCATGGTATGGACGAAAGTGTCGCTCTCCAATATGCTGGGATTAGGTGGGAGAAGCAACGTTGTTGGGACCAGAGTTGGTACGAATGACTACAGAGAAGATCCAAATGATTCGACAACGTATACAAATGGCACAGGATCGATAAAAGAGTTATGCGGATCTTCATCGAAAGGACATGGAATTTAGTATTGGAGATCATGTATTGTTGCGTGTAGCTCCATGGAAGGGAGTTACAAGATTTGGGAAGAGAGGAAAGCTCAATCCACGATTTATTGGTCCATTTCGATTCTTGAACGAGTAGGAAATGTGGCCTATAGACTCGCTAAGCACCTCCAAGTATGTCTCGTGTTCATAATGTTTTTCATATATCTGTGCTACGTAAATATGTGAAGGACCCAAACCACGTCATTGAGTTAGAACCGGATGAGATAGCCGAAGACTTAACGTACGAAGAGGTACCTGTCAAGATCTTGGATAGGAAAGAGCATGTCCTACGCACAAAGGTTATACCACAAGTTAAGGTTTTGTGGAGGAACCATGCTATTGAAGAAATGACCTGGGAGTTGGAAACGGAAATGAAAGCGAGGTATCCTCATCTTTTCGAAACACCAGGTACGTACGTCAATTTCGAGGATGAAATTTCATAAGGAGGGGAGGTTGTAAGACCCCAAATTATTAATAAATGAAATTTAATTTCTTCTATTTATTATTTTAAAATAGTAAGGGTTAATTGGATTAATGTGGTTAGTAATGGGTAAAATGAGCAAATATTTTTAAATAAGCAGGTGGTTATAAAATATTCATTATTGTCGGGGAATATTCGTTTGGTCGTGGAATATTCTTGTTGTCGGGGAATATTCGTACGACGGCGCAGTCTTTTGTGGGCCCCATAACGGAAAGCGATTGGATGAAGAAAACGAGAAGTATAAGTTGTTTATAAATAACGCCGTAGTGGTTACCGTTAACATTGTTGGAATACCCGGTGGTTAAAACACTGTAATACACGTTGTTGCACAGTAGCACACGGTATTGCACCAATTATTGATTCTTACGTAAGAAGGCACTACTAAATAATTGTTACAATGAGTTAATGTTCAAAGATTTTATTTTATCGATTCAATAATTGTCACTGCGTTGATATTTTATATTATCGTTGTTTCAATAATTGTCACTACACAAGATTTTCCATTATCGGCAATAATTTATATTATCCTAATAATATTATTAGAAAACATTATTGGCAATATCTAGAAAGTTCGCCTAAGGAGAGGTTTGGTCCCCTAATCATACGCCAAAGAAGGAGAAATCCTTATCGAAAGCCCCTCTTTCTTAGGGAACTACCGTCACAAGATTGCGATTTTGTAATATTATTTGTGAATAATTAATTATTGATTTATATGATGAGAAAAATATTAATTTTATGTGGTTATAGAAGGAGAAAATTTTTAAAGTGACAATTGTTAAAAATTAATATTTTATCTTTTCTTGATAAAATAATATTTTATTATATTATTATAATATAATAACGATGATATTTTTACAATGAATGTGGGATATATGAGTATATGAGGAGGAAGAGTATTTTTGTTGCAAAAGTTGTTTAAAACATGTTAAACATGTCTGTGGGCCCATTTCTTAACTAAAATTTGATTATAGCTTGTAAAATCGCTGTTTATGGATTTCGGTCAATTTCTGTTTGGAATTTAGAAAAACTTTCTTCTACAAATTTGTAGAGAATTGAATTTCCTATAAAAATTCGCGAGATTCGAATTGTCTGATTAAATGGCTATTTATTATGAATTATTGAAGTTCCGAAGTTCTAAAATAATTAAATTTTGGAAGTTTTAAATATTTTTATTTAGAAAAACATTTTTGTCATTATGGTGGGCTATTTTGGTGGTTGAAATCAGATTCAAAGGTGTGCGTATGAATAAGTTTTGAAAATATTATTAATTTATTAAATTTTCTGCTTTGGTGTTCTAAGCATTTTCCTATAAATAGGGTGCTTAGGTTAGAATTGAAAATCACACCAGAAACTACAGATTTCTCTCTCTTTCTCTCTCGATATATTGAGCGTATTCTTGTGAGTAATTTAGTACTTTGAGTATTCCTATACGGTGCAAGTTCTTTCAGCACTATATCAAGTATACCAGTCAGAAGTACTATCCTTTTTAGGTAAGAGATGTTATTTTATTCAAAAATGATATTATTTCTTCAATATCATTATGCCGAAATATTGGTTAGAAATTTTTATCAAATTTGGAACTTTTTCATGTTGGGGTTACTATTCATGAGTTACTATTCATGAGTTACTATTCATGAGTTACTATTCACGAGTACTATTCACGAAGCATGATGATTTTTTTGTGAAATTTCTATCTTTTAGTTTGAGTTAGAGTTACTATTCACGATATTCACGATACTGCAAGACTATTCACGTATATTTACACTATTCACGTAAAAAATTAAATTTTCTTTTCTGTGTCCAAGATCGTCTGTTATGATTCCTATCTTGTATTGGATCTATGTTTTGATCATTCTTGAATTTTACTCCACTCTGATTATTTATGAAGTATTTTCGAACTTGAGTTATTTAAAGTATGAACCCTTAATACTTGTTCTTTTGTTTCACTGGATTCGTTTTCTTTAAAATATTTTTCATAATCCTCAGTCCTAAATGATGATATTACTGAATATCTTTGGCATGTAGTGCAAAGGTTAATGATTTTCTGATGAATATCTTTGGCCTGTAGTGCAAAGATGAATAGGTGTTTAGATGAACATGACCAACTGATGAATATCTTTGGCCTGTAGTGCAAAGATGAATATTTAATTCCAGATATATATTGATTGATGTTACAAGGATAAAATATCGACTATGAACTTTTAAATTCATAAATAGAAGATAGTAGTTTGCATTCTCTACTTAACTCTTCTAATGAATTATTATTTCCGCTGTGAATATTGATTTAAAACTTGTTGTCTATTGTATTCTATTAGATTTTTTCCTATTGAAGACTAACGATAATTTGATTTATATTATCTTAGTCATAATGTTCTTTACTGGGCTAGTTGAGCTCACCCTTTTTCTTGTTGTTCCATTTTTCTTCTAAGGAGGCGAGAATGTAGCGAGTACTAGTCGGGGTGTGGAATGACGGTTCTAGAAGTCGTTTTAGTAGTCCTCACCATTTTTGTAAAATAATGTATCAATAATTATACTAAGGACTTATTTGAGTGTGGATATTGTCTAGATGACAATATTTGTATTTAAACTCATAGTTTTTATGTTGTATTAATAAAGTTGTAGTTGTTTCTGTACCATGTATTTTGACGACTCAGAATGGGTGTTGTATACCTATTTTGGGGGCGTCATAATTAGCATAATCTCATTATGCTTCTAAAAGCATTGCTTAAAACTATGGGTTCATCACATATTATTAACATAGCATCATGTAGATAAATAAATGCATTTAATAAATAATTCTTTTATTAATAAATAAATAAGATTGATTAAAAAGTATATGTTTTATCATCATACATGATTGGCTTGTATGCATACTACTTTCAGAAGCCACCTAATTTTATGTCCCCTTCCTATCTTTGATTTCTAAGTCAAACTCTTAAAGGAGTAGAATCCATCGAATTAGTCTAGGCTTTGCGTCTTTCTTGGAAATTAGATACTTTAAAGCAGAATGGTCAATATACACTACAACCCTTGTTCCAATCAGATACGAGAAAAATTTGTCAAAGGCATACACGACTGCTAGTAATTCAGTCTCGGTGGTTGTGTAATTTAGTTGAGCATCCGTCAAAGTTTTTCTTAAGTAGTAGATTGTGTGAAAATTTTTATCTCGGTGTTATCCCAAAACAACCTATACCGCATAATCACTAGCATCACATATCAGTTCAAATGGCATGGTCCATCCAATTACTTTACGATTACAAAAAGTTGTCGCCAATTTCTTCTTTAACCGCTTTCAACGCTTGATAAACAATCTTCATCAAATCTAAAAATTGCATCTTTCTCCAATAAACTGCATAATGGTTTTGTAATATTGGAGAATTCTTTTATGAACTGGTGGTAGAATCCAGCATGATTGAGAAATATGCGAATCCCCTTTACATATGTCGGTGGTGGAAGATTTTTAATTTTTTCTAATTTGGCATGGTCCACTTCCAACCCCTTTGCAGAGACTTTATGCCCCAGGATGATTCCTTCTTCAACCATGAAGTCACACTTTTCCTAGTTAAGCACTAGATTGGTTTCCACGCATTGTTAAAGTACCATGACCAGATTCTCTAAACAACTGTCAAATGTATCTCATGCAATGAAATGTCATCCATGAATACCTCTAAATTGCGTTCCACCATATCTGAAAATATTGGCATCATGCATCTCTAAAAAGTTGTTGGTGCGTTACACAGTCCAAATGACATCTTCCTAAAGGCAAAGGTGTTATATGGGCATGTGAACGTTGTCTTCTCTTGGTCTTCCAGCGCAATTATAATCTGATTGTACCCCGAATAGCAATCTAATAAACAGTAGTAATCATGATCAGCCAATCTATCCAACATCTTATCAATGAAAGGTAAGGGGAAGTGATCCTTTCGGGTTGCCTTGTTAAGTTTCCTGTAATCCATGCATACCCTCCAATTAGTCACTATCCGAGTTGGTATCAGCTCATTGTCTTCATTGGTCACGATTGTCATACCATCTTTCTTTGGGACACACTGTACTGGGCTCACCCATGAGCTATCCGAGATAGGATAAATTATCCCAGCATCAAGCCATTTCTGAATTTCCTTCTTCACTACCTCTTTCATGATCGGGTTGAGCCTCTGTTGTTGTTTTACTATGGGTTTTGCATCATCTTCCAAGAGTATCTTGTGCATACTGAATGAAGGGCTTATCCCCTTGATATCGGCAATGGTCCATCCTATAGCAGATTTGTACTCTCGGAGAACCCTCAACAGCTTACTTTCCTACAAATTGTTAAGTGCAGATGCAATAATAATAGGTAAATTAGATGAATTACCCAAAAATGCATACTTGAGGTGTGTAGGAAGAGGTTTAACTTTAAGTGTGGATGGTTCCTCTAGTGAAGGTTTCATCTGTGCCGATAATTTTTTTGCAGTTTCTAATAGCTCAAACAGAATCTTGAATCTGCTCACTCTAGGTAATGCATCCAACATGTGCAAATAATCAATAAACTTGGGATCATCCAAGTCAACATCTCCCAGCAATGTGTTTTTCAACGGGTCCCTATCCATACCTCAAATCAAATCTTCACTACCCATTTTCTCAACCACATCCATCCTAAAACATTCTTCCTTATTTGTAGGGAATTTCATAGCTTTGAAAGCATTAAACATAATCTCTTGGTCTTGAACTCTCATAGTTAATTCTTCTCTTTGCACATCGATGAGAGTCCTCCCAGTTGCTAAGAATGGTCTCCGTAAAATAATTGAAATGTTCTTATCTTCTTCGTAGTCAAGGATAATGAAGTCCGCTGGAAATATGAACTTAATCACTTTCACCAATATATCTTCCACAATTCCCCTCGGGTAAGTAACTGACCTATCCGCAAGCTGTAATGAGATGTTCGTCGATTTTGGTGCCGACAAACCCAACTGAGTGTAAACTGATAGCGGCATAAGATTCACACTTGCACCCAAATCACACAAACATTTGTTGAAGGACATGTTTCCAATAGTGCAAGGAATAGTGAAGCTACCCGGATCCTTCAACTTCGGAGGAAACTTTCATTTCAATACCGCGCTACACTCCTTCGTCAATGCTACAGTCTCATAATCTTCCAATTTCTTCTTCCTTGACAAAATACCCTTCATAAACTTAGCATAACTCGGCATCTATTCTAGGGTTTCTGCAAACAGAATGTTTATCTGTAGCTTTTTGAAGATCCAAGAATTTAGAGAATTGTTTATCTAACTTTTGCTTTTGAACCCTTTGTTGAAACGGTGGTGGAGGATAAACAACTAGTACAACATCTGCCCTGTTCCTTAGCCCCTTGTCTTTCTTCACCCCTTTTCTCTTCAACTACTTTTTGTTCATTTTCTTCAACATCTTTCTTTGGCGAATGTTTTGCACTTTGCCCACATAATTGTTTTCTATTCCGAAGTGTAATAGCTTGACACTACTCTTGATTTCCCCTGGGATTCTTTTCTGTGTCACTCGGCAAAGACCCTTGAGGTCTATTGTTCAAGGAAATTGCAAGTTGTCCCCTTTGATTTTCCAAATTTTTAATTTTAGCCGCCTGAGTTTTCATTGCCGCCTCATTACCTGATATATATTTGAAAAGTAGCTCCTCCAAATCGGACTTCTTCTCATGTTGTGGAGCTGACTGTTGATGCTAATTTTGAAAACCAGGGGGTATGATGGTCATAGAGTGTGCTGCTAATTCTGATTATTGCTCCACAAAAAGTTGGGATGGTTCATTACCCCCGAATTGTAGGTACTTTAATATGGGTTTGGTCGCCGGTTGTAACTACCCACAAACTGAACCGCTGCCAGATTTATTTCACATTAATATGTTGGATGTTCCCCCGCACACATATGCTACCTACTAAATCTGTACTCTAGTGAGGGCGTCCATTTTCTTCGACAGTGCAGATATCTGAGCTGGTAAAGTTGTAACTCCATCCATTTCTAACACTCCAGCTGCCTTAGGTTGAGTCATCCTTGCAGTTGGCCACTGGTAGTTATTAGCTGCCATAGTCTCAATCAAATCATATGCCTCCTCAAACCTCTTAGCCATAAATACTCCTCCTGACGTTGCGTCTATGCTAGTCCGAAGAATAATGTTCAAACCATTATAAAAGGTATTCATCTGCAACCATTTGGACAATCCGTGATGTGGACATTTTTTTCAATAACTCTTTATACATCTCCCAAGCTTCATTTAGTGACTCCCCATATTGTTGTTCCAACGTAGTAATCTCATTACTCATTTTTGTTCTTTTCGCCAATGGGAAAATTTTTGCTAAGAACTTCTGAGTAAGGTCATCCCAAGTAGTAATTGAAACTGTTATAAATGAATGTAGCCAATTATTCGCCTTATCTCTCAGCATGAATGGGAACAAACAAAGTCTCACTGCATCATCCGATATCCCATTAGTCTTGAAGGTATCAGAAATTTCTAAAAAGCTCACAAAATGCTCATTCGGATCGTCATTAGCCAAATCCCCAAACTACACCGAGTTCTGAATCATCTATTTTGTACCATACTTTATCTCAAAGTTGTTAGCAGTAATAGCAGGTCTGGAAATACTCGACTGAATCTCAGTTTGGAGTGGCATAATCCCGCAATGTTTTCTGATCATCCGCAACCATTGTCTCTTGTTGTTCTATGTTCTCTCTAGTCTCTTTTATCCACTTACTCAACCTCTGAAACTTTCTCTCAATATCGTCCTCGTAAGGTGTTAAGTTTATCTTCTTTGATCGAGTTTGCATGCACTATTCAAGAGAACCTAAAACAAGAAATAAAACAAAAAGTGTTTAACTTAAACTAATATAATTAAACAGATATTGAAAGTAATAAACTCAATTATTTGTCCCCGGTAACGACGCCAAAAACTTGTTGGGTAGAATCTAATTACGCACAGCACGCAAGTATGCACTGTCAACAAGTATTAAAGTGATAAGTAGAGTATCGTTCCCACAAAGAAAATTATTGAATTTTATCTTAACAATTACCAATCTTGTATTATCTCAGTTTTATTAAACTAATGATATGATTAAGCGATGAAATTTATGAAAAAATACTAAATAAAAAAATCAACTAACTACCACAAACTTTAATCACATATTGGAGAATTAAGTCTACAATTTCACTTAATGTTTCACTTAGATTGACACACTTCTTTTTAATTCAAGTTAACTATTTCAGTTCGTTAATCAAGAACACGAAAACAGATATAACCATCTCTCAATGCACTATACATATATCAACTTAAATCCACAAATGATAGAATTAAGCAGAACACTCTAATTAACTAATTCACTATATCTCTATGTGAATTACAATTAAACAATGTTTAATCACAAGTTCTCATAAGATTACGCGCGATGTATAGGTATATTTATCCTAAACATAAATTATGAAACCCAACAACACGCAGAAATCACAATCACACGCTACTATGATTAGGTCAAAACCCATACTTTATCTCTCGAGTTCATATAGGTTCACAAGGAGTTGGTGATCAAGCAACTCATAAAGCATAAACCATAATAGACGAAACTGAATATAGCATCAATGATTTAAAATAGAAGCATGACCATCTTCATTATGCAAAAAGATCTATTGTAGGCTTAAAAAGTAAATTAGTTCATAACGAATGAATTAAACACTAAAATTCACAAAGAAACTAGTATCCTGAATACAAAGATGAAATTGAAGAACAAAAACATTAAAAAGAACCACTGCACTTCTTCAATCCTTTTGCAATCTTCGTTCTCTAACTTCTTAGCTTCAATCTTCCAGAATCACGATCCAAAATTAGGTTTGTTAATTGTGATGATTGATGATGATTATAATCAATAATAATCCTTCTCTGCTACTGAATAAGCCTTTTTTTCTCTCCTAATCACGTCCTGAATCCACCAGCTATACCTCTCCAGAGTTATAATTACATCAGAACACTTCATAACCTGCCGCGCACCCCCACCCCGGCAGGCGTCAAATCTACTTGATGATGTGTACCCCCGCCCCGATGAGTAATTTGGCTAAGGGAATGCTCGCCCCGACAAGTAACTTCTCTGGAAATTTTCCACTGTGTCTGCTTTTACTATTTTTGCCATTCACTTCCTGCCTTAGCCATCTCAAACAGACCTTGCAATACAAATACAACCCAACACATAAAATAATACTAAAACACAAGGATTAGTAACTTTTTAAGTCTGAAAAGTATCAAATTCGTAGGTATGAAAGTCACTCATCAAACATGTCAAAGTATAACTCATCATAAACAAGATAATTTCATAATCTCAAGTTCAAAGATCACTTGTACTACTATCACTAGAGGAATTACTATTGACCGACAAGTAAAACTTCATTAGGTATTCTTTTAGCGAGCCACATTCAATAAGCTTATTCTCCAATATGCACCAACATACTTATTTTAGTGTTTCCACACAAATGATTATGAAATCAATTATTCTCTTCCTAAAAGGAAGTAAAGTATGTGTCAATCTATCCAAATTCATTAATATCTTTTTTAGTAATCCAACGATTAGGAATAATTTTATTTTTAATCTAAAATAAAATGTCTTTAATAAATGAATTTTTTTATTAATAAATAAATAATATTACAAAGTATATAATACATTATATTAAATATAATTGACTTATGTGCATACTACTTTCAAATATTATTCTATTTTGTGTAACTAAGAATTCCTGAGATCAAAATAGAGGACAACCTGTCAAACAGAATTTGAGACCCTAAATCATACTTACAAACAAACATAGAATATTATTAAGACTTGGGGAGAAAAGATAACATAGGCAATTAATAAAGTTTTTTTATTGGGTTAATTACATATATTAGTACATTTTTAAAAATAATTACAAAAATCATACATCCATAAAATAATTACAAAAATACTACAGTTCATCATTTTTATTTACAATACTAATACAATTAAAAGTCCTTAAATTAAGGGATTAGTATTAATGGGCTGACATGGCAAATTAGTTTCCATCTTCCTCAAACATTCCTTTCTCATTCGGTCTCTCTCTCTCTCTCCACCCTTAATTCTTGTTCGATTTCTCTTTCTCCGCCCTTACTACTTCTCTCTCTCCTCTTGAAGCCACTCGTCGTCAGCGGACTGAATCTACTTCTTCAGACGATGGAGTTCTTGCTTTGGTAGAACCGCCTCCTTTTGGAACCTACCATGCAGTATGCACATGGTTGAAGTGTTGTTGTCATACTATGAGTCTGTACTTCTGGCGACATTCTGTTTATATTAATTTTTTTATTGAATGAATTTTTCTTTATCTCTATGACTGGGTTATTTGTGATAGACATCATTTAACAGCATAATATTTGCTAAAGTGGATAATTATTTTCAAATTGTTTAGGCTCTTAACATATCTAGTCTGCTTTTGAATGATCATGATTGTCTCATCTTCATTTTGCCATTTTACTTCTGCATCATATACTGACACAAGACCAATTTCTGGGGGCTTGATGTAATGCTTACGTTGTAGCTATGTCAAGTAATAAAAAATAGATACTATTATATAACTGTTTGGTTACTTCTGTATTATGTTTTTGTTACTGTTAACTTGAGATTCGTATACCATGTTTGTTACCTTGATTTGGTAATTTGGTTACTTTTTTATGTTGTTATGGTTACCATGTATTTGCTTAGTATACATGGTTGACTAAACTGGTTTTGGTGTACATGTTGTTTATGTATTGGTTACCATTAAAACATGCTTTGGTTACTATCATATAAATATTTGGTTACTTCTTTAGTATGTTTTTGGTTACTATTAGTTTCTAATTTGGATTCCATTTTTATTTCCTTGAGTTGGGATTTTGCTTACTGTTTTTTGTTGTTCTGGTTACCATATATTTGCTTAGTATATATGGGTTGACTAAACTTTGTTTGGTCTATATGTTGTTTATGTATTGGTTACCATTAATATATGTTTTGGTTACTAACATATAACTGTTTGGTTACTTCATTAGTATATTTTTTTATTACTGTTAGCTTATGATTTGGATACCATTCTTTTTCCCTCAATTGAGATTTTGGTTACTTTTATATGTTGTTTTGGTTACAATGTATATGTTTGGTAAACTGTTTATGATATAAATATTGTTTATATCTGGTTACTAATGACTGTGTAAATCTGATTTTGTTTATTTGCAGTTATGGAATCTTTACTATGAAGAATGCAATAGAAAATTCATTGGAAAAGTTATATTTTGGTGTGACATAGAAGTCCCCGGCATTATTACCAAGAAATTGAACCCAAGACAGTTGAAGAAGTTTAAGGCATCATTAGTTTGTGGATGTATTATTTTTGTAAATAATAAACCCAAGTCATAATAAACCATGTATTTGCTTAGTATACATTGATGTATTATTTTTGTAAATTCCTTCAAATATCTTCTACAAGGTTTATGCTATATATTATATTTCTACTTCCATTTCCACAAACACATCCTACATGTTCTAGTTACTTTCATACAACTATTTGGTTACTTCTTTACTATGTTTTGGTTACTGTTACCTTATGGTTTGGCTACTATTATTGTGTCCTCAATGTGGGATTTCGGAGACTTTTATTTTTTATTCTAGTTAATATGTAATTGTTTAGTATACATGGATTGCCTAAACTGGGTTTCATTACATGATGTTTCTGTTTTGGTTACCATTAAAACCTGTTATGGTTACTATCATATAATTATATGGTTACTGTTTTATTATGTTACATTATGGTTACTGTTATTAGTAACCAGATAGTTACAAGCTTGTATCAGGACAAACATCAATTGTTAAATGTACATGTGTGAGTGTCCTATTTATCTACAAGCTTGTTAGTAACCAGATAATTATCATAGATAGTTACAAGCTTGTTAGTAACCAGATAATTATAAGCTTGTATCAAGACTGTTATAAGCTTGTATCAAGACTGTTATAAAGCTTGTATATGTTTACTTTATATTGATAACTTATGATGGAATCAAAAATTAAAATATTAATCAACATCAATTTTGGTTACTGTACACCATCAAAAATGTTACCAACCATGTGGTTAATGGTTACTAACATTAAACAATTATATATTCCTGTAAACAATTAAATTTGTTTTATTGGTTACTATCAGTCTCCATTGTCTAACAACTAAAAAAACATTGTAAAGTTACCAAATCAATATTAGACAGTAACCAAATTACATAATCTTAGTAACCAGAATATAAACCACATTTTTACATGCAATTTTGAAGGCCTAAATGATGGAATTTGATCAAAAAACACTGCATTTCATCAGCAAAGTTGGTGACTTTTGATCGTTGACCCGTTTTCAATGAAATTAGGCTCCGAAAACGCCAAAATCCGACACTTCAAACTTGACAAAAATTACCAAATTCTCACTGGATCAAATCTTTACATAAATTGACACGCCTGCTCTTCAGCCGCATCAGTTTGTTACCACCTAAAGACTAACAGTTGTATGAAGTTAAGCAATGTAGTCAATAAGTAATCATCAATATAAAACAAACAAGTATAAAACACACTAATATTATACAGTAATCATAACAACATTATACAGTAACCAAATTTAGATTAGACAGTAACCAACATATATCTATTTAGTAACCAAATCAATGTTAGCTAGTAACCAAACTATATGATGTTAATAACCAGAACATAAAACACATTTGTACATTCATCTTACAATATAAATAATCAGTATATTGATATTTGTTACCAATTAAATTATAACAGTTGTATATAGGTAACCAATATAGCCAATAAGTAACCTCCATGTTAAAACAAATCAAAATAAAATACCGTAACATTATTCAGTAATCATAACAACTTTATACAGTAACCAAATATATTTTAGACTATAACCAACACATATTTATTTAGTAACCACAAGATAACCACATTTTCCATTGCATTTTTATAGTAAAAAACAACCAGTATAATTTGTTTGTTACCAACTAAAGGCAGACTTTTGTAAGAATGTATCCAATTTGGCTAACAAGTAACCATTAATATAAAAAACATAAGTACAAATGTACATTAATATGCTTCAAAAACAATAATAATAAAGAACCAATTAATCAACTGCGGTAATTAAGTTTGCATTAGTCAGTAACCAAGTCAGCATGACTCACTAAATAATATTTTTACACAGTAACCAAGTCAACATTATAATTTTATACAGTAACCAATTCAGAATTAGTCAATAACCATTATAGTGTTACACAATAAGCAAGTCAGCATTAGTCTGTAACCAATATAATATTACATAGTAACCAAGTCAAACATTAGTCGATGAATCAAGTCAAGATTAGTCAAGAAACAAGTCAAAGATTAATTAGTAATATTATGCAGTAATCAAGACAACATTAGTCAGTAACTAAGACATCATTAGATAGTATAATGTTACATAGTAACCAATACAAAATAATCAGTAACCAAGCCAACATTAGACAGTAACCAATTTATATAACTTTAGTAACCATAATATAAAACATGTTTTCAAATACATTTTGCAAGCAAAACATTCAGTATTCAAACATTGTGACAATTTTAAGTTCGAAAAACTTAAGAAAGGTAATCAATATAGTAATTCGTAGTAACCATAGGTATCTATATGCTTATAAATTTTAAACTCACATACCACAGTATTTATATCGAAGCTGATGTTGATTTTGTATTCAACAATCACTGCAGTAATGTTTTTGGTTACTAAACTTGAAGGCGTTGTTGATTTTGTATGCTATTTTCGATCTTACAGATTCGTCACGACAACAGGTTTCTTCTTCTTCGATTACAAGTTGTGTCGCGATAGGATGCTTCGTCTTATCCGATATCAGAGTTGTGTCGCGATAGAAGATTTTGTCTTCTCCGATTGTTTTGGCGTTGATCTGTTATCTCGATAACTGACGTGTAGGAGTTAATGACGTGATTTTAGCAACATAATATATTGTGTTTTGTTATTTTTGTAATTATTTTGTGTGTGTTTTATTATTGTAATTACTTTCTAATTGTTGTATATTAGTGTTAAGGACCCTTTTTTATTTGGAATGTTTTTTTGTGCGATTAGGTAGTTAATGCTGAGGAATGGTCTATTTGATAATCCAAGCTTTGGTAAGCGAGGCCCAAGTCCAATATGGCCGAAGCTAATCCTTTTCTAACCTCGACTCCTAACTCAAGAAGAAATCAATAAAAGGTATGGAGCTGGATAAAAGGTTGTTTGAAATAATTCTGAATTTTACTGAATAATTCATTCACATCGTTTGTTTAATAATTTTAAAATTTTGAATGCGTTTAAATGTATATGAACGATTTATCCAAAAATTTGTGCCCGAATGAGTAAGAAGTTGTACTAAATGATATTTTTACATATATATTCTCATAAACAATTAAAATTTACATTCAATATCTATCTTGTTTACTATTGTAAACAATTTTTTATTATTACAAATTATTTTTGATTTTTATTTATCAAATTGGATAACCAATTTAATGAATGTTGTTGTAGTCTTTTGTTAAGATTTTATGTACTATAGAATGTTATTAATATTTTTTAGTGTTTTATTTTTAAAATTATATTTTTAATAAAGATATTTCATCAAAGATTGTTCAAAAGTTTATATTTAATTTTTCTTAGATAACATTGTTTATTTATAATTACATAATAAATTTGTTCATAACAACCTAAAATGTTAAAATTGGATAATATATGTATTCAGATGTTTTAGACAGATAATTATCAAACACATTAGGTCATTTCGTATTCAGATGTTCTATCCCATTCAACTCATTCAAATTTTCTTATACAGTCAAAACTTTTCTTCAGTTTTATCAAACAGACCCTAAGGCTCACTTCTCAATTTTCTAAAAAAGAAAAAGGTTGAATGATTTTTAAAAAAAAATTAATTTATTAAATATCTATCCATTGTAGTTCAAAGTAAAGAGACATCAAGTTTTTGGTTTGCAAAAAAACATCAAAGTTTTTCTTAAAATCGTTACATTTGGATTGGAGGAATGAAATGGACGAAAGAATGGAATAGGATAGAAAATGGAATGAAGTGTGGAATGATACATGTCATTCTTGATTGAAACGAGTCATTTCATACATTCTCTTAAGGAATAAAATTCATATATTTGACTGGAATGTGATTCAGTACATTCCAATGGAACAACCAAACATAATTTTTTTTATTTTATAGAAATAAATCATTATATTCTTATCTTTATTTCTACAATCCAATCGTAACAAGGTAAAGGGGAATATTGCTTTTTTTGAATTAGAAGAATATAATTTAGCGAAATATACAATTATAAATAATATACAACTATAAAGCTCACAATTTGCTTCAAATTTTACTGATATCGAGATAGTGTAAAAGATTATGATAATTTTGAGTTTGAGAGATTGAAAATAAAAAAGGTTATGCTTTAACCAAGTTAGATTTTCTTGTTTATACCATTCGTTTCGGCAATCAAGATCGGGAAATAGTTCAACTGCATTCTTATTATAGTCGTGACAGAAAAAATGTTCTTGTTTTCTGTTAACCCCAAGATCTACTTCCATGTCCCAATCATGTAAGACGTTCTGATCCTGCACAATAAACATAGTCAACACCAAAAGCTTGACGGCTTCGACCATCGGGGGATACCTCAGGCGTGAGAGTCAGCACAGACGATCACAAGGTTGACAATGGAGGATAAAATATCTAGTGTATTGAGAGAAAGAAAAATATCAGTTACCTTTCCTTGGACGACCTCCTTGCTATCATATACTCCCTAGCCCGGTTTACCGTGCCACCCACTACTGTCTGACACCAATCCCCCTATCTTAGTGATCTCGGCCGACTGCATGCAGTTCACCCACTATCACTGGTCACTGTTTTCCACCGCCGGCCGACTAAGATCCCATCCACATTAATGCCTTGCAGACATTTCGGTCAAACAGCTATATTATTCATCATTGCTGGTCAAAGTTAGATATTTAGATATGTAGTGGATCGATCCAATCAATTTAGCGCAAGTCTTTCAAGATCCAACCAAGTGGGTACACTAACTTGGCCCAACTGGCCAAACCCAATGGATATGACACAAGAGATTAACCAAATAAATAGGCCCAATCCATTCGGCCCAATATGGTGAAATATCATGGACCAACATTGCCCCCCAGTTTTTTATTAAACAAACTGTTTAATAGAAATTGTAAACGGTCCATGATGTTAAAATGATAGGATGGAAAGAGGCCCAAGGAATAAAATGTCAAGGTTTAATTAATAAAACCCAAATAATCAAAACCAGAAATAATTGAAAGCCCAAAATAAAACCAACTGAAACCCATCTGGTCAATACTGCAGAGTAAAATAAATAGAGA
Organism: Panax quinquefolius; assembly: GCA_020205615.1. Classification (NCBI taxonomy): domain Eukaryota; kingdom Viridiplantae; phylum Streptophyta; class Magnoliopsida; order Apiales; family Araliaceae; genus Panax; species Panax quinquefolius. Next base: position 52,242,767 of record CM035169.1, on the reverse strand, counting down.
ATTAAAGTCTAACTTGAAAGGCCCAAATTGATAGATAATTGAGACTTAAATCAGACGCTACCCGTTTGAATTCTCCATCATGATTATCAATTAAATGTGTCGTCATCGTGTACTGTGTAACTGTCAATATAAAAAGTAAATTTCTCCCAAATTGACGGTTTTACCTGCCAATTTGAAATTCAGACGTCCTTTCGAGCTCTCGATTTCTCTTTCTCCCAAACCTCCTTCCTTCTCAGCAGATTTCCAACAATGGCTTCCCAAGGTCCTGATCAGAGCTCCCCATTTCGGGCAACCCCAAGGATGTTTAACCGTTCGGGAGGACGTTGGTCCGCCCCGAAGGATATTGTCCGATCGAGAAGACGATGGTCCGTCCCCGAGGAAGTTGTCCGTTCGGGAGGACGTCTGTCCGTCCCGAACGGATAACTTCCTTTGGGAGGACGATGATCCGTTCCAAAGGATGTGATCCGTTCGGGAGGACGATGGTCCGTCCCGAAGGAAGTTATCGATTTGGGAGGACGTTAATCCGTCCCAAAGGATGTTATCAGTTCGGGAGGACGTTGATCCATCCCGAAGGAAGTTATCTGTTCGGGTAGGACGATCATCCGTCCCGAAGGAAGTTTACCCGACCTTATACCGTCATCCGACCTTTTATCCCCAAATGTAGACAGTCAAAGACATGATGAAGCCGATGTGATATAGTCCGAGGCAAACTGCAATTATCCGAAGAGGATTGTTGTTGCCCGAAGTGGGTTGTTGCCCAAATATCACGGGAGAGCCGCCAAAAGTCCAACAAAGTACGAACTTTAATTGCCCCCCAGTCTCTTATTTATAAGGAACTTATAAATAAGAGAGTATTCAAAAAGTCTCTTCGGGATTTTTATCCTCGAGATTTGTATCCTCACGATTTTTATCCTTGGGATTTGTATCCTCTGAATTTTTATCCTCGCAGATGAGCACGTTGGCACATGTATAAGAATTGAATCCTTTAATTTCCTTCAGTCTGTGGTTGATGATGAAATCGAAGCCACCTTTAAAACACTTCAATGATATAAAAGCTTAAACTTTTATCTCTGCGCTGGCTAAATTCATTACTAGTGTGGTGACTCAGCACCAATTTATCATCACCTGAACCAAAGTGTTAATGTTTAGATTTTACATGCATCATGTGAATACTACCACTACATGTATAATATAAGAGAGATAATATGTATAGTTGTATCAATAATCAATTACGATCATGCTTCAATTGCTATTGACATAATACATATATACACACGTACAAGTATATATTTAATTTAATAAAACAGAATCACTTATCTCATTTGGTGAATCGGTGATTTTAAATCGACACTAGAACAATTATCTTGTTTCCCACAGACGGCGCCAATGTTAAAGTCTGATTTTGTACACCTGACGAAATCACCAAAACAGCAGGGCAAAATAGCGCTAACGGTTGATTGTGTTGTTGTGAAATCAAACTCACAAAATACATTCACATAAACATAAATAAAAGAATATAAAGTATGAACACAAGATTTACGTGGAAACCCAATTGAGAAAAAACCACGGGGAGAGAGAGTAATCCATTATAATAATATTGGGAGTACAAGTTGTATATTTGTGTTGTATCTCTTGTACCCTATGATATTTTGTTCCTCCTCCTCCAAACCCTAGCTTGTAGCCGTATATATAGAAGTAACCTCCACCTGCATCCAACTAGGAAAAGAATCCTTTATCCCTCCAAATAAGAAAATACAATCCTATCTTAATAAGGACTCTCTCATTGTCAAAATAAATATATTATGGGTCAACACCAAATTTAGCCCATTAAATAAATTGGGTTACACCTTGGCTAGACCCAAATAATCACACTCCAACAAATACCTTTTATCATATATTTATCTCATATTCTCTTATTTGTAATATTTTCTTATAAAAAATAATTTTAAAAAAATTATAACTAATTCTTTTAAATTATATAAAACGTCAAATAATTTAATCGTTGATATAGCTAGATTCCCACTTTGAGCTAAATCTTTATAGCTTCAAAAGCCACCATGCGACGTGTTTCTACACCATATACTGTGGAAGAGTCACTTGTCAAGAAGGCTTCTTCAAGAATGAGTTGTCAACCAAGTTTTTGGATGAAATAAAATGATGGTAAATGTAATCAAAATCAAATTATAATAGAATTGAATCAAATACTTCATTTATATGTTTGGTACATTATTTAAAAAGTAATATTAGAATGGAATGAAATAGAATGTAATAATCAAAATATTCCTAACTAACTAACTAACTAACTATATATATATATATATTCCAAAATAAGACTAATACATATTAATATTATAATACTATATTATATATTTATATATAATATTATATATTATATAGTTGAGTTCATGTGAGTCGAGTTCGAGCTAAGTCTAAATGGGTCAAGCTTAAGCTGAACAAAGTGTAACTCAAGCTCGACTCATTTATATTTACGATAAAAAAAACCTTGTTCAAACTCTACTCGTTAGGTGAGCTCGAGCTGAGTCGAACTTTATTTTCAAACAATTCAATACATTTACAACCCTCTCACAAGGGAGTTAATTTCTTTCTTGTTGATAGGAAGTTGAGATGAAAAGAAAGGAAAATGTTGGGCCATGATATTTCACCATATTGGGCCGAATGGATTGGGCCTATTTATTTGGTTAATCTCTTGTGTCATATCCATTGGGTTTGGCCTGTTGGGCCAAGTTAGTGTATCCACTTGGTTGGATCTTGAAAGACTTGGGCTAAATTGATTGGATCAATCCACTACATATCTAAATATCTAACTTTGACCATCAATGATGAATAATATAGTTGTTGACCGAAATGTTTGCAAGGCATTAATGTGGATGGGATCTTAGTCGGCCAGCGGTGGAAAACAGTGACCAGTGATAGTGGGTGAACTGCATGCAGTCGACTGAGATCACCAAGATAGGGGGATTGGTGTCGACAAGAAGTGGGTGGCACTGATGGCCTGCTAGGGGAGTATATGATAGCAAGGAGGTCGTCCAAGTAAAGGTAACTGATACTTTTCTCTCTCTCAATACACTAGATATTTTATCCTCCATTGTTAACCTTGTGATCGCTGTCTTTGACTCTCACGCTGAAGCTATCCCAAATCAGTCGGGCCGTCAAGCTTTTGGTGTTGACTGTGTTTATTGTGCAGGATCAGAACGTCTTACGTGATTGGGACATGGCAGTAGATCTTGGCGTTAACATTGGCGCTAGATGGAGGGGGTGTGTTCTAGTGCTTTTGAGTTTTCAATCACATACGTTCAGTTATTCTACATCGGAAGTTATGGTGAAGAGTAAAACTGTTACACCGGGGGGACAGCCGAAGGCTGTAAGTTCTTCTATACAATGTATTTCTGTCAAGGATCATCTGGGCCCCTCAAAGAGTGCTGATGAGAGCATGACTTCCAAGCACGATTCAGGGGATCCTCGTTTGAGGGCTCATGGTGAAGCCAGAAGGAGGCTGGTTTTTGTTGCTGACAAAGAACGTGGTCATGGACGAAAACGAGTAGAAGGCACACCGCCTAAAACTCGGCACTGAATTGGTCAGGATGACAAAGCTGCCAAGTTGGCGAAGATGGCAGATGAAGCTATGGAAGTTCTTCTAAAGTAGAGGGAGGATATAGCCGAACAGATGCTTCGGATAGCCAAATTGAAGGACGAGGCATCCACTTATGTGCATCCAGAAAGGCGTAGTAAGTCCAGGGATGTACAGCGACAAGAAGGAAAGGAGTCAGAGCATTCTGGTTATGTATCTCGAGGCCGTCCTCGGGCTTGGGGAAGATCTAGAAGTAAAACTCCTGAGGTATCGAAGAAATCACTTCATCTTGTTGGTTCTCGAGGTCATGGTGAAAGTAAGCGAAGAAGTAGATTAAGTTAGAATATTCCAGAGACTACAAAGAATGTGCATCGAATTGAGTATTCTCAGCGTGATGACAGGGCCACACATCGAAGTAGATCCAGGAGTCCATCGAGAGCAGTGGGCTCTGAGGGAAGAGGTCGGTCTACTTAGAAGAAGAAGGTATCTTTGGAGAAAGAAGTCTCCTCAAAATCGGAAGGTGTAGACTTTTTGGTTAAAGAGTTAAAGGAGCTTCAAAAGCAGCTGGCTGAAGTTCAGCAAGTGAAGGATACTCTGGGGAAGAAGGCGTCTCCTTTTTTCTCGGATATTCTTAAGGAAAAGGAAGATCCCACTAAAAAGTTACCCCATATGGAGAGTTATGAAGGATCAGGGGATCCTTATGACCATAGTCAGGCGTTCGACCGGCTAATGGATTACTATGATTTCACTGATGGTGCTAAGTGTCATACGTTCGTAACAACTTTGAGGAAAGATGCGAGGCAGTGGATGGGAACTTTGCCTACAGATTCTGTCTTGTCATGGTCTGGGCTATGTGACAAATTTCATGCTCGTTTTTGGAGCAATAGAAGGAGAAGAAAACCTACAAGTTCTTTGGCACAGGTCCGACAGTTTATAAATGAGTCCCTGGGTTAGTATGTGAAGCGCTTCAGGGAAGCAGTTGGCTAGGTGGCCGATCTCAATGATCTTCAGGCTGTTGGGTTGTTTTAGAATGGCTTAGATTTGGTGAAGTCTAAGAAATTGGTGAAGAAGTTGATGTTTCACCATCCGAAAAGCTTGGCCGAAGCCTTTGATAAAGCTGAAGGCTATATTGTGGTGGAGGAAGCTATGAATAGCTTGAAGCGTCCTTCTTGAGACGAAATAAAGGAGATGTAAATCAAAGTAGAGGGTGATCAGAAAAGGAACGGGGGGAATAATGATCAGTCGGAGGGCAGTTCAAAGAAATACAATAACAACTGGCGACAAGGAGGAAATCGCCCACCTTCTCCTACCCAGAAGGTGAATAGGGTATACACCAAATTGAACACGGATAGGTCGGTAATATTGGATAATATTAGGAAACAGCCGTACTATGAACCACCTCGTGACAATATGAAGCCTGGACAGGGCAATACTAAGAAATTTTGTGGCTATCATCAAGCCACAGGTCACGATACAAATGAATGTTGTAGTCTGAAGGATTTTGTGGAGAGGAAGGTTCGGAGTGGTATGTTGGTTCAATGCATTAGTAGGAAGGTATCAACAAAGAAGAACGAAGAAATGATAATCGTTCTGTTCAAGTAGTTCAACCGGTTCCACCTGTACAACCTACTCCAAATCAACCGCCGAGGCACGTCGTTGATGTAATTACCGGTGGGACAGCAGGAAAATTAGTAGGGAAGAAGAGGCGATGTTATCTGGATTTGGTTATGTCTGTGGCAGGTGTTCTCCTGAAGATTGACAGGCCATTTCCAGGGACAATCATAGCTCTTACTGATGAAGATTATCCTTTAGAACCCATCAAACCTCATGAGGGGGCATTGGTGATAACTTCCCAGGTAGGTTCGGTGGACATGAAGCGGATGATGATCGACAACGGGTCTTCTGTTGACATTTTGTATGCACATGCTTATCAGAGGATGCATCTTGATAGGCGAAAGATGGAGGTTGGGCAGGAGGCCCCCCTATATGGTTTTAGCAATGATCCGGTCAAAGTTGCAGGCACTATTGAACTACCAGTGATCTTCGGCACAATTCCTCAGCATGTAGAAATAACATGTAAATTTTATGTTGTATATATAGATTCGACTTACAACGCCATACTGGGTAGACCTACTCTGACAGCTCTGCAAGTTGTGACTTCCATTCCTCACTTTAAGATTAAGTTCCCAACTGCACATGGAGTTGGAGAGGTAGCCGGGGACTTAGATCTGGCCAGAAGTTGTTATCGGAATGTTGTAATTGCTTCGGGAGTAGGGGTCAGCAAGCAAAAGCAGACCATGGCGATAGAGATTGAGCCCTTTACCGAAAGTAGTTCGGAGCCATTGGTCATGCCAGCGGGAGAAACGGAGGAGATCGAGTTGATTCTTGGCCAGCAAGATAAGACAGTGAAGATAGGTTCGGGTCTGTCGGAACCTCTCCGGACAAACCTTATGGAACTTCTTCGCTGTTTTGCAGACATTTTTGCATGGGAGCCAAAAGACATGCCTGGAATCAACCGGGAGATTGCCGAGCACCGGTTAGATGTGGATCCATCAAAGAAGCCAATTCGGCAGAAAAGGCGAGTATTTGCACCAGAGCGTTAATGGATCAGAGATGAGGAGATTGCAAAGCTGATTGCCGCTGACTTCATCTTTGAGATAGACTACCCGGAGTGGATGGCTAATGTGGTGCTGGTCCAAAAACATAATGGGAAGTGGCGAGTGTGCATTGATTATACGGACCTGAACAAAGCTTGCCCAAAGGATTTCTATCCTCTACCCCACATTGATTAGGTCATTGATGCGACTTCAGGGTATGCATTACTAAGCTTTATGGATGCTTTTTTAGGTTATCATCAGATCTCGATGTGCAAAGAAGACATTCCAAAAATAGCATTTATCACGCACCGTTCGGTGTATGCCTACAAGAAGATGACATTTGGCTTGATTAATGCAGGAGCTACTTATCAGAGGATGATGAATTTTGTCTTTCAAAAGCAGTTAGGAAGAAATATGGAGGTGTGTGTTGATGATATGATAGTGAAGTGCATGATCGTACAGAAACACTTGGATGATCTAGAGGAATGCTTTCAGACAGTCCGTCATCACAAGTTAAGGCTATAAACAGTTAAATATTAATGAATAGTTAACTTTGTTCCTTATGATTTCAGTTCATTTCTTGTCAATAATTCAGCATTAATCAACTTGAAAACTATACAAGTTATTTGTGAACTTAACTTGAATTATGAATCAAGTAAATCGTGTAATAGTTAAGATAAAGAACAATATAAACTGAACTTAATGAATCGAACTCAACACTTGAAGAAAACAAAGTAATACATACTTATCTTTACCGAAGTGTGAGACAGGTCATGTATAAGGTGAATTCGGCCGATTCTCCTTGCACCATCGGGATCTTGTTTACCACACAGGGTATAACAAGTATATAAGGATCATGGAATTTGTTTACCACGCAGGGTATTCACAAATCCATAAGGACACTCCTACAGATAAGGCTACCATCAAATGGTCAGCGAGTCCACCCGAACCTCCTTACACCATTGTGAATTTGTTTACCACACAGGGTATAACAGTGTTAAAAAGGACTATGGAATTTGTCTACCACGCAGGGTATAACAAATCAATGAGGACACACCTGCCTAAAAGGCTACCATCGAATGGTCAGCGAGTCCACCCTAACCTCCTTACACCAATGAAGTTTGCCTACCACGAAGGGCCTGACAAATTCATAAGGACCACCTGCCAAAAAGGCTACCATCAAATGGTCAGCGAGTCCACCCGAACCTCCTTACTCCGGTGAATTCTGGACCAATGAAGAGAAGATCAATTGAAGAAAAATTAATCTTTTATTGATAATGACCCAAACATTTACAGACTTCCGGGACACTGACTCGATCTTTACTGAAAATATTTCTGAAGCCTACCAGCATGCCAAGTATTCTTGATCTCTGATCCATCCAATGCCCTCAACCATTAAGTTCCTGGCTTCGGTACTTCAACAACTTCATATGGTCCTTCCCAGTTTGGCATCAGCTTTCCCAAATTCTGAGGCGTAGATGCTTCAACTTCTCTAAGGATGAAATCTCCCACTTCAAATCTACGAAGCTTTACCCCCTTATTGTAATGCTTAGCCACTCTTCGCTGATAGGGTGCCAGCTTTATCAAAGCTACTTCCCTGAATTCTTCCAGCAAGTCCAGATTGATCTTCAGCCCTTCATCATTGTAGATCTCTTTAAACTGACTAACCCAAAGACTAGTAGATCTGATCTTAACAGGGACTAAGGCATCAGTGCCGTAAGCCAATCTAAAAGGTGAATCTCCTGTGGTAGTCCTCGGCGTAGTCTGATATGCCCACAACACACTGAGTAGCTCCTCTAGCCATCTTCCTTTAGCTTCATCCAGTCTATGCTTGATCCCGCTCAGCAGCGTTCTATTGGTCACTTTGACTTGCCCGTTAGACTGAGGATGAGCTACTGAAGTCTTTCTATGCTGAACCCCCAGCTCCTTCAAGAATGCTTCAAACTTCGACCCCATGAACTGGAGTCCGTTGTCCGATATCACCACCTTAGGAATTATGAAACGAAACACTACTGACTCCTTAATGAACTTTAAACATTCTTGCTCTGTTATACACCTAAGTGGCTTCGCTTCTACCCATTTGGTCATATAATCAATGGTGACTATAACAAAACTGACCTGACCTTTGGCTTTCGGCAACGGACCCAATATATCTACCCCCCAGACAGCAAAGGGAATAAGAGATAAGATCGAGTATATCTATCCTAGTGGCTGATGAGGGATCGGACTATTCAGCTGACATTTCTCGCATTTCTTCACATACTTCGTAGCTTCTTTGAAGATGGTTGGCCAGTAGAAACCCTGCCGAAACACTTTATAAGCTAATGACTTAGCAGCCATATGATCGCCACAAATACCTTCATGAACCTCCTGAAGGGCATATTCAGCTTCGGATGGAACCAAACACTTCAATAAAGGAGACGAAAAAGCCCTTCGATAAAGATCTCCATCAATGAGAACAAAATTAGCACTCTTCTACTTAACTTTCTTAGCCAACATCTTATCCGAAGGAAGGACGCCATCTGCCAGATATTCTATGTACGGGGTCATCCAACAGTTAGAATGTTCAACACACATCACCGCTTCGTGTTGGATACTGGGCTGCTGCAGAACTTCCAAATAAATTGATCCATCAAAGTTGTTAGTATCCGTTGTAGCCAGCTTTGATAATGCATCGGCAATGGAATTATCATTACGCTCAACAACCTGAAATTTATAGGAGATGAAATATTGAAGCCGGTCTTTTAACTCTGCCAAATACTTGACCATTCTCGAACCTCAAGCTTCATAATCCCCTGAGACTTGCTTGACAACTAGCTGAGAGTCACTATAAATGATCAACTTCTGAACCTCTAAACTCTTCGCCAATCAAACTCCTGCTAGTACTGCTTCATACTCTGCCTCATTGTTCGTAGCTCGAAATCCAAATCTGATGGCCTGCTGCACTTTGAATCCCTCCGGACTTGTTAAGATAATTCCTGCTCCACTGGCGTCCGTAGTAGAAGATCCATCTACATATAGTGTCCACGAGCTTTGCTACTGCTGAAGAACTGCAACAGCTTTGTCGGACCCTTCGGCTTCTGTCACACCATTATCCGCTTCAGAGAACGAACATTCAACCATAAAATTAGCCAAAGTCTGCCCTTTAATAGCTATTCTGGGATGATATTCAATAAAAAAATTGGGACAACTCCATTGTCTAAGCAGCTAATCTCCCTGAAACTTCAGGTTTTCCTAGAACCTTCTTCAAAGGCTGATCCGTATAAACTATGAAGAGCCGACCTTGAAAGTATTGCTTAAGCTTTTGACTAGCAATTATCAAAGCAAAGGCAAACTTTTCAATATTCGGGTACCTTGTTTCAGCATCCCTAAGAACATGGCTGACATAATACACCGGATGCTGCTTCCCCCCAATTTCTCGAACCAACACTTCCCCTATCGCCAATGAGCTAGCTGCCAAATACAAGTACAAAATCTCAGCAGAAGCAGGTTTCACCAGCAAAGGTGCCGAAGACAAATACGTCTTTATTCCCTGGAAGGCGTCTTCACACTCCAAAGTCTAATGGAAAGTCTTTGCATTCTTCGGTCCCTTCAATGTGTCAAAGAACGACAAACATCTCTCTGCCGATTTGGACATGAATCTTCTCAAAGGTGCAATTCTCCCAGTTAGACGTTGAACATCTTTGAATGACTAAGGAGTCTTCACATTTAGAATAGCCTGGATCTTTTCTAGATTGGACTCGATACCCCTTTGACTGACCAGATAGCCCAGGAACTTCCCTGCACCTAGGCCGAAGGTGCATTTGGTAGGATTGAGCCTTAACTTGTGATGACGGACTGTCTGAAAGCATTCCTATAGATCATCCAAGTGTTTCTGTATGATCATGCTCTTCACTATCATATCATCAACATACACCTCCATGCTTCTTCCTAACTGCTTCTGAAAGACAAAATTCATCATCCTCTGATAAGTAGCTCCAGCATTAATCAAGCCAAACGTCATCTTCTTGTAGGAATACACCGAACAGTGTGTGATAAATGTTATTTTCGGAATGTATTCTTTGCACATCCAGATCTGATGATAACCTGAAAAATCATTCATAAAGCTTAGTAATGCATACCCTGAAGTCACATCAATGAGCTGATCAATGTGGGGTAGAGGATAGAAATCCTTTGGGCAAGCTTTGTTCAGGTCCGTATAATCAATGCACACTCGCCACTTCCCATTATGTTTCTGGACCAGCACCACATTAGCCATCCACTCCGGGTAGTCTATCTCAAAGATGAAGTCAGCGGCAATGAGCTTTGCAATCTCATCATCTATGATCCGTTGACGCTCTGGTGCAAATACCCGCCTTTTCTGCCGAATTGGCTTCTTTGATGGATCCACATCTAACCGGTGCTCGGCAATCTCCCGGTTGATTCCAGGCATGTCTTTTGGCTCCCATGCGAAAATGTCTGCATAACAGCCAAGAAGTTCCATAAGGTTTGTCTGGAGAGGTTCCGACAGACCCGAACCTATCTTCACTGTCTTATCTTGCTGGCCAAGAATCAACTCGATCTCCTCTGTTTCTCCTACTGGCATGACAAATGGCTCCGAACTTCTTTCGGTAAAGGGCTCAATCTCTACATTGTGGACTGCTTCTGCTTGCTGACCCCTACTCCCGAAGCAATTACAGCATTCCGATAACAGCGTCTGGCAAGATCTAAGTCCCCGGCTACCTCTCCAACTCCATGTGCAGTTGGGAACTTAATCTTAAAGTGAGGAATGGAAGTCACAGCTTGCAGAGCTGTCAAAGTAGGTCTACCCAGTATGGCGTTGTAAGCCGAATCTACATGCACAACATAAAATTTACATGTTATTTCTACCTGCTGAGGAGCTGTGCCGAAGATCACTAGTAGTTTAATAGTGCCTGTTACTTTGATCGGATCGTTACTAAAACCATATAGGGGGGCCTCCTGCCCAACCTCCATCTATCGCCCATTAAGATGCATCTTCTGATAAGCATGTGCTTATAAAATGTCAACAGAAAACCCGTTGTCGATGTGACGGCCCCGAATCCAGGTCCCAAATCACCTCGGATCTGGTTCGATCATTATATACAACTATTACTATTAGCGGAAGATATAAACATAAATTGTTTATACATTACATTACACACTATTCCCCAAGGTCGAGTAACCTTAACTTAATACACAATTCATAGATTTTCTAACATATAACAACATTAATATCATACAATACAAATCTAACTGCACGCGTCCACTAAAACTGGAACTGTCTTGGACCTTTCCTTGTATCCGACGTATTAGCCTTAATCTGCAATGTTTTATCATGATATAGCAAGGGTGAGCATGAAAGTTGCCCAGCAAGTTTAAATTCAACAATATAATAATATATCATGATTGAAATGATTTGAATAATTGGTTGGCTATAATTCAACAATATAATTGTGAACTAGCAGGAACAAATTTATGACTGAACAAGTATTATACATGAACAAATATATCTGAAACAACTGGTAATGAAGGTGATCAGCCTTTCATACCTGACTTATACATGTAATATGTACAGAGTACAATTATACATTGCAATCAGCAATGATTAACCATAAGCTTATCCGAATGAAACACTCTTAATAGAGTTAAGTAAAACAAACTTGCACGAACTGCTGATTGATTCTGTAACGTAATTTATAATTCTTTATCCGAAGACCTAATATTAGTAATATAGATCTCCAATATTAGAATAATATCATCACAATATAATATTATAATATATATACATACATAGAATAACCTAAACACATAACACATAATCTTATTAGTCTATAACACACATAAGACTCAAAGATGTCGAATTACTATTTCAAATCGACTTGAGTTCGATAAAGTTTTAATGTCTAATCTGGCCTAGTCGGACAATTCTTCGAGTCTAATTTCAATTAAACTCTGACTTAACACTTAACAATTATCTCAGATAATTTTCTAAGCAGTCAAAATAATTTTCATAAACTCGTAATAATTTTTAAATAATTATTACCATTTATCACGAATTTTCAATCATTAAAAAAGTATTTAAATGAATTAAATACCACGTAATTCTTTTATCATTAATATTTATTTATTATCAAAATAGTAATGAAATACATGTCATAATATTATAATATATTTATAATATCACAAAGTATTTTAATACCTTAAAATCATTTAAATATGATTTTTAAACCGTTAAATTCATTATCCTAGTAATTACTATTAATATTAAAATATTAATATTTTCATGACAAAATATCAAAATTTATATTTTATAACTTAAAATATTTTTATAACACTTAAATCATTTTTTATATGATTTATAAATCATTAATTCTATTTTTCCTTAATTTATTTAATATAGTTATTAAATAAATTAATATTGATTAATTAATGAATTTCATCACAAAATATCAAAAGTCATTGAAAATAACTTAAAATATTTTCTTTTACCATAATATTATTTTCCATGATTTTTCATGTATTTAAATCATTTTTAAATCATTTATTTAATATTATAATTAAATAAATTAAATACCATTTATATTCCAAAAATATTAAATATTTATGAAATATACTCTAAATAATTAAAAACTATTTCTTAGAATTTAAAATAATTTTTCAGAATTTATTTTGTATTTTTAATAATTAAAAACCATTTTTATCTATTTTTAAATAATTTTCAAAAATTAATAACTAATTTCTTAATTAAATCTGTCATTAAAAAGGGCCTTTATAGCGGCAGGCGTAACCGTCGCTATAGGTGTTCTTGAGTGTTCTTGAGCCTTCATGTCAGACTACCGAGAGGCTACGTTTGACCAGAATTTGATCTAGGTTTCTAATGCTTTCCGGGCTTGTAATTTGATTAGAATTGTAATACTAATGTAGTACTACAATCAACAACTTTTTTCCTGGACAAAATACATCATAACTGTGCGATTCAAGCCTCTCAAAAATTGTCAGAAACTGTTCTTTAATTTCTGGGTTTTCCAGAAAATGAAGAACAGTCGAGGTACCTTCTTTGAGCCTTTCAATACTTAATTTCCAGTCTTGACTAATGTATTATAAAAGTTTACACATGAAGAGGGGATGTCAGGGTCCATTTATATACCACAATATCATTCAAACAACAACACATTAAAGAATTTAAGTCCGGTCAAAGTACCTGACAAAACCTGTTCTTGGTGAATTCTGGGTTTTCCAGAAACTCATCCGGACAGTTGGTCAAAGCATGTTTGACCACTGATTACATTAGTTCTGAGCAAGATCCAGGTGATCTTATGGTTTGAGTATGTAGAATACATGTCAGACTACAACATCCAACCAACAACATGACATAAACAATAACGGACGGCAAGATCCGAACCTCCAAAAATGGTTGTCAGACTTTTAGAAATTCTGGGTTTACCCAGAAACAGAAATTGTGCTCGGTCAACGTACTTTGACCGATCATATCTTTCAATCTAAACATGATCTGAGGTTCATTTAAGTCTCACATCAAAGTCCTAACATCAAAGAACATATCTATAACATAAACTATACCAAACATCAAACACATAAAGATCTAGAGGCCCTGACATTTGACTGTCAGGCCTTATTTTTCAACTTTTCCAGATTTGAAAATTTTGCCATTTTGTGCACTTGGATGTTATGGATCTTTGATCCAACAACCCAGATCACTCAAAAACACCCTCTAACACATTTCTAACCAACCAATTTCAACTTTTAACACAAGATCACAAGATTTTCGAAATTTAGGGTTCTTACCATTTCTAGCTTAGATTCTGATTTCTGATCTTTGATGTTTGTTCTTGGAGATCTAACACCTGATCTTAGCTTATCTTTTCTCTCTCTCTTCACTCTCAACCCCGAAAATATAGAGAGAGAAGGGTCTTGGCAATAAAGAGGAGTAAAGTAAGTTTTCTTTACTTTATATCTTTGATCCATTTGATTCAATGTATTTGCTAGCAAGTTGGCTGATTTTGGACACATGGCTAGGGCTAGGGCTAGGGTTAGTCACCAACCATTTATCTTGGCAAGATTTGCACTTCACCAATTAAAGAATGTGACATAAGGGTAAAATAGTCATTTTCCATTTTATTTTAATGGCATTTTGGACATTTGACCAAACTCTTAGGTTTTAGGGTTTGGTTAGGGTTTAGGGTTTGAGCCAATTTAGGGTTTACAAGTTATTTTCTAAAATTTCCAATTTAGGTTTTAAAAATAGAAAATTAATATTTTTAACTTATAATTAGTATTTACTAATTATATTATAATTTCTTAATCATACTTTAAATCTTGCTAATTAGAATTAATAATTCCTAATTAAAATTGCTAATTACGCAATTAGGGTCAAAATCACGGATTAGGGTTTATAAACCATTAATTAAGGTTTCTAATAGAAAAATAAATTTTCTAATTTAGATATTAAATTTTCGTAATTAGATTAGGGCTTTCTAATTACTATAACTTGAAAATTAGGATTACGGTTTCCTAATTAACATTAACTTACTAAATTAACACTTAGGTTTTCCCCTTTTACAAATTAGGGTTTCAAATCCGTAATTAGGGTTTAATAATTTGAAATTTGGGTTTACTAAATAATTAAGCTTTACCCTAATTAATATTTTAATTATTTACACTTATGTCATTACGTTCCCAATTTAGGGTTCCATGCACCGAATTAGGGTTTCGGATTCCCGGAACTGAAATTAGGGTTTCCAGAACCGATTTTTAGGGTTTCTTATAATTCAATAAGGTTTTCTGACTGAACGTTGACGTTCTTAATATATACTTAGGGTTTGTTACAGATATCGTTTATCCGGTCAACCCTTGACCATTAACCACATATCATACACATATACACGTAACATAATCATGTTTTCCTTAATCTGAATAATTCACTTAAATCCTTCACAGAATTTTGAAATCCTCAAAATTCTATCTTAAAAATATCAAACGCATACACTAATTTTCTATCTAGGTTCTAATTTTGAACCTTAATCAATAATTAAAAATTTTAAAAATATTCAAAATTCTCGGGTTGTCACAGTCGATCATCATCCGCTTCATGTCCACCGAACCTACTTGAGCAGTTATCACCAATGCCCCCTAATGAGGTTCGATGGGTTCCGAAGGATAATCTTCATCAGTAAAAGCTGTGATTGTCCCTGGAAATGGCCTGTCAATCTTCGGGAGAACACCCGCCACAGACATAACCGAATCCAGATAACATCGCCTCTTCTTCCCTACTAATTTCCCTACTGTCCCACCGGTACTTACATCAACGACGTGCCTCGGCGGTTGATTTGGAGCAGGTTGTACAGGTGGAACCGGTTGAACTACTTGAACAGCACGGTTATCATTTTGCTGTTCTTGCTATTGATCCCTTCCGGCCACGTACTAAACCAACATACCACTCTGAACCTTCCTCTCCACAAAATCCTTCAGACTACAACATTCATTTGTATCATGATCTGTGGCTTGAAGATAGCCACAAAATTTCCGAGTATTGCCCTGTCTAGGCTTAATATTGTCACGATGTCTTCATAGTACGGCTGATTCCTAATCTGATCCAATATTACCGACCTATCCATGTTCAATTTGGTGTATACCCTATTCACCTTCTAGGTAGGAGAAGGTGGGCGATTTCCTCCTTGTCTCCTGTTGTTATTGTACTTCTTCGAACTGCCCTCCGGCCGATCATTATTCCCCCCGTTCCTTTTCTGATCACCCTCGGCCTTGATTTCGGTCTCCTTTATTCTGTCCGAAGAAGGACGCTTTAAGCTATTCATAGCTTCCTCCACCACAATATAGCCTTCAGCTTTCTCAAAGGCTTCGGCCAAGCTTTACGGATGGTGAAACATCAACTTCTTCACCAATTTCTCAGACTTCACCAAATCTAAGCCAATCTGAAACAACCCAACTGCCTGAAGATCATTGAGATCGGCCACCTGGCCAAATGCTTCCCTAAAGCGCTTCACATACTTACCCAAGGACTCATTTGTAAACTTTCGGACCTGTGCCAAAGAACCCATAGGTTTTTCTCTCCTTCTATTGCTCCCAAAACGAGCATGAAATTTGTCACATAGCCCAGACCATGACGAGACAGAATCTGCAGGCAAAGTTCCCATCCACTGCCTCGCATCTTTCCTCAAAGTTGTTACGAACGTATGACACTTAGCAGCATCGGTGAAATCATAGTAATCCATTAGCCGGTCGAACACCTGACTATGGTCATAAGGATCCCCTGATCTATCATAACTCTCCATATGGGGTAACTTTTTAGTGGGATCTGCCTTTTCCTTAAGAATATCCGAGGAAAAAGGAGACGCCTCAAGAGTATCCTTCACTTGCTGAACTTCAGCCAGCTGCTTTCGAAGCCCCTTCAACTCTTTAACCAAAAAGTCTACACCTTCCGGTTTTGAGGAGACTTCTTTCTCCGGAGATACCTTCTTCTGAGTAGATCGACCTCTTCCCTCATATCCCACTGCCCTCGATGGACTCCTGGATCTACTTCGGCGTGTGGCCCTATCATCAAGGTGAGAATACTCAATTTGATGAACATTCTTTGTAGTCTTTGGAATATTCTCCCTTGATCTAATTCTTCGCTTACTGTCACCATGACCTCGAGAACCGACAAGATGAAGTGATTTCTTCGATACCTCAGGAGTTTTACTTCTAGATCTTCCCCGAGCCCGTGGATGGCCTCGAGATACATAACCAGAATGCTCTGACTCCTTTCCTTCTCGCCGCTGTACATCCCTGGACTTACTACGCCTTTTCGAATGCACATAAGTGGACGCCTCGTCCTTCAATTCGGCTATCCGAAGCATTTATTTGGCTATATCCTCCCTCTGCTTTAGAAGAACTTCCATAGCTTCATCTGCTTTGTCTGCCATCTTCGCCAACTTGGCAGCTTTGTAATCCTGACCATTTCGGTGCCGAGTTTTAGGCAATGTGCCTTCTACTCGTTTT
This sequence comes from Panax quinquefolius, assembly GCA_020205615.1. Classification (NCBI taxonomy): domain Eukaryota; kingdom Viridiplantae; phylum Streptophyta; class Magnoliopsida; order Apiales; family Araliaceae; genus Panax; species Panax quinquefolius. The sequence continues at coordinate 52,225,568 of CM035169.1, read as the reverse complement.
CGGCCATGACCATGTTCTTTGTTAGCAGCAAAAACCAACCTCCTTCTGGCTTTACCATGAGCCCTCGAACGAGAATCCCCTGAATCGTGCTTGGAAGCCGTGCTCTCATGAGCACTCTTTGAGGGGCCCAGACGATCCCTAACAAAAATACGTTGTATGGAAGAACTTACAGCCTTCGGTTGTCCCTCCGGTGTAACAGTTTTACTCTTCACCATAACTTCCGACGTAGAATAACTAAACGTATGTGATTGAAAACTCAAAAGCACTAGAACACACCCCTCCTTCTAGAGCCAATGTTAATGCCAAGATCTACTGCCACGTAAGACGTTCTGATCCTGCACATTAAACACAGTCAACACCAAAAGCTTGGCGGCTTTGACCGTCGGGGGATAGCTCAGGCGTGAGAGTCAGCACAGGCGATCACAAGGTTAACAATGGAGGATAAAATATCTAGTGTATTGAGAGAATGAAAAATATTAGTTACCTTTACTTGGACGACCTCCTTGCTATCATATACTCCCTAGCCCGGTTTGTAAGACCCCAAATTATTAATAAATGAAATTTAATTTCCTCTATTTATTATTTTGAAATAGTAAGGGTTAATTGGATTAATGTGGTTAGTTATGGGTAAAATGCGCAAATATTTTTAAATAAGCAGGTGGTTATAAAATATTCATTATTGTCGGGGAATATTCGTTTGGTCGTGGAATATTCTTGTTGTCGGGGAATATTCGTACGACGGCGCAGTCTTTTGTGGGCCCCATAACGGAAAGCGATTGGATGAAGAAAACAACAAGTATAAGTTGTTTATAAATAACGGCATAGTGGTTACCGTTAATTAACATTTGTTGGAATACCCGGGTTAAAACACGATGTACGCATTGTTGCACAAGAGAGCACTGCAGTATTGCACCAATTATTGATTCTTACGTAAGAAGGCACTACTCAATAATTGTTACGATGAGTTACTATTCAAATTATTTTATTTTATTGATTCAATAATTGCTTTGCGTTGATATTTTATATTACCGTTGTTTCAATAATTGTCACTACACAAAGATTTTCCATTATCGAAGCTAATAATTCATATTATCTGAATAATATTATTAGAAAACATTATTGGCAATGTCTAGAAAGTTCGCCTCTAAGGAGAGGTTTGGTCACCTAATTGCGGCGCCAAGAAGGAGAAATCCTTATTGAAAGCCCTTCTTTCCTGAACTACACGGTTGCAAGATTGTGATTCTGTAATATTATTTGTGAATAATTAATTATTGATTTATATGATGAGGAAAATATTGATTTTATGTGGTTATAGATGGAGAAAATTTTAAAGTGACAATTGTTAAAAATTGATATTTTATCTTTTCTCGATAAAATAATATTTTATTATATTATTATAATATAATAACGATGATATTTTTACAATGAATGTGGGATATATGAGTATATGAGGAGGAAGAGTATTTTTGTTGCAAAAGTTGTTTAAAACATGTTAAACATGTTTGTGGGCCCATTTCTTGACTGAAATTTGATTATAGCCTGTAAAATCGCCGTTTATGGATTTCGGTCAATTTCTGTTTGGATTTTGGAAAAACTTTCTTCTATAAAGTTGTAGAGAATTGAATTTCCTATATAACCTCGCGAGATTAGAATTTTCTGATAAAAGGGCTATTTATTATGAATTATTGAAGTTCGAAGTTCCGAAATAATTTAATTTTGGAAGTTTTAAATATTTTTGTTTATAAAAACGTTTTTTTCATTATGGTGGGCTATTTTGGTGGCTGAAATCAGATTCAAAGGTGTGCGTATGAATAAGTTTTGAAAATATTATTAATTTATTAAATTTTCTGCTTTGGTGTTCTAAGCATTTTTCTATAAATAGGATGCTTAGGTTAGAATTGAAAATCACACCAGAAACTACAGATTTCTCTCTCTTTCTCTCTCGATATATTGAGCGTATTCTTGTGAGTATTTTAGTACTTTGAGTATTGCTATACGGTGCAAGTTCTTTCAGCGCTATATCCAGTATACCAGTCAGAAGTACTATCCTTTTTAGGTAAGGGATGTTGTTTTATTCGAAAATGATATTATTTCTTCAATATCATTATGCCGAAATATTGGTTGGAAATTTTTATCAAATTTGGAACTTTTTCATGTCGGGGTTACTATTCATGAGTTACTATTCACGAGTTACTATTCATGAGTTACTATTCACGAGTACTATTCACGAAGCATGATGATTTTTTTGTGAAATTTCTATCTTTTAGTGTCGGAGTTACTATTCACATATACGGTACTATTCATGTATACGGCACTATTCACGAATACGACACTATTCACAAAAAAATTTAAAAAAAAAATTCTGTGTCCAAGATCGTCTGTTATGATTCCTATCTTGGATTGGATCTATGTTTTGATCATTCTCGAATTTTACTCCACTCTGATTATTTATGAAGTATTTTCGAACTTGAGTTATTTAAAGTATGAATTGTGACGCCCCCAAAATAGGTATACATCACCCATCTTGGGTCGCCAGATACATGGTACATACAACTTCATTTATACAACTGTTGTGCAAAATACGACGACACATATACTGTAAGTTTCAATACAAATATTGTAACGTATATAATACGACAATATTTATATTTAAATTATTACAATGCCATATAAAGTACAGCAACAAATAATTCAAGTCCCGAAGAAACACGAGAAGATTTTTATTCTCCTCATTCTAATGTGGTGTATTTTTGACGCTTTCAAGGTCGGGTCCTCATCACCCTATAGTTGTTCACCAAAACCAATTAGTAAATGATGTATATAAATATGTCACACACATTTTATTATTCTCAACATAATTATTATGCCACACCGTTTCATATTTTGATTAGGCTTGTGACTAATTCGTATCACCACTTTATACACAAGTTCTCTCTGCTAGTCCCAGCTTTACTTTTATTACCTGAAAGGGGTGGTGAAGTAAAAGGGTGAGCACAAACAGCCTAGTAAAGAATATCATGACTTAAGATAATTACATTATCAATAGCCTTCATCAATACTAAATCAGATATTTAGAATATATGGTAGAAGATAAAAGTTTTTAACCATAATAGCAGCGTAACAAGCAATCTATTAGAAGAGTCAAGTAGAACATAATGTCTACTATCTCCTCTAAATTAAAAGTTCATCGTTAATATTTCATCCCTGTAATACTCATCAACAGTTCTTTATTGTACCCAAGACAAAGAGAACTCTCATCACCTGTCTTCACCTGAACCACCAAAGATTATAGTTAAATTCACAATTCATATTTATAATCAGGTAAATCAACAGTCCATCTTTGCAATACGTGCATAAGACATAAAACTGTAAAACCAATAATGCTGAGACTCAGCTTAATAGTATCACGACCACGAATTATATGTGCACTACGGGCCAAGGATATTCGTGTTTTCAATTACGGTCATGATTATACCGAATGATCCCTGGTCATAATCATGCCAAGTCCATCTATGCACTACGGGCCAAAGATGACTTTTACCACATCGTTTGTAACATTACGGTCATGATTATACCGAATAATCCCTGGTCATAATCATGCCAAGTCCATCTATGCACTACTGGTCATAGATGACTTTCAACACAATATAAGCATGAGAATGATGACAATGATATATATAATGAATAAACATTGATCATCATAATAATAAGATAACATAGATCTTAGTTATTTTCAACTTAATTATCCAGAGTCCAAATTAATAACATAATAATAGATGAAGCACAAACTATTAAGGATATTCTAATCCTTTCGGGACCTTTCATCATTTAATGACAATATGAAGAAACGAATAATAACATCTTACCATAATATGGAATATGAAAGAAAATGATATCACTTTACCATAAAAATGATACCCCTTACCACAATAATGATATCCCTTACCTTCGTATGTGACTTGATTTTGCTTTCTATGAAATTGATCAACTTAAACATTGCTTACATTCCTTATCTACACTTGGAGTAACAATACACTCAATAGAAATACTCACAATATTATACTCACAATATTGTAGTAAAAGAATTCTATATTTTTAGTATAGTGATGATGTGTGTTTAGTTGTTCAACCGGGCAACCTATTTATACTGAAAATTGAGGAAACAATTAGCACACATGCTTTGACAAAATAACCTAATGAGGTATATAATAATGGTAGTGGAATTTATGGTCCCACAGAGAAAATTAAACCAACTTGTACACGTTTTAACAATATTTGTTCAATAATAGAGTCGTGGTCCATACTACTTTAGAAAAAGTAGAGTGTCGGCAAGTCCTGCCAAACTTACTTTTGTAAAAAAGAAAATAATTGAACAACATCTGTATATCATACTTATCTTTAATCAACACCCTTTTCAATCTTTAAACCATTATTCACAATTATTAACATAGACTCTTAATACTGCCAACTGGTTTAATTATATCATATCAAATAATATGAGTCACTGTGTAATAACTACTGTGGTAATTATTGAAATAAATATCGAGTAATTTCTTACGTAAGAATCAAATCAATACCTTACTTATAAACAAATTTAAATTCTATTAAAAGTGAGGATCAACATCAATTCATAATTATCTCGACTAACATATACACCAACTAATAATTCATTATTCAATTAAGTTGTCTTTATTTATCGCATAAAATCATTATTCATATTCCAAAACTTTAAAAGTGACTAATAAAACTTGAGAAATCTAAAACCTCATATATGGCAATCCACTACTATGATATTATCACCATTTTTACTTTAACAAAATATTATTTTGTTTTTTATCATAATTCATTCGTTATTTGTGCGCTTTATCCCCCAGACCTCATGAGCTTACTAACACTTCTAAAATATTTAAAATAGTATTCGAACTTTCCAAATAATTTTCACATTTTCAGATTATCCAACAATTTCCTATAATTATTTCTATTTATAAAAAGTATCATTTAATAGCTTCAAAATAGAAATACTAACTTCACATACTTTTATATCATTAAAACATCATTAATATTAATCTTATATTATTATAATATTTTTCAAAAAAATTCATAATTTTTCACCATTCATAGAATTTCCTATGAATTTCCTCTATTTTAAACTAACCATAAATAGCTTAAAAATATAATAAATATTTCATTATTCAAAAATTTTGCAAAACTGTCCAAAATTATAAAACAATATTATACCATTTTCACCAAGTTTCATAATTTTTCATCATTCATAGAATTTTCTATGAATTTCTTCTATTTTCAAACTAACTATAAATAGTTTAAAAATACAATAATTACTTCGGATTTTCAATAATTCATCAAAAATTTACAAAAATTCTAAGATGGTATTATAAACATTCTGTAAAATATTTCAACCCATATAATTTTTCTGATAAATTAATCATAAACTTCAATATTCAGAAATTTAAATAATTCATAATAATTAACACCTTTATCAAAAAAATACTGATCTTATGTACTTCCATGTAAAATTTAATTTTCTACAACTTTGTATAAGAGATTTTTGCCAAATTCTGACTCAAACATAGAGAGAAAGGCTTACCAAAATTTCTGCTACAATAATTTCTGGATCAGTCACCTCCTTAAATTCATAACAAATCATACGTTAATCTTTGACGGTTCAAAATTTGTGGACGTATACTCAACTTATATATGTATAACATATCTGAAAATTACAACGATCCAACGGTCGGATCAAAAATTATAACTCACGCAATAAGGCTTAAGAACACTGATTTTTCGGACTTCGAGTCCTCCGGACCAGTTTCACTCAAACTGTCACCACGAAAAATCCACAAATAATTTTTGGGTGATTCCTGTTTCTACGGTTAGCTTACTTCCAGGGCTTTCTTTTGATATATGACTCATATTTTAACTCATTATACACAAAGATTTATGGATTTTACAAAATCAAGTAGTAAACTAATTTTTCTAAAAATTCTATATTTTGTTCTTCTTTTGATTTCTAGATTTCTCTCATTTGATTCATCTTTATACAAGTTTAAAACATGCAATACATACCTAAGTATGTAATCTTTACATAAAATCCATAAAACTAAAATAATCAAGATTTTAAAAAAATACCTTTCTTGATTTCTTTTCATTTCTTCCTTATTTCCTTCTTCTTCCTCTTCATCTTCCTCTTTCTCTTTTTCTTTCTCTCTCTCTCTCTTCTAAGACTTTGGCTACGGGAGGAGTATGAGATTGCTGAACATTGGCTTCCTCATGCCAACACCAAGGCCCCCCCCCCCCCCTTTATTTCCACCTTTTATTTTCTATCTCTCTTTTCCTTTTTCTCTCTCCCCTTTTTCTTCTTTTCTTTTCTCATTTTTCTTCCTCCCACTCACTCTTGTCTCCCCCATAATTTCCCACTCATAATTCAGTTATTAATTAGCCGCCTCCCCCTTCTAGAAGATGTAATACCCCTCTTTATTTGCTAATTTATCCGATTAATGTTCGTTTAACCATTTATCAATTTAACATTTTAAAATTTTAAAAATAATCATCATAAATTAAATTAGACTTTTATTTTATAAAAGTCGGGGTTTTACATGAATCCTTAATACTTGTTCTTTTGTTTCACTGGATTCGTTTTCTTTAAAATATTTTTCATAATCCTCAGTCCTAAATGATGATATTACTGAATATCTTTGGCATGTAGTGCAAAGATTAATGATTTTCTGCTGAATATCTTTGGCCTGTAGTGCAAAGATGAACAGGTGTTTAGATGAACATGACCAACTGATGAATATCTTTGGCCTGTAGTGCAAAGATGAATATTTAATTCTAGATATATATTGATTGATGTTACAAGGATAAAATATCGACGATGAACTTTTAAATTCAAAAATAGAAGATAGTAGTTTGCATTCTCTACTTAACTCTTCTAATGAATTATTATTTCCGCTGCGAATATTGATTTAAAACTTGTTGTCTATTGTATTCTATTAGATTTTTCCCTGTTTAAGACTAACGATAATTTATTTTATATTATCTTAGTCGTAATGTTCTTTACTGGGCTAGTTGAGCTCACATTTTTCCTTGTTGTTCCATTTTTCTTCTCAGGAGGCGAGAATGTAGCGAGTACTAGTCGGGGTGTGGAATGATGGTTCTAGAGGTTGTTTTAGTAGTCCTCGCCATTTTTGTAAAATAATGTATCAATAATTGTGCTGAGGACTTATTTGAATGTGGATATTGTCTAGATGACAATATTTGTATTTAAACTCACAGTTTTTATGTTATATTAATAAAGTTGTAGTTGTTTTACATACCATGTATTTTGATGACTTCGGAATGGGTGTTGTATACCTATTTTGGTAGCGTCACGCTTAGTATCGAGCTTAGGGATATGGTCTTTAGGCGGAGATCGGGGAATAGTACTAGGAGGAGAGCGAGTAATCCTTCGCTAGTATGTCATACCTAAGCTTATTTGTTGGTCGGTTGAAGTATATGGTTAATATGTGATATGTTAATTTGTTTAATTAACCCTTGTTTTATGGCAGTATTTAAGAATGGCAACTGAGAATATTAACGGTGGAGTTAATGAGACCGTGGAAAAACCTTTAATCACCACCTAGGGGAACGTGCAACAAGAAGGCAATATTCCTCCTGTAAACAACACCATTGAGCAGACGATGAACGACGGGATGTTTAGGAGTTTTTTGTAGTTCATGCAAAACCGATTTAGGGAGACTCGTGTATACGAGAATCTGGTGGAAATGATATGCAGCGCATCATCACTGACCAAGGCTTCAAAGAGTTAGGACCAAGAGAATTTAAGAAAGCCGGATCCGATCATGGCGGAAACATGGGTCAAGCAAATTACCAAGATATTCGATGTCTTGGGATGCACGGAGGAACGAGAGGTTCCATTCGCCACCTTTATGTTACGTGGCGAAGCGATTCTTGGTGGGAGTCTCATGAAACGTACCCGACTGCCAGCACTCCGCGTGTCTTGGGAAACGCGTTTGAAACTTTTCAACAAAAAATACTTTCACGAAAGTATTCGCCCGTATGAAGGAGGAAGAGTTTATTAAACTAGAACAAAATAACATGACAGTGTCCCAATACGAGGCGAAGTTCACAGAGTTATCCAGGTTTGCACCTCATTTGGTAGAGAATGAGGAACGAATGACGAGGATGTTTCTGAGAGGTTTAAAACCCGAGATTCAGCAATATCTTATCTCTCATAAATTTTCTTTATATTCAGATGTTGTCAACAAGGGCTCAATTATTAGAGCGAGATAGCGAGTACGTTCAACCAAGGGACCGCAACCAGGGTCATACCGGTGGCATCAGTCATCGGAGCAATGAAAACCAACGGGGAGGAAAACATTCAGAGAAAAGCGGTAACCACTCTGGTGGTAATCGTGGCCATGAAAATAAAAGAAGCGAGTCGGGGAGGATTTTAAAAAGAGGAGATTCAACAATGACAATGTGAAAAAGTCAACGGTTCCTAGAAGAGCGTTTGTCGTGACTGGTCAACATGCGAGGAACCCAAACGAGGTGATCACGGGTAAGCTAATAATAAATTCATGCGAAGTTTATACATTACTTGATACCGGTGCTACCCATTCATTTATCTCTCCTGTTGGTGCTCAATGTTTAAACTTGACTCCGGAGAAATTAGACTTTGACCTATCTGTGGAAACTCCGTTAGGAGAAACTTTCATCACATCTACTGTTTATAAATCTTGTTTAATCCAAGTTGGCACCATCACATTACCTGTTGACCTTATCTCTTTAAAGATACTTGCTTTTGATGTGATTTTAGGGATTGATTGGTTAACTACTCATCATGCCAAAATTGATTGTTTTCGTAATGTTGTTAGTTTTCATATTCCTAATCAACCTGTTGTGCGAATTCAAGCAACTAAACCATTAAAATCAATCACTGTCATATCAAGTCATAAAGCTATTCGTTTATTGAAAAATGGATGTCAAGCTTTCTTAGCCCATGTTATGGATTTGAATAAAGACACGTCAGACTTGAATAATATTCCTACTGTTATTGACTTTCCTGACGTATTTCCTAAAGAACTTCCTAGTCTACCCCCTGAACGTGAAGTTGAATTCTTTATTGACCTTGAACCTAGTACAAAGCCCATTTCTAAAACCTCATATCAAATGGCTCCTATTGAACTTCAGGATTAAAGGTCCAACTACAGGTGTTGTTGGACATCGGTTTCATTCGTCCTAGTACATCTCCTTGGGGTGATCCTGTTTTATTTGTAAAGAAGAAAGACGGGAGTATGCGACTTTGTATCGATTACCGGGAATTAAACCATGTCACTATCAAGAATAGGTATCCGCTACCTCGTATTTGACCAGTTACAAGGAGCACAATTTTTTTCAAAGATCGATCTTCGTTCTGGATATCATCAGCTGAAGGTTAGAACTAAGGATATTCCAAAGACTGCTTTCAAAACTCGGTACGGGCATTATGAATTCTTAGTCATGTCTTTTGGATTGACTAATGCTCCTGCTGCTTTCATGGATATGATGAACCGAGTATTCAAGGAATATTTGGATCAGTTCGTTGTTGTCTTTATTGATGACATCCTCATCTATTCCAAAAGCCGTGAAGATCATGAGCGCCATTTGAAGCTGGTACTACAAAGGCTTCGTGATAACAAGCTATATGCCAAGCTAAAGAAATGCGAGTTCTGGCTTGAGGAAGTAGCATTCCTTGGGCACATGGTGTCAAAACATGGAGTGTCTATTGACCCGACGAAGATTGAAGCAATACAAAGTTGGGAGCAACCAAAGACGATGACCGAAGTACGTAGCTTTCTGGGTTTAGCTAGTTATTATCGGAGATTCGTGGAAGGGTTTTCTCGAATCGCTACCCTGTTAACTCAGCTGACTCGTAAAGATACAAAATTCGTATGGAGCGAGGAATGCGAGAAGAGTTTCAAGATCTCAAGAGGAGACTCATTTTCGACTGTTTTTGTGATACCATCTGGTTTGGATGGATTTGTTATCTCAAATGATGCTTGAAGCAAAGGGTTAGGGTGTGTTCTCATGCAACGTGTGAAAGTCATAGCCTTTGCCCTCATGAATAACTTAAAGAATATGAGAGGAATTATCCTACTCATGATCTAGAGTTAGGCTGCAATCGTTTTATTAAAAATCTGGAGGCACTATCTATATGGGGAGAAAGTGGAGATATATTCGGACCATAAAAGCCTCAAATATTTCTTCACTCAAAAGAACTCAACATGCGGCAGCGACGTTGGCTCGAAATTTGTTGAAAGATTACGACCACACTATTCAATACCATCCTGTAAAAGCAAACGTAGTAGCTGACGCATTGAGTAGAAGATCATATGCAGGAACGAGTGCGATGATGTCAAGTATACGTATAGAACCAACTTTAATCGAGAAAGTTAAAGTTGCTCAAGCCACAGAACCGGAGCTGGTGATTATGAAGAAGAAAGTACAAGAAGGTGCTATTCCAGAAGCAAGAATCGATGAAGAAGGAATACTTCGAGTCTACTCCAGACTTTGTGTTCCTAACGATTCTGATTTGAAGTACAAGATCATGATGGAGGCACACAATACACCATTTGCAATCCATCTTGGAAGTACCAAAATATATCGTGATCTTCGACATACATTTTGGTGGAACAATATGAAGAGAGAGATTGCAAAGTTTATCTCTATGTGTTTAACTTGTCAACGTGTAAAGGCAGAGCATCAAATGCCTAAGGGTCCATTGCAACCACTTGAGATTTCTAAATGGAAGTGGGAACACACTACCATGGATTTCGTTACGGGTCTTCCCACGGTTTCTCAAGGCATAAATGCTATTTGGGTTATTGTTGATAGATTAACCAAGTCTGCTCCTTTCTTGCCGATACGGGAGACTTATTCCCTTGAACGTCTTGCTCGTATGTACGTAGATGAGATTGTGAGATTGCATGGCATGCCAGTATCCATAGTTTTGGATCGTGACCCAAGATTCACTTCAAGATTTTGGGTTAGCTTGTAAAAAGCTATGGGCACAGATTTATGATTTAGTTCGGCATACCATCCTCAAACGGACGGACAATCAGAGAGGACTATTCAAACTCTTGAAGATCTATTAAGACTCTGTGTCATAGACTTCAAAGGGAGTTGGGATAAGTATTTACCATTGGTGGAATTCTCCTACAACAACGATTATCGAGTAAGTATAGGTGTGGCTCCATTTGAAGCATTGTATGGACGAAAGTGTCGCTTCTCAATATCTTTGGGATGAGGTGGGAGAAGCAACGTTGTTGGGACCAGAGTTGGTACGAATGACTATAGAGAAGATCCAAACGATTCGACAACGTATACAAATGGCACAGGATCGATAAAAGAGTTATGCGGATCTTCATCGAAAGGACATGGAATTTAGTATTGGAGATCATGTATTATTGCGTGTAGCTCCATGGAAGGGAGTTACAAGATTTGGGAAGAGAGGAAAGCTCAATCCACGATTTATTGGTCCATTTCAGATTCTTGAACGAGTAGGAAATGTGGCCTATAGACTCGCGTTACCTCCAAGTATATCTCGTGTTCATAATGTTTTTCATATATCTGTGCTACGTAAATATGTGAAGGACCCAAACCACGTCATTGAGTTAGAACCGGATGAGATAGCCGAAGACTTAACGTACGAAGAGGTACCTGTCAAGATCTTGGATAGGAAAGAGCATGTCCTACGCACAAAGGTTATACCACAAGTTAAGGTTTTGTGGAGGAACCATGCTATTGAAGAAATGACCTGGGAGTTGGAAACGGAAATGAAAGCGAGGTATCCTCATCTTTTCGAAACACCAGGTACGTACGTCAATTTCGAGGATGAAATTTCATAAGGAGGGGAGGTTGTAAGACCCCAAATTATTAATAAATGAAATTTAATTTCTTCTATTTATTATTTTAAAATAGTAAGGGTTAATTGGATTAATGTGGTTAGTAATGGGTAAAATGAGCAAATATTTTTAAATAAGCAGGTGGTTATAAAATATTCATTATTGTCGGGGAATATTCGTTTGGTCGTGGAATATTCTTGTTGTCGGGGAATATTAATATGCAATAGCCTGATCTTTTGTGGGCCCCATAACGGAAAGCGATTGTATGAAGAAAATGACAAGTATAAGTTGTTTATAAATAACGGTGTAGTGGTTACTGAATTAACATTTTGTTGGAATACCCTTGGTTAAAACACGATGTACGTGTTGTTGCACGATGCTTACGATATTGCACCAATTATTGATTTTTACGTAAGAAGGCACTACTCAATAATTATTACGATGAATTCTTATTCGATATTTTATTTTATTGATTCAATAATTGCTGCGTTTATATTTTATATTCTTTGTTGTTTCAATAATTGTCACTACACAATATTTTCCATTATCGAAGCAATAATTCATATTATCTGAATAATATTATTAGAAAACATTATTGGCAATGTCTAGAAAGTTACATACAAGGAGAGGTTTGGTCACCTAATTTACTTGCAAGATGAGAAAATCCTTATTGAAAAGCCCCCTCTTTCACAGGAGCGGCACCAGTTGCCAAGATCTTGTGATTCTGTAATATTATTTGTGAATAATTAATTATTGATTTATATGATAAGGAAAATATTGATTTTATGTGGTTATAGATGGAGAAATTTTTAAAGTGACAATTATTAAAAAATTGATATTTTATCTTTTCTGATAAAATAATATTTTATTATATTATTATAATATAATAACGATGATATTTATACAATGAATGTGGGATATATGAGTATATAAGGAGGAAGAGTATTTTTGTTGCAAAAGTTGTTTAAAACATGTTAAACATGTCTGTGGGCCCATTTTTGATTATAGCCTGTAAAATCGCCGTTTATGAATTTCGGTCAATTTCTGTTTGGAATTTGGAAAACCTTTCTTCTGCAAAGTTGTAGAGAATTGAATTTCCTATACAAAGTTGTGAGATTTGAATTTTCTGATAAAAGGGCTATTTATTATGAATTATTGAAGTTCCGAAGTTCCGAAATAATTAAATTTTGGAAGTTTTAAATATTTTTGTTTAGAAAAATGTTTTTGTCATTATGGTGGGCTATTTTGGTGGCTGAAATCAGATTCAAATGTGTGAGTATGAATAAGTTTTGAAAATATTATTAATTTATTAAATTTTTTGCTTTGGTGTTCTAAGCATTTTCCTATAAATAGGGTGTTTAGGTTAGAATTAAAAGTCACATCAGAAACTACAGATTTCTCTCTCTTTCTCTCTCGATGTATTGAGCGTATTCTTGTGAGTATTTTAGTACTTTGAGTATTGCTATACGGTGCAAGTTCTTTCAGCACTATATCCAGTATATCAGTCAGAAGTACTATCTTTTTTAGGTAAGGGATGTTATTTTATTCGAAAATAATATTATTTCTTCAATATCATTATGCCAAAATATTGGTTGGAAATTTTTTTTCAAATTTGGAACTTTTTCATGTCGGGGTTACTATTCATGAGTTACTATTCACGAGTTACTATTCATGAGTTACTATTCATGAGTTATTATTCACGAGTTACTATTCACGAGTACTATTCACGAAGCATGATGATTTTTTTGTGAAATTTCTATCTTTTAGTGTCGGAGTTACTATTCACGTATACGGCACTATTCACGTATACGGCACTATTCACGAATACGAAACTATTCACAGAAAAATTAAATTTTCTTTTCTGTGTCCAAGATCGTCTGTTATGATTCCTATCTTAGATTGGATCTATGTTTTGATCATTCTTGAATTTTACTCCACTTTGATTATTTATGAAGTATTTTCAAAATTGAGTTATTTAAAGTATGAATCCTTAATACTTGTTCTTTTGTTTCACTGGATTCGTTTTCTTTAAAATATTTTTCATAATCCTCAGTCCTAAATGATGATATTACTGAATATCTTTGGCATGTAGTGCAAAGATTAATGATTTTCGATGAATATCTTTGCTTTGTAGTGCAAAAGATGAGCAGTGTTTAGATGAACATGACCAATCGATGAATATCTTTGGCCTGTAGTGCAAAGATGAATATTTATTTCCAGATATATATTGATTGATGTTACAGGGATAAAATATCGACGATGAACTTTTAAATTCATAAATATAATATAGTAGTTTGCATTCTCTACTTAAATCTTCTAATGAATTATTATTTCCGCTGTGAATATTGATTTAAAACTTGTTGTCTATTGTATTCTATTAGATTTTCCTCATTGACGACTAACGATAATTTGTTTTATATTATCTTAGTCATAATGTTCTTTCTTCGGGCTAGTTGAGCTCACCCTTTTCCTTGTTGTTCCATTTTTCTTCTCGGAGGCGAGAATGTGGCAGTACTAGTCGGGGTGTGGAATGATGGTTCTAGAAGTCGTTTTAGTAGTCCTCACCATTTTGTAAAATAATGTATCAATAATTGTCTTGAGGACTTATTTGAGTGTGGATATTGTCTAGATGAAAATATTTGTATTTAAACTCACAGTTTTTATGTTGTATTAATAAAGTTGTAGTTGTTTCTGTACCATGTTTTTTGACGACTCAAAATGGGTGTTGTATACCTATTTTGGGGGCGTCACACGGTTTACCGTGCCACCCACTACTATCTGACACTAATCCCCCTATTTTGGTGATCTCAGTCAACTACATGCAGTTCACCCACTATCACTGGTCACTATTTTCCACCGCCGGCCGAATAAGATCCCATCCACATTAATGCCTTGCAGACATTTCGGTCAACAGCTGTATTATTCATCATTGATGGTCAAAGTTAGATATTTAGATAAGTAGTGGATCGATCCAATCAATTTAGCCCAAGTCTTTCAAGATCCAACCAAGTGGATACACTGACTTGGCCCAACTGGCCAAACCTAATGGATATGACACAAGAGATTAACCAAATAAATAGGCCCAATCCATTCGGCCCAATAAGGTGAAATATCATGGCCCAACATTTTCCTTTCTTTTCATCTCAACTTCCTATCAACAAGAAAGAAATTAACTCCCTTGTGAGAGGGTTGTAAATGTATTAAATTGTTTGAAAATAAAGTTCTACTCAGCTCGAGCTCACCTAACGAGTAGAGTTCGAACAAGGTTTTTTTGTTCGTAAATATAAATGAGTCGAGCTCGGGTTACACTTTGTTCATCTTAAGCTTGACCCATTTAGACTTAGCTCGAACTCGACTCACATGAACTCAACTATATAATATATAATATTATATATAAACATATAATATAGTATTATAATATTAATATGTATTAGTCTTATTTTGGAATATATATATATATATAGTTAGTTAGTTAGGAATATTTTGATTATTACATTCTATTTCATTCCAATCTAATATTACTTTTAAATAACGTACCAAACATATAAATGAAGTATTTGATTCCAATTCTATTATAATTTGATTTTGATTACGGCCATCATTTTATTTCATCCTAAAACTTGGTTGACAACTTGTTACTGAAGAAGCCTTCTTGACAAGTGACTCTTCCATAGTATGTGGTGTAGAAACACGTCACATGGTGGCTTTTGAAGCTATAAAGATTTAGCTCAAAGTGGGAATCTAGCTATATCAACTATTAAATTATTTGTAGTTTTATATAATTTAGAAGAATTAGTTATAATTTTTTTAAAATTATTTTTATAAGAAAATATTACAAATAAGAGAATATGAGATAAATATATGATAAAAGGTATTTGTTGGAGTGTGATTACTTGGGTCTAGCCAAGGTGTAACCCAATTTATTTAATGGGCTAAATTTGGTGTTGACCCATAATATATTTATTTTGACAATGAGAGAGTCCTTATTAAGATAGGATTGTATTTCCTTATTTGGAGGGATAAGGGATTCTTCTCCTAGTTGGATGCATGTGGAGGTTACTTCTATATATACGGCTACAAGCTAGGGTTTGGAGGAGGAGGAGGAGGAACAAAATATCATAGGGTACAAGAGATACAACACAAATATACAACTTGTACTCCCAATATTATTATAGTGGATTACTCTCTCTCTCTCCCCCGTGGTTTTTTCTCAATTGGGTTTCCACTTAAATCTTGTGTTCATACTTTATATTCTTTTGTTTATGTTTATGTGAATGTATTTCGTGAGTTTGATTTCACAATAACACAATCAACCGTTAGCGTGATTTTGCCCTATTGTTTTGGTGATTTCGTCAGATGTACAAAATCAGACGTTAACATTGGCGCCGTCTGTGGGAAACAAGACACTTGTTCTAGTGTCGATTTAAAATCACCGATTCACCAAATGAGATAAGTGATTCTTTTTTGTTAAATTAAATATATACTTGTACGTGTGTATATATGTATTATGTCAATAGCAATTGAAGCATAATCGTAATTGATTATTGATACAACTTTACATATTATATCTCTTATATTATGCATGTAGTGGTAGTATTCACATGATGCATATAAAATCTAAACATTAACACTTTGGTCCAGGTGATGATAAATTGGTGCTGAGTCACCGCACTAGTAACGAATTTAGCCAGCGCAGAGATAAAAGTTTAAGCTTTTATATCATTGAAGTGTTTTAAAGGCGGCTTCGATTTCATCATCAACCACAGACTGAAGGAAATTAAAGGATTCAATTCTTAAACATGTGCCAACGTGCTCATCTGCGAGGATAAAAATTCAGAGGATACAAATCCCAAGGATAAAAATCGTGAGGATACAAATCTCGAGGATAAAAATCCGAAGAGACTTTTTGAATACTCTCTTATTTATAAGTTCCTTATAAATAAGAGAAGAAATGTAAACAATCCGATTTTTAATTATAATATTTAAATATTTATTGAATTATATAAATATTTAATGGATGTGTTTATCGTTGAATAAATATATGTTTAATTGATTCGATTTAATTTGGTTAAATATTTGTTTGATAAATAATTAATGAGTTAAGAAAATTAATTATTATGAGATAATATTCTAATTTAATTTAATAATTAAGTTAGAGAGTTTATAATGATTAAATAAATTATTATATTATTGAATGAATTGTTATTAGAATTAATTAAATTAAGTATGAAAACTTAATTAATTAGAAGTGTGACAAATAACTATATTATAAGTAGTTATTAAAATAAATTAAAGTAGTTTTGAATTAGTTTGCCAAACAAAGCCCTATGGCTTTTGGATTTCTTTTTGAATTTTAAATTTTAATAATATAGATTAATACATAAAATAAATCAATAAAATATAAATACAAGTTATAATGTTATATGTTTGTAACCTGCTATTTTAATAAGGTCATTAGTAGGTGTATTATTATTATTTACGTTGGTTAGCCTATGAGTTAGTTTACGCTTAGTAGCTTCACTCTAATACTCGAAAAGAAAAAAAAGAAAAAAGTTACTGAAAGGGTTTTAGAGAGAATTGTCGAAGGAAGTCGAGAGAAAAGGTGGGGATTCTAGAGAAACGCTGAGTTCTTCAAGCTGTCTAAGTGTTTAACAAGATTTCTTAACAACACAAGGTATGTCTATGACCTTAATATTAGATACTCATATATATTTTACGTTATAATATATCTCTGTGTTCTTCTTTTTCACTATGTATAAGGTTTTTTACAAAATTCTTGTAAACCATGTTTTTGTAATTGTTATACTAACATATATAGATTTGTGATTGTATGTTTAATACATATAGACAAGATTGTATGCTAATTACGTGTTAAAAAAAAAGGAATTAGTTTTTACAGTAAACATTCACGTATGAACGTGGTTTGTAGAAATATCAAAATTAGTATATGTTAATTGTGAAATTGTGAAATTGAAATGCGAATGGTTAATTAGGTATGAACTACAGAGAATCAAAGTTTGAAGTAATTAAATTTGGAATCAAATTGGTATGATAGTGTTCACTGTGCTAAATAATTGTCAATAATGGAGTTTTGGTTTTTTTAAAACAGTGCGTACAATGATTTAAGTTTTCTAAAATTATTGTTTAGTGGTTTAAACTAGTATATGCAAGTTTGGTAGTGTGTATGTGTGTAATTTATATAAGTTAGCATGTTAATTTAGATGTTAGCAGTGTTAAATAGACAAAAATTAGTTGTTATGTTCTCCCGTGGTTGGGTTTACATAGTTTCGGCTTCCTAAGCGCCGAAATTCATTACCAATTGTGAAAATTTTTATTGCCCAGCTAAAATTCGTGCCCCAGCGCCAAAGTTCGTGCCCCGGCGCCACTGGCTAGCTTAGTCCTCGCGCCCCAGCGCCGGAATTGTAGTCTGAGTCGGACAGTTTTGACCTCTTGTAGTAAAACAACCATAACTTTCTCAAACGAACTCCGATTGAGGCGAATCAAGATGATCCGGAATTAGGACGAGTAGACCTACGATTTTTATTCTTTAAGGTTTTCAATTTGATGTCTGTAACAGTAGTCAAAATGGTCATCTTTAGGACTGTTGTGTTTTCGGGGGCAATCGGAGGGCGTCGGGCATGCACATATGCATGTGTAGTGCTCCTGACGATAAAAGATGATGTCCTAAGTTATAAAACATGTATGTTAGTAAATATAATGATGCATAACATTAATAAATAATGTATTAGATAAGTTATAGAAGCATAGTAAGCATACATAAGAGAGGCAAATCGGGCTTGTGACGATTGAACGTCAAAACGCCGTGCCAAGTGTTAATGAACTTAAAAAGTGTTTCAATTCAATTGCAATGAATATTATAGGATATGAAATGGGTTTAATATAAAACCAATAAGTAGTCCTAGCAAGACTTAAGCACTTGGATGAACTTCGAGTTTGACTAAGAAGAAATATAGTGAGTCATAAGTCGAAAAGTTAACACAGTCTAATCGAACGTTGTGTGCTAATTAATAGAAAAGATTATGAGATGTGGAGTAGAGTTTACATTACAATTACTATGTGTTGTTATGTGACTAATAGTTGATGTGTATGATTATATAATTGTGTAGGGCACGTGAAGTGCAGATAATTGTAAGCTGTTAATCTATTATTGGTAAACAACGATCAAGGCAAGTCTTTCGGTTCCTATTTTCTACGTGGACTTGATGAACTGTTTTAAATTGCATGATATGTTATACATGTTGAAATCGTGAAATGTTAAAGTCAATTTATGACTGCATTATCTTGGTTAAATAAGGAGGATTGAGTAAGGAACTCAATCTTTATATTTGTTATGTGAATTAAAAGCATGTATACCATGTTACTTTAATTATTATGATATGTATGCTTAGCATGTTATTATGTGCTATGTGACGCATGAAAACTGTTAGATTTTGCTGGGCTATCGAGCTCACTCTTGCAAATAACCACTTTTGCAGGTCAAGGAATTAAGGTAATGATATGTGCTAAGTGAGTTATAGAGATCTATATTTACGAAGATTACTTATGTTTTATGAGAAACGTATGTAAGATTTTGAATGTAACATGTTGTTGAATTGTAAATTGAGTTATCCGGTGTATATGGATATCTATTTATGATGTAAGACTTTGTATAGTCATTTTGTTGTAACGATTCATGATATATGCTTGAATCGAAGAGATGTGATGTAAAGGTCGCGATTTAGGGCAATAAAGAAGGAAATGTATAAAAGTTTTAAATATTTCACAATTTTAGTGATTTTAATATCGAATAATGATGTAAAATTTGAGGTTAAATGTATGGTTAACGACCGAAGTCAATATTTAAATGGTATGAGTTTTGGGGTTGTTACAGTTGGTATCAGAGTCGTAGGTTATAAACCTTTGGTAGGAGTACCGTAGGCTATAACCTTAGAGAAGAGAGGTGAAGAAAATGAACGAATAAGCTCAAATAGAGTTTGAACAATAAGGGATTAAAACTTGCGTGAAAGGATTGAAAGAAGAATCTCGCAGAGTTATAAGGAATATGAATGTGGGGTTACTCAACTCCAATAATAAGGATGTAAGGTGATAATAAATAGACAATGTCTATAAAAAGAAAATGATAAAGAAGTTAAGAATAGAGAGTTATATCTAAGTATGGTGCAATTGTACTCTTTAGTAGTTGATGTATGGTATCTGGGCTAAACCATTCCTTCATAGAGCGGAGGTATATACGAACTAGCAACTCGGAACCTAGTTTGTTGGTTGTTTGTGGGAAACCACTCAGCGTACCATATTCAAACTGTTAGAGACTCGATGTGTACCAAGTTTAGAAATGGATACGTATGATGAGAGTTGAGAACTTGAATGAAATTTTGAGCGATGTAAATGAAGTTAAAAATTCTTAAAGGAAGAATTGTTATATAAATAAGAAGATTCAAAGAAGAATCTTGAAGAGATATAAAGATAAGAAATGGGAGTTTCCTAACTCCAATTGCCAAGATAACGAATAATGTCGTAAATGATGAAAAAGGGAAAGAAAGAGGATCGTAAAACAAAATGATAACGAGTTAAGAAAATAATTTTAAGGGAGATGATTATAGAATAAGATCACGACGTGATCTATTTAAGTTATAAAAGAAAGATGGTATGTAATGTTTGAATGATTATAGCTTGATGCTATGAAGATAATGTACTATGATATAGTACAAGATAAATTCATGAGGAGTTATAGATAATGTGATACGAGAAATTTGTATCGAGCAAAGAGCAAGTTCTAAGCAAGATAGAGTTAGGTGGGATATCAATTGAGGACTCATGTGATGGCTGAGATGTACAAACCTTTGTATGGGCGAGGGTTTTGTGCTTGCACTCAGTTTATCACATTGATAATCATTGGAATGTTTGTGTCGCGCTATTTGCTATATGCCTGTTGAGAAGGTGATTCTTTTCTCATGTGTATAACAGATAGGTAGAGTATAGTTAGAGAATATTATAAGGTTAAGTGCGAGTTCTTAAAACTCATACTTATGGTAAGTTCGTGACTTATAATTATATGGTATATTTTTGAACCCCTCAGCGAATGGACGCCTATGGTCTGACTAGGATAAGTTTTTAAACTCATATGATTGTGGCAAGTTCCTGAACTCATAACGTGTCTTAAGTTTGACGAACTGGGAATAGATAAATGTAAATGGAGTATTGAGGATGATAGGAATAGATAGACCTATTAAGCAATGGATCATTATAGAAAGTGGAGTTGATGGTGGAAGCATAGGTATTCTAAATCTACTAGCTATGCTAGACCTTCGAAATTTATTGACTTCGTGCTGATGTTTACACTTTTATTTTCTTGAAAAACATTGGATCAAATGATGGAACCAATGAGTTTTAACAACAATATTGTTATTCAGTATGTTACATACTAATTGCTTCGCTGAGACAAAATGATTTGCAATATATCAAAATGTATTTTATATCATTAATGCATCATGTAACTTTGGTGCAAAGATGATAAAAGCGATGGAGTCATCAATGCGGATTACCTAGTGTTGGATGTGATCTAAGGATCGTCAACCCACTATGGTATGATGTAGTATGATAAAATCACCAAATGACGGAATCCTCAACTGACTGTAAATACAGTGCGGTATCATGACGTCATAAAAAGATTTTTGAGATTTCTTTAAGATATGAGAATACATATGTATGTATGTATATGTATATTTCGGTTGATGTCCGAATTATTGTAGAGGTCTATGCTATTTGATTCAACTAGACAAATATTGAAAGATGTTCATGAAATTCATGAGTTTCTTGATAAGTTATGCCAAACCAAATTGTTTTGGTGTGGATTCAGATGTTGAAAAGCTGAGATGAACAACCCTATTATTTAGGGGTTGCGCTTAGTTTATACTTTGCGCTGAAATGTTTGAGCATAATACATGCATGAAGGATTGATCCCCTAAGTATCTTGTAGTCATTATAGTCGTATGACTGTTAAAGTTAAAGTTGAAAGATTACTTATAACTGTGGACATGGTTCGTGGTCATTAGACCCTCAGTTTAATGCTTGCACTCTAAATTCTGAGATGAACAACTCTTTTATTAGAGGTTGCGCTTAGTTTATACTTTGCGCTTAAATGTTTGTGCACAATACATAGTACGAAGTGCTTAACACCCTAAGTACTGAGCGTAACGCATATAGTCGTTACAAAACACTACGTTGCGGCCCAATGTAGTGGTACAATAGGTTAGCCACCTAATTATGCAGTGGAGGTGTTTTCGGTCTTTGTGATTGATAAACATTCTGCCAAAGAGGGTTTAAAGTGTGAAGAACTCGGGGGGTAAAGCACTATTAAACCTAGAGAATAGAGTTCAAGGTCTTGTGACCCTCAGCATGATTTGGAATCTTTTAAATTCCTGAGTTATTCATACTACTTCCCAATTATTGAACAATTGTGGGAGATTCTTGTTATTCTGCAAGATGGAAGTGAAAAAAGAAAGTATTCCTTAGAAAGAAGTGAGTCATAGAATGCGACACTGAATGATGAATATGTTGAATAAGTGAGAAAATAGATTTTGAAGTGAGAAGGATATGGGTTATCAAAGAATAATGTGAAACTTTTAATAGAAAAGTTAATAATTGCATAAAGATCTTTGTGGAAAGAAGTGGTTATAAAACCCAAGGAATGAATATAATAGTGACGTAAAAATCTACTTTGATAGATTGAATGAATAAAGATTAATGAATAAAAATTTCGAGGACGAAATTCTTAGAAGAAAGGGTGAATGTAATATCCTGAGTGTTATGATAACGATCCTTAGAAAAGGAAATGAATGGGTTAAAAGATTTATAATACTCAAAATATAATTAAGTTCAAGTGAAAGTTATGAAATGAAACTTAGAATTTATTAAGGTAATGAATGTAGTAGAAAATATAAAACCTATATTTAGATAAAATGATGAAAGATTACTCTGAGTTATTTGTTTAATTTGTGTCTTCGATTCTGGGGACAGAATCTTTGTAAGTAGGGAAGATTGTAACGAATGAATGGTTTGAGTTGTGATTCTGAGGATAGAATCCTTGTAAGGAGGGAATGATGTAACAATCCAGATTTTTAATTATAATATTTAAATATTTATTAAATTATATAAATATTTAATGGATGTGTTTATCGTTGAATAAATATTTGTTTAATTGATTCGATTTAATTTGGTTAATTATTTGTTTGATAAATAATTAATGAGTTAAGAAAATTAATTATTATGAGATAATATTCTAATTTAATTTAATAATTAAGTTAGAGAGTTTATAATGATTAAATAAATTATTATATTATGCAATGAATTGTTATTAGAATTAATTAAATTAAGTATGAAAACTTAATTAATTAGAAGTGTGACAAATAACTATATTATAAGTAGTTATTAAAATAAATTAAAGTAGTTTTGAATTAGTTTGCAAACAAACAAAGCCCTATTTAAATTAGTTTTGAAACAAAGCCCTTTTGATTTCTTTTTTCTTTTAATTTTAAATTATAATAATATAGATTAATACATAAAATAAATCAATAAAATATAAATACAAGTTATACGTTATATGTTTGGTAACTGCTATTTTTAATAAGGTCATTAGTAGGTGCATTATTATTATTTACATTGGCTAGCATATGAGTTAGTTTACGCTTAGTAGCTTCACTCTAATACTGAGAAAAGAAAAGAGAAAAAGTTACAAAGGGTTTTAGAGAGAATTGTCATAGGAAGTCAAGAGAGAAAAGGCTGGGATTCTAGAGAAACGCTGAGTTCTTCAAGCTGTCTAAGTGTTTAACAAGATTTCTTAACAACACAAGGTATGTCTATGACCTTAATATTAGATACTCATATATGTTTTACGTTATAATATATCTTTGTGTTCTTCTTTTTCACTATGTATAAGGTTTTTTACAAAATTCTTGTAAACCATGTTTTTGTAATTGTTATACTAACATATATAGATATGTGATTGTATGTTTAATACATGTAGACAAGATTGTATGCTAATTACGTGTTAAAGAAAAGGAATTAGTTTTTACAGTAAACATTCATGTATGAACGTGATTTGTAGAAATATCAAAATTAGTATATATTAATTGTGACATTGTTAAATTGAACTGCGAATGGTTAATTGGGTATGAACTACAGAGAATCAAAGTTTAAAGTAATTAAATTTGGAATCAAATTGGTATGACAGTGTTCACTGTGCTAAATTATTGTCAATAATGGAGTTTTGGTTTTTTTAAAACAGTGCGTACAATGATTTAAGTTTTCTAAAATTATTGTTTAGTGGTTTAAACTATTATATGCATGTTGGGTAGTGTGTATATGTGTAATTTATATAAGTTAGCATGTTAATTTAGATGTTAGCAGTGTTAAATAGACAAAATTAGTTGTTATGTTCTCCGTAGTTGGGTTTGGTTACTTACGCAAGTTTCATATTTCAACACTGAAATTTCATGCTTAATAATTCAAAATTCGCTTTTAGCTAGTAAAGTTCGCCGTGCCCAAATATAGCTATCAGCTGGCTAACAAAATCCTCTAACGCTCTCATTACTACGAATTGTAATTCAAGATGATCCAATGAGGACGAATAGAACTAAACTTTTGACCTCTTGTAGTAAAAGCAACCATAACTTTCATCATACGAACTCAGATTGAGGTGATTCAAGATGATCCTAACGAGGATGAGTAGACCTACAATTTTATTCTTTTAAGGTTTTCAATTTGATGTATGCTTAACATTAATAAATAATGTATCAGATAAGTTATAGAAGCATAGTAAGCATACACAGTTAAGTGTTAATGAACTTAAAAAGTGTTTCAATTCAATTGAAATAAATATTATAGGATATGAAATGGGTTTAATATAAAACCAATAAGTAGTCCTAGCAAGACTTAAGTACTTGGATGAACTTCGAGTTTGACTAAGAAGAAATATAGTGAGTCATAAGTCGAAAAGTTAACACAATCTAATTGAACATTGTGTGTTAATTAATAAAAAAGATTATGAGAAGTGGAGTAGAGTTTATATTACAATTACTATGTGTTGTTATGTGACTAATAGTTGATGTGTATGATTATATAATTGTGAAGGGCACGTGAAGTGCAGATAACTGTAAGCTGTTAATCTATTATTGGTAAACAACGATCAAGGCAAGTCTTTCGGTTCCTATTTTCTACGTGGACTTGATGAACTATTTTAAATTGTATGATATGTTATACATGTTGAAATCGTGAAATGTTAAAGTCAATTTATGACTACATTATCTTGGTTAAATAATGAGGATTGAGTAAGGAACTCAATCTTTATATTTGTTATGTGAATTAAAAGCATGTATGCCATGTTACTTTAATTATTATGATATGTATGTTTAGCATGTTATTATGTGCTATGTGATGCATGAAAACTGTTAGATTTTGCTGGGCTGTCGAGCTCACTCTTGCAAATAACCACTTTTGCAGGTCAAGGAATTAAGGTAAGGATATGTGCTAAGTGAGTTATAGAGATCTATATTCATGAAGATTACTTATGTTTTATGAGAAATTTATGTAAGATTTTGAATGTAATATGTTGTTGAATTGTAAATTGAGTTTTTCGGTGTATATGGATATCTATTTATGATGTAAGACTTTGTATAGTCATTTTGTTGTAACGATTCATGATATAAGTTTGAATCGAAGAGATGTGATGTAAAGGTCGCGATTTAGGGCAATAAAGAAGGAAATGTATAAAAGTTTTAAATATTCCGCAATTTTAGTGATTTTAATATCGAATAATGATGTAAAATTTGAGGTTAAATGTATGGTTAACGACCGAAGTCGAGATTTAAATGGTATGAATTTTGGGGTCGTTACAGGGGCAATTAAAGTTCGTACTTTGTTGGACTTTTGGCGGCTCTCCTGTGACATTTGGGAAACAACCCACTTCGGGCAACAACAATCCTCTTCGGATACTTGCAGTTTGCCTCGGACTATATCACATTGGCTTCATCATGTCTTCGGCTGTCTACATTTAGGGATAAAAGGTTGGATGACGGTATAAGGTCGGGTAAACTTCTTTCAGGACGGATCAACGTCCTCCCCGAACAGATAACTTCCTTCGGGATGGATCAACGTCCTCCCGAACTGATAACATCCTATGGGACGGATCAACGTCCTCTCGAACGGATAACTTCCTTCGGGACAGACCATCGTCCTCCCAAACGGATCACATCCTTTGGGACGGACCATCGTCCTCCTGAAGGAAGTTATCCGTTCGGGACGGACCGACGTCCTCTCGAACAGATAACTTCCTCCGGAACGGACCATCGTCCTCTCGATCGGACAATATCCTTCGGGACAGACCAACGTCCTCCTAAATGGTTAAACATCCTTTGGGAAGGACCATCGTCCTCCTTAACGGATTACTTCCTTCGAGACGGACCGACATCCTCTCGAACGGACAATTTCATTCAGAACGGACCATCGTCCTCTCGATCGGATAATATCCTTCGGGACGGACCAACGTCCTCCCAAACGGTCAAACATCCTTTGGGACGGCCCATCGTCCTCCCAAATGGATTACTTCTTTCAGGACGGACCGACGTCCTCTTGAACGGATAACTTCCTTTGGGATGGACCATCGTCCTCTCGATCGGACAATATCCTTCAGGACGGACCATCGTCCTCCCAAACGGTCAAAATAAACATTTATACAGTTCTTCGGAACGAATACGTTTAGTTCCTCGAAACGAACTTTATAATTGGTGTTCAGTTGGATGTGTTCGGTGGTTTATTTATGTGTCTTTAGTTGTAATAAGGTTGGCTCAATTATCAGTGTATTCGTCGGCTGTGATAAGGTTGGTTCGGTTGATATAAGGTTGGTTCTCTATATATTTGTTTGTGATAAGGTTGGTTCTTTATATCTTCGATTGTGATAAGGTTGTTTTGGTTGGTATAAGGTTGGTTCTCTATATATTCGGTTGTGATAAGGTTGGTTCTCTATATATTCGATTGTGATTTGGTTGGTTCTTTATATCTTCGGTTATGATAAGGTTGGTTCTCTATATATTCAGTTGTGATAAGGTTGGTTCTTTATATCTTCGGTTGTGATAAGGTTGGTTCTTTATATCTTCAGTAGTGATAAGGTTCGTTCGGTTGGTATAAGGTTGGTTCTCTATATATTCGGTTGTGATAAGGTTGGTTCTTTATATCTTCGGTAGTGATAAGGTTGGTTCAGTTGGTATAAGATTGGTTCTCTATATATTCTGTGACTCTCCCAAAATAGGTATACATCACCCATCTTGGGTCGCCAGAAAATAGACTACTAACAACCTCATTTATACAATTGTCGTGCAATATACGACGACACATATACTGTTAGTTTCAATACAAATATTGTAACGTATATAATACGACAATATTCATACTCAAATTATTACAATGTCATATAAAGTACAGCAGCAAATATTTCAAGTCTCCAAAGGAATACGAGAAGATTTATGTCATCCTTATTCTAATGGAGTGCATTTTGACGCTTTCAAATTCGAGTTCGCATCACCCTATTTAGTTCACCAAATATAACTATTAAATGATGTATAAAATATGTCACGCACATTTTAAATTCTCGATTACAATTATTATGCTTACCGTTTCATAATTTGATTAGGCTTGTGACTAATTCAGTATCACCACTTTATACCCATATTCTCTCTGCTAGTTCCAGCTACACTTTTATTACCTGAAAGGGGTGGTGAAGTAAAAGGGTGAGCACAAATAGCCCAGTAAAGAATATCATGATTTAAGATAATTAAATTATCAAAATAATTCAGATATTTAGAATATATGGTAAAAGATACAAATTTTCAACCATAATAGCAGCGGAATCAACAATCCATTAGAAGAGTAATGTAGATCATAATGTCTACTATCTCCTCTAGATTAAAAGTCCATCGTTAATATTTCATTCATGTAATACTCATCAACAGTTCTTTGTTATACCCAAGACAAAGAGAACTCTCATCACTTGTCTTCACCTAAACCGCCACATATTATAATTAAATCACAATTCATATTTATAATCAGGTAAATAACCAGTACATCTTTGCAATACAAGCCTAAGACATACAACTGTAAAATCAATAATGCTGAGACTCAGCTCAATAGTATCATGACCACGAATTATCCATGCACTACGGGCCAAGAAAGAAAAGCACAGCCCAAGATTTATTGGACCTTTTGAGATACTACGAAGAGTGGGGGAAGTGGCTTATGAGGTAGCTCTACCTCCAGAGTTGGAAAACATTCATAATGTTTTTTAGCATTTGATATTCTGATGTATAAATCCGATTACAAGCACGTGATCGAGTACGAACCATTGCAATTCGATAAAGATTTGTCTTATGAAGAGACTCATATCCAGATAGTCGACAGGAAAGAACAAGTGCTCAGAAATAAAGTGATACCTTCTGTGAAGGTGATATGGAGAAACCACAATGTCGAAGAGGCAATGTGGGAACTCGAAGCTGAAATGATGAAAAATTACCCTAAGTTATTTGTTTAATCTATGTCTTCGATTCTGGGAACAGAATCTTTATAAGTAGGGAAGAATGTGACGATTTGATTGTTTGAATTGTGATTCTGAGGACAGAATCCTTTTAAGGAGGGAATGATATAACATTCCAGAATTTTAAATGTAATATTAAATATTTATTGATTTATATAAATATTTAATGGATATGATTATCGTCGAATAAATATTTGTTCAATTGATTTAATTTTGTTTAGTTAATTATTTATTAAATAAATAATTGATGAATTAAGGAAATGATTATTATATTGATATTTCAATTTAATGGTTAATTATTTGTATTGAGCTATGTGATTAAAGGATTTATTTAATTAATTGTGATTTGAATTAATTAAAATAAATATGAAAGCTTAGTTAAATATAGTGTGACAAATAACTATACTATATAAGGAGTTATTAAAATAAATTAAAGTAGTTTAATTTAGTTTTGGCCAAAAAAGACTTAATATATTAATTCTTTAATATTTAAAGGGTTTTTGCCAAACAATCCTTATGGCTTTTGAGATTTCTAGTTTTTGAAATTAAATAAAATAAATAATATAAATAAAATAATAAATATAAAATATTTATGTTATATACGTTTATCCTAATAACTGATGTTACTTATTATGAGTATTAAGCCTATGTCAGTTTTGTATTATATCACTACGCATTCTAATTGCTAAAGCTTAGAGAAGAGAGGAGTTTTGTGAGAGCTTCAGAGAGAATTGAGAGAGAGTCTTAAGAATTTTCACAGCAATTTCAGTAATTGGCAGTGATTGTGTTGGTAATTGAAGGTATGTTCTACAACTTGGATATTATATATATGTATATGCCTACATATGTGAACTACGACAAAAGTTTTTCTATGCTCTGTAAATTCTATTTCTTCTTAATTTTGTTATGTAACTAAGTTATGGTGGTTATACATGCTATAATGATAGAGATTATATTTAAACAACAATTACATGCTAAATTCGTTTGGCAGTAGGAAGAAATAATGTCAGTAGATATATATTTTCATATGGCTCATGTAAGTATCAATTTTAGTGGCTAATTAGTATATGAAATGGTAAATTGAAGCTTGTATATGTTAGTTCATTGAGATACGAACATAACGTAATTTGAATGAGATGATTTGGCCAACTAATGAATTCACAATGATGATTTTTAGAATGAATATCAAAAATTGAGTTTTTGTATGAAAAAATGAATTTTGAGAAATTAAAATAGTTTTAGTTGGTGTTAAATTGTTCTAATTGTTTGTAAATGTGAGCAATCATGTTTATGATAGTTGTATATTTATTTTACATGTTAGTATTACTGTCTATTGGGTGAAATTTGTGTTTGTTGGGCTAAAGCTAACATTTGTTCATTAGCCTTCTCTCGTGTCTGTCAACAACAAGTAAGTAATTTCTTACGCATAAAAAAAGCAGAAAATGGCGCAATTGCTACGGGTCTCAAAAGTTTTGTATGGTAGCAATTGCTTACCATACCCCTGTTTAGATTTTGACTTCTATATTTACAGATTTGGGAAAGCGTCATAACATGGTCTGAAACTGTGTTAACATGTTAAATGTGTAATGTTAAGGTTAACATAACATAGTGAATTGTGATTAGTAAGTTCAAGGTTGCAAAAATGATTAGTAAAGTGAGAACGCGTTATGTGATAACTTAGTTTATACAATGAACGTTAGTTAAGTGCTGTGATGATTAACACTTGGGAATTATAAAATGTAAGTGGTAGCTTAAGACTTGTGCTAAAATAACAAGTTTAGCTAGTAATGCGTTTTATATTGAAAAGTGAATATTAGTATGTCTAATAGATGTTGTGGTTTTAATACTGTGTATAGGTGAACGTGAGTTTTAATATTTTAGCTTACACTCGAGGTAAGTTTTCTAACTCTACACTTTCGTTGAGGTTCTATTATTATATTGTATAACTTCATGCTTTTGATTGAGCAAGCTTCTTATCTTAACTGTTATTGAATAAATCAATTGTCCTAAAATTCATTCGAGCAAACTCTAACTCTAATGTTATTGGAAATTCTTATTGATTGATTCATTCTAACTTATTTATAGTTAAGCAAGTTTCTTAAGTTCTATTATTGTATAATGAACGTAGTTTTGAACTCTCATCTCTATTATTGAACTGTTTTAATTCTTTGCATGAGTTAATACATTATTGGGAAAGTTTTTAGTTTCCAGCTTCCTATCAGTTAAATATACGTTCAAGAATTTCATTTCTAATGTTATAAGACTCGAACCTTAGCTTATTTTACTGTTCAAGCAAAGGTTAACCATTTTATTCAATTTATTGAATGCTTATGCTCTATAGTTATTTCAAGCATGAGTTTGATATGTATAATCAGTTCATTTATGATTCTCAAATGTTCTAAGTTATGTTGTTATTAAACAACTATTGCATTATCAAGCATTGTTGATTCAACTAGTTCCCTAGTTGATGATTATTAAACTTTAGTTACCCTTGAAAGCTTATCCAAACCAAACTTTCTTTGTTGCGAACTTGTACTCTAAATATTGAGATGAACAACCCTATGTTTAGGGGTTACGCTTAGCGTTAAAATGGTTGTCCACAATACATTGTACGAAGGATTGATCCCCCTAAGTACGTGGAGTCCTTATAGTCATATGACTATTAAAGTTAAAGTTGAAAGATTACTTATAACTGTGGACATGGTTCATGGTCATTTGACCCTCAGTAGTATATTTAAGAATGTTAATAGAATATATCATTAAGTTCTATTGAGCCTATGAATTGGCAAATGTTGTAATGTTAATAGAACATATCATTCAGTTCTATTTAGCCTATTATTTGGCAAATGATGTAAATATATTTATTCTTATTTCAAGTGAGCTTTGTTTGCTCACTCTTGCATATTTATACACTTATTGCAGCTATGGTTGAGAAGGTAGATAAACCTACAACTAGCAAAGGAAAGAAAAAAATGTACAAGTGATGAAGACTTGTAATTTTACTTTATTGTTATAGTAACAAACTTTTAATAATGATGTGATGTAATAATTTAATTTCCGCACTTGAATGATTGTATTAAAGGTTAGAGAACCTGGGAGATAATGTTTTTATTAAAGTAATCTTGTATGGGCAGGTTTTATTATTCAATAATATTATGATTGGGTAGTTAGAGATGAATGTTTTGATTACGTGAACACCAAATCTTGAGGTAATGAAGTATCGGGATTTGGGGGTGTCACACCTGCTTTGACAAAATAATCAAATGAGGTATATAATTATGGAAGTGGAATTTATGGCCCCATAGAGAAAATTAAACCAACTTGTACACGTTTCAACAATAGTTGTTCAATAATAGAGTTGTGGTCCATACTACTTTAGAAAAAGTAGAGTGTCTGCAAGTCCTGCCAAACTTACTTTCTCTCTTCACCTTTTTAGGTAGATTTTTACTTCTTGATAGAATACTGTTATGGTTCATAAGAAGGTGCATTTATGATGTACACATGTATAATAGTGAGGAACCGTACATTTTTACTGTCAATTTCTTAACAGTCATTTATCTTTAATATACTGAGTTTAGGCATAGATGTGCATAGCTTCACTTTTGATCCTGACAACTTATTGCTCTTGTTGGCCTTTAATCAATCAATCGTAGTGTTGAAGATGCAGCCTGAGTATCTAAGCATCTTTAGTTCTTTGACATTTTTCAATTCACAAAGTTTGCACCCAGCTGCTGGTTGGCCAGACACATGTTTGAGAAGATCTTCTTTCTTCTCTGGATAAACATTTCTTAGCATGTATGGCCTTTTCATCATTCTGACTGGTGGATGCTTGACTCTTTATTGTTGATGTCTTTCGAGCTATCTCGTCTGGTCTTCAGACTACAAGATTGACTGCAGGCAAGGATTGGTCCTTTTGATACAATACTCGAGAACATGGACCAATCTGAGCAGCTTCAGGTGTATATACACATTTACCTGTACACAATATTTCCAACGTGTGAGCTCATATACATATAATAGGTGACTTACTACTAAACTAAGTTTAGAACAATGTTAGTTCCTGGGATCAGACTCAAAGCGATTAGCTTTTGAATAGCATGAGAACCTGCTCTGATACCAATTATTAGTTCCCAATAGGCACAATAGATCTAGAAGGGGGGGTTGAATAGATCCTTTTTAATTCAAATACTTTTCTCTTTTATTTTGTATTGCTATTAAATTAGCATTTGAAAAACATAAGAATCTTTTCAAGCACAGCGGAATAAGTAAAAGATCCCCTTCATTGATATATTCATAATCATACATACATTGTTCGTAGAGTTAGTTTAGTTGTAAGCAGTTAAAATATACATAGCAGTTATAGCAGTTAATAGACATAATGTAAATGACATAATGTAAAAGACACAAGGGGTTTTAAGTGGTTCAGAGACTCAAGCTCCTAATCCACTCTTCTGCGTTCAACTAGCAGGATTTCCACTAAGGAATGGAAGCACCCTGAATCACTAAGATTCCTTCAAGGCCAGCAGCCTTGGGACTCTAGTTCACTAAGAACTCTTCAAGGTCAGCAGCCTTAGAACGTCTCTAGTTCCCTAGGAACTCTTCAAGCCCAGTAGGCATGAAACTTCATTTAGTCCCTCCGGACAAGGACCCCTCAGGCCCTGGCTTCTTCTTCTTCTTCTTCTTGTTGGTGCTGAGCTGCTAAGTTGTCTTTAATCTTGATCATCTTTTGAACTTAGCAGCTTGGTGTGGTCCTCTTTGCATTCTGCTTTGAGACTGGACCACATCATCTTTGGTGCAGCTGATCTTCTTACGTTCTGGTCATCTTTGTATATTGTCAGCTGTGAACCATCACCATTTCCTGAACCCTTCTCAACATATTGGCAAACATGGTTCTGCACTTGCTCTGCTTCAGCTTTGGATTCATGGTGAATCGTAGATTGGCTCTTAGGATCTGCCTTGTGCATTGCCACTCTTCGGAATGCTATCTTCTTATCCTTCTCGGCTCTCAGCTTAGATGCCAATTCTGTGGGCATTCTTATCTTTGTTGAGTGAATCTTTGATATGTTCAAGTCCATCTTCAAATTTGGTTCACTTCCACCTTCGTAGTCTCACTATCACTTAGACTTGATCTATTTGAGCTAAGGTGGAACTCGTAGAGTCAACGATAGCATTTTTAACTAACTCAACGATTCTGCAACATTACAATCATCAGCAACTCTTGATCGTTGAAGCTCTGGCATATTTATACTCATTCCCAATCTTCCCGTTGAGAAGTAGTCGTTAGAAGCTCTTTGAAATGCTTCGCAGATCTCGAGTTATTTGGTGTAGACTGCAGATGTGACATGTCTTACTTTTCGGACACTGCAACCTACTGTTTCACCTACCCTGTCAGAGATGTCACTTTAATGTCTTGGGCAGGTCGAAGACTTTATTTCCTCCTTCTGATTTCTCGATCAGAGATTGTTCTTTTGCATCGATGCTCTCAATAAGCTTTTGTACAAATATCAACCTTCAGATTGAACTGTTGTCAATGCTTCAATCTTCAGCCATTCGTAGACCTGATCGTAGTGTCTTGTTGACTGGTAGAGACAACACTACGATCTTGAAGAGTGTTGATTGAATCTTCAATGTAGAACACCTCTTCCTTCTTTTGTGCAGTGCTTCAACACTTCTACTTGCCTCAACAGCTCTCAAAGACTGATGTCTTAACTTCTTTGTTCTGACCCCTTCTGAATAGCAAGTCACTTCAGATTTGTGGCGTGTTCAGCTCGCTTTCTCCTTGTGATCTCCCGTTCACTTATCATCAATGGACTGACCCAATGCTTAATCACTTTAGCCTTGTTCTTCAGAAGCAGTCCAGTGCCTCTGTATACACTTTATCAGTTCTTTCTTTGTTTGGAAAATATTATGATCATGGTTGCTTCTAAGATCGTAGTCTTCTATTTATTTGACAGCTATTGCACTTGTTGACTTTCCTTAGTCAGTTACTGAAGACTTCTTCTAATCTCCTCATGGAAAACTTCATCTTGAATGGCTTCACAACTCAATTTGGATATTAGGTTGGTGCTTAGATCTTCTGTTAGCTTGCATACCATTCGTTGAGTGCTCTCTGGTTTCCCTTATGATGGGATGTATCTTTGTAGTGCCAACCAGAGGCTTCATTACTTTGGATATTCTGAGAGTGCTCATTTGTTGAGAATCTTATTTGCTCTACGATTCTGCCTTGGCATTGTGAGCACATCTGTTGAGGTCGTAGTTCTGCACTCTACGATTCTGCTTTGGTTGTGCAGACACTACGACTCCGAGATCAGATCTTGACACTCTACGATTTTGGCCTTGTGCTTGTTGTCTTCATCTGATCTTGCTCGACTACGATCTCTGCATGTAATCAATAGACTCTACGACTCAGAGTGTAGTCTACGATCCTTGACTTGACTTCGGCATTAGTAGACTCTACGACTCAGATTGTAGTCTCGTTTACGACTTCGGCTTGGCGGATGTTCCTCGGCTCGTGGCGGAGCTATCTCTCTACGATTCTGAACATGACTTCCTCAGCAGACTACGGTCCTGAGGAAGTTCTCCTCGACACACTACGATCCTTCCTCGTCTCTTCTGGCAGTCTATGAACTCCGAGATCTACTATTTTGCAGACTACGATTCTGCCTCGATAGCTCTCGAGTTTTCCTTGACTCTCCTGGCAGACTACAATTTCTGGTGCAGTGCTCAACGATCAGACAAGCCTATATATTACATCATAAGATCAACCTAACATGCTTGATCTTTCTATGTTTATAGTCCTTGTACATCATTTCTTTTTAAGGACTTTACAAAGCTGTTTTGCTTATATAGGATCAACCTAACATACTTGATCAATTCATTCTAAGTCCTTGTACACATGTTTCTATTATCTATCAAAGGACTTTACAGCTTTTCTTAATGCAAGCATACTTGCATATTCATTCATATATATCATAATCAAATCATATATAAATAGGAATAACATTCACATGCTTATTCTTGACAATAGTAGCTAAACAACAGACTGCAATGACATAGAAAGACGATGAGATCCCGGATCGTGAGGAACGACCGACTAATGTCGAGGAGAAGCTATAACAGACTGAAGGAGAGAAAGAACAACTGATCGAGGAGGTCGCTGAATTGAAGAATAAGCTAAGGGAAGAAGCTACGAAGAGGGCAAGAGCCGAAGACGCATATGAGGAAGTGTTTCAATGAGCCGGGATAGCAGTGAAAGATGCACATGCAAAGAGAATGAAGATGGATAAGATGAATAGAGTATTCAACACCGTGGTTAATCGAGCTCAAGATCGAGTCATGGGTTATCTGATTCAGTTCGAGATGCTGCCATCGTACGTATTAGATCGCAGAACAATATTCCGAATTATGGAAGAAGAACGTAGTAAGGCTAAGCAGTATCTTAGTAGAACATCGTAGTTGTTATGCGAGTAATAAATGTTAAATAAATTGTAAATCTCAAGTGTTATGTAACCTATGGGATATGACGATGATGTTGTCCTGAAACTTTTGTAGTTCAGGAAAGTAATGTAAATAGCAGTGATGCTATTGTTTTATATTTTCAAAGAGGTTATGAATAAATAAAAGTTGTTATTTTATTCAGAGTGTTATGTGATTATGTGGTTATTTCTTTTGTGGAGGCAAGTTAAGTAGAAATTACTTAAAAGGGTTGAATAATAATTTAATGAGTGTTTTTTTAACAAAAAATGCCTCCCAGACGTCAACCACCATGACAGAGAACCACCGAAGGAACCAACAATAACGACAATATTGATGTTAACCCCGTTCAACAATTAGTGACGTTACTAACAGGAGCGTTGCAGAATCAACCACAGAACCAAGGAACAACATTTAAGGAGTTCAAGGTGGTTGGACCACCTGAATTTCGTGGGTAAGTGAATCCAGTCGAGGCACAGACTTGGATTATGGAGATAGAAAAGGTGTTCGATGTTGCTAGGGTAGGGGATGACCAGAATACTACTTTTTCAACATTCATGTTGAAAGCAGAGGCTAGTTATTGGTGGAGGCCAATAAAACTCGAGAAGGACCAGGGATGATGACCTGGGATAGGTTTAAGGAGATATTCTTCGAGACCTATTTTCCCGAGAGTTCGAAGGGTCAGCTGGAAGTGTAATTTTTGTAACTGAAGCAGGGAACAATGACGGTATCTGAGTATGCCGCTAAATTTAATGAGTTGGCGAGGTTTGCGCCTTATCAAGTCAGCACGGATGAATGCAAGGCGAAGAGGTTTGAACAGGGACTGAAGCCCTGGTTGTACAGTAGGGTTTCCCTGTTCCAATTAAAGACTTTCGCAGCAGTGATGGAGAAAGCAATACTCGCTGAAGGTGGGGGCGAGGCAGTGACAAAGTTCAATCAGGAACAAAAGAAGAAGAAGAATGAGGTGGAAATTAAGAATGGAGGTGGTAGTGGTGGAAACAACAACAACAACAACTTGAAGAGGAAGTGGAATGGAAACGTGGGTGCTGGAAACCAGCAGGGTAACCAGCAAAACAAGAAGTTTGAAGCATGTGCTACATGCGGGAAGTTTCACAATGGTACGTGCTTGATGGGGAAACGAGTATGCTTCAATTGTGGCCAGGAGGGTCACATCGCCCCAAATTGAACTCAACCTAAGAAGAATGTGTGCTTCAAGTGCGGATCCAAGGATCACTTTGCTCGTGAATGCCCTAAGAAGAAGGATGGAGTGAGAACCAGAAGCAATGGAGGTAACAGTGGAGGTACAGCATCAAACAAACCCACAGCTAGAACTTTCAACATGATTGTTCAAGATGTTGTGCAATCAAAAGATGTGGTGTTAGGTATTATCCCAATCAATGATATAAACGCTTATGTATTGTTTGATTCGGGTGCTACTTTCTCGTTTATCTCTGATGAATTTGCTAAGAGGTTGGAATTGCCTAGAGAAGAACTGAATTTCCCTTTGAACATAGAAATTGCGAATAAGGAGGTAATCCCTGTTAGATTCGTATACAAGAACTGTAGGGTGAACATTAAGGATAATATCTTGATGGTAGAATTGATTCCGATTAGACTTGGAGAGTTTGATGTTATTTTAGGAATGGATTGGCTATTCAAATATGGAGCGATAATTGATTGTCAAAAGAAGTGTGTAAACCTTATGACCCCGTCAAAGGTAGTGTTCTTTGGTAGCATGTCGCCTGGACAAATGAAATGTCTGACGATGATGCAGGCCAAGAAATTCTTGAGTCAAGGCTGTGTGGGCTATTTAGCTTACATAGTCGATACTCAGAAAAAGAATATGAAACTGGAAGAGATACCAATGGTGAGGGAATTTGAGGATGTGTTTCCAGAAGATTTGTCAGGACTTCCGCCTGACAGAGAAATTGAGTTCGTGATCGACTTAGTGCCGAGAACGGCACCGATATCGAAGGCCCCGTACAGAATGGCTCCAGTAGAAATGAAGGAACTGATGGTACAATTGCAAGAGTTGTTAGACAAGAAGTATATTCAACCAAGCGTATCACCGTGGGGAGCACCAGTGTTATTCGTGAAGAAGAAGGATGGGTCAATGCGCTTTGCATTG
This sequence comes from Panax quinquefolius, assembly GCA_020205615.1. Taxonomy (NCBI): domain Eukaryota; kingdom Viridiplantae; phylum Streptophyta; class Magnoliopsida; order Apiales; family Araliaceae; genus Panax; species Panax quinquefolius. Next base: position 52,187,464 of record CM035169.1, on the reverse strand, counting down.
ATTATAGAGAATTAAACAAAGTCACTATTAAAAACAAATATCCATTGCCAAGAATAGATGACTTGTTTGATCAGTTGAAGGGTGCTAAATACTTCTCAAAAATAGATTTGAGAAGTGGGTATCACTAATTGAAAGTGAGGAAGGAGGATATACCTAGAACGGCATTCAGAACTCGGTATGGATATTACGAGTTTCTGGTGATGTCTTTTGGTTTAACCAATGCACCTGCTGCATTCATAGATTTAATGAATATGGTGTTTAAACCATTCTTAGGCAAGTTTGTAGTGGTATTCATCGACGACACTAAAAAAGGAAAAGTTGGAAACACTAAGAAAGGAAAACACTAAGAAAGGAAAAGTTGTACGCAAAATTCTCTAAGTGCGAATTTTGGCTAGATCGTGTACAATTTCATAGGCACGTGATTGATAAAGATGGGATTTCCGTAGATCCATCAAAAGTGGAAGCTGTAATAAACTGGGAACAACCAAGAACACCGTCAGAAGTGAGGAGTTTCTTGGGACTGGCCGGTTATTATAGACGATTTATTCAAGATTTTTCTAAGATAGCCACTCCATTAACAAATTTGACAAGGAAAGCAGTGAAATTTGTTTGGACGGAGAAATGTGAAGAAAGTTTCCAGGATTTGAAGAATAAATTAAGCATGGCACCTGTGTTGTCATTACCAGATAGTACAGGTAACTTTGTGGTGTATAGTGATGCCTCACATAAAGGGTTGGGTTGTGTTCTTATGCAGAATGGGAAAGTAATAACGTATGCATCAAGACAACTAAAGGATTATGAGAAAGGTTATCCGATTCATGATTTGGAATTGGCTGCAGTAGTATTTGCTCTCAAGATATGGAGACACTATCTCTATGGGGAGAAATATGAAATCTACACAGACCATAAAAGTCTGAAGTATATTTTCACACAGAAGGACCTGAATATGCGACAAAGAAGGTGGATGGAATTGATAAAGGATTACGATTGTGAGATCTTTTATCACCCGAGCAAAGCGAATGTGGTTGCAGATGCTTTGAGAAGGAAAGGTCAGGAGAAGTTGATGCTGATAACTACTCAGGAGGAGCTTATTTCAGTAATGACAAAGCTAGAGTTGGAAATCAAATTTCCAAAGGAATCTGATGAACGACTATTCCAGATAGATGCTAGTCCAACTTTGGTGGACAAAGTGAAGAGTACTCAACTACAAGATAAAGAATGCGAAACGATCAAAGAGAAAGTGGTTGAGGGTAGTGATGTAAAATACAAGATCGATACCGAATGACTACTACGGTTCGAGGAAATAATTTGAGTTCCAGCAGTGCCAGAGCTTAAAGACGAAATCTTGACCGAAGTACACAACACAAGATATTTGATTCATCCAGGAAGTACAAAGATGTATCAAGATTTGCGGCGACATTTTTGGTGGCCAAATATGAAAAGAGATGTTTCCGAATGTGTGGAAAAATGCTTGACATGTCAAAGAGTCAAGGCCGAACATCAAAGACCAAGCGGATTACTTCAACCGTTGGAAATACCGGAATGGAAATGGGAGCATATCACAATGGATTTTGTGGTAGGTCTTCCAACGACTCAGAAAGGATACGATGTAATATGGGTAATAGTGGACAGATTGACAAAATCTGCACACTTTTTGCCAATAAAGATTAGATTTAATCTTGATCATTCAGCTTAAACCAGACGTTAAAGAGATCGTGTCAAGACATGGAATTCCAGTGTCAATTGTATCAGACAGAGATCCAAGGTTCACATCAAACTTCTGGAAGAGACTACAAGAATGTATGGGAACACAGTTGTGAATGAGTACATCATACCATCCGCAAATCGACGGTCAAAGCAAACGAACAATTCAAACGTTGGAAGATATGCTGAGAGCATGTATCATGGATTTCAAAGGAAGCTGGGACGAACATTTGTCGTTGCTAGAATTTGCCTACAACAACAGTTACCACGCGAGCATCGGCATGCCACCTTACGAGGCATTATCTGGCGAAAAGTGCGAACTCCACTCTTTGGGATGAAGTCGGTGAACGCCAACTGTTAGGACCAAAACTTGTACAACAAATTGCTGAAGTTTTCAAACTCATCAGGATAAGATTGGTAGCGACCAAGATGAATGTAAAAAAGTATGCCGATCAACATAGGCAGAATCGCGAATTTGAAGTAGGAAATTTCGTTTTCCTAAAAGTTTCTCCTTAGAAGGGGAAAATTAATTTTGGCAAGAAAGGAAAGCTCAGCCCAAGATTTATTGGACCTTTTGAGATACTACAAAGAGTGGGGGAAGTGGCTTATGAGGTAGCTCTACCTCCAGAGTTGGAAAACATTCATAATATTTTTTGCATTTTGGTGTTACGACTGTATAAACCAGATTACAAGCACGTGATCGAGTACGAACCATTGCAATTCGATAAAGATTTGTCTTATGAAGAGACTCATATCCAGATAGTCGACAGGAAAGAACAAGTGCTCAGAAATAAAGTGATACCTTCTGTGAAGGTGATATGGAGAAACCACAATGTCGAAGAGGCAACGTGGGAACTCGAAGCTGAAATGATGAAAAATTACCCTGAGTTATTTGTTTAATCTATGTCTTCGATTCTAGGAACAGAATCTTTGTAAGTAGGGAAGAATGTGATGATTTGATTATTTGAATTGTGATTCTGAGGACATAATCCTTTTAAGGAGGGAATGATGTAACATTCCAGAATTTTAAATGTAATATTAAATATTTATTAATTTATATAAATATTTAATGGATGTGATTATCGTCGAATAAATATTTGTTCAATTGATTTAATTTTGTTTAGTTAATTATTTATTAAATAAATAATTGATGAATTAAGGAAATGATTATTATATTGATATTTTAATTTAATGGTTAATTATTTATATTGAGTTATGTGATTAAAGAATTTATTTAATTAATTGTGATTTGAATTAATTAAAATAAATATGAAAGCTTGATTAAATATAGTGTGACAAATAACTATACTATAAGGAGTTATTAAAATAAATTAAAGTAGTTTTATTTAGTTTTTGCCAAAGAGGCTTAATATATTAATTCTTTAATATTTAAAGGGTTTTTGCCAAACAAGTCTTATGGCTTTTGAGATTTCTAGTTTTTGAAATTAAATAAAATAAATAATATAAATAAAATAATAATTATAAAATATTTATGTTATATACGTTTATCCTAATAACGGATGTTACTTATTATGAGTATTAAGCCTATGTTAGTTTTGTATTATATCATTATGCATTCTAATTGCTAAAGCTTAGAGAAGAGAGGAGTTTTGTGAGAGCTTCAGAGAGAATTGAGAGAGAGTCTTAAGAATTTTCACAGCAATTTCAGTAATTGGCAGCGATTGTGTTCGTAATTGAAGGTATGTTCTTCAACTTGGATATTATATATATGTATATGCCTACATATGTGAACTACGGCAAAAGTTTTTCTATGCTCTGTAAATTCTATGCTTTGTTATGTAACTAAGTTATGGTGGTTATACATGCTATAATGATAGAGATTATGTTTAAACAACAATTGCATGCTAAATTCGTTTGGCAATAGAAAGAAATAATGTCAGTATATATATATTTTTATATGGCTCATGTAAGTATCAGTTTTAGTGGCTAATTAGTATGTGAAATGGTAAATTGAAGCTTGTATATGTTAGTTCATTGAGATACGAACATAATGTAATTTGAATGAGATGATTTGGCCAACTAATGAATTCACAGTGATGATTTTTAGAATGAATATCAAAAATTGAGTTTTTGTATGAAAAAATGAATTTTGCGAAATTAAAACAGTTTTAGTTAGTGTTAAATTGTTCTAATTGGTTGTAAATGTGAGCAATCATGTTTATGATAGTTGTATATTTATTTTACGTGTTGGTATTATTGTATATTGGGTGAAATTTGTGTTTGTTGGGCTAAAAATTTGCCATTGTTCATTAGCCTTCTATCCATCTGTCTAACAACATCGCACAATCGCTACTTGCATTCAAGGCGCGAAACTAACCACAATGGAAATCGTTCTCATTTCCGAAGAGAACAATAAAAGCAAAAGGGTGAGCTCAACTAGCCCAAAGAAGAAATATTATGACTAAGATAATGCGAATAAGTTATCAATAGCCTTCAACAAAGATAACAACCGATAGAATATAATAGACAACAATTTTAGATCAAAAATCTGCAGCGGAATAAGCAATCCATTAGAAGAGTCAAGTAAAGTATAAAATCTACTATCTTCTATGATTTAAAAAGTTTTTCATCAACTTTATCGCTGAGACTCAGCTTAATAAATAAAATCGAATCATTCATGCACCACGGCCAAGGATATTCATGTAATCATCAATGGTCATGACTATACCGAATAATCCCTGGTCATAATCATACCAAAAACTGTCCACCAATGAATTACAGGCCAATGAGGACTTTTACCACATCATTCGTCACATTACAGTCATGATTATACCGAATAATCCCTGGTCATAATCATACCAAGTCCATCTATGCACGTAAGCCAAAGATGACTTTCAACATAATATAAGTATGAGGATGATGACAATTCAATAAAACAAGTTCAAGAATAAATTTTAAAGATTTAAAAGTTAATTTATCCTGAACTCAATAACGTCCAAATTGTCAACGTGATACTGCTTTGTGGAGTAAAATTCAAGAATGCTCAGAAGAATATTTCCATGAAAAGATACTGGATGAAGCGCAAATATCAAGGATATTCCACTAATTTCATGGAGTATAGAAGCCAAAACTTTAACCAACTGAGTATAATAGAATATATGAAACTGCAAATGGATTTTTGTCCGCCATGCGGTAATCCACGTAGACATATCATTTCCACAATTTAGTAAGGAATGAATACGAAGGATCATTCACCATGCATGTGATAATCCACATAGACAGGTTATTCCAACAGAATAATAAAGAATAGAATAACAGAAGAATTCACCATGCATACGATAGACCGCATAGACATGTTATTCCAACAGAATAATAAAGAATGGAAACAGGTCATGCATAATCCGCACTGACAGGATATTCCAACAGAATAATAAAGAATGGAATAACAACATAATTCACCAGGCATGTGATAGACCGCGCAGACAGGTTATTCCAACAGAATAATAAAGAATGGAATAACAGAAGAATTTCACCATGTATGCGGTACTTCACATAAACAGGTTATTCCAACATAATAATAAAGAATGGAATAACAGAAGAATTTCACCATGTATGCGGTACTTCGCATAGACAGGTTATTCCAACATAATAATAAAGAATGGAATAACAGAAGCTCTCTTCATGAATACGAAAGAAATAATACCCCTTACGAGTACAACAAATAATATCTCTTAGGAGTACAACAAATAATATCCCTTACGAGTACAACAAATAATATCCCTTACGAGTACAATAAATAATATCCCTTACCTTAGAAAAACTGAATACTGGAGTAGTGAAGTAGCAGAATATTTTTCTTCTTTCTCTCTATAGTTTCTCTCTCTAGAGTTTCAGTGAATTCGTAAGAAATAATGAAGGAATGAGCTTCTATTTATAGGAGAATGGACTGAATAGTAACTAATTCATGAACGGTCCAGATTGATTTACTTTTAAACGGACGGACCATATTGATTTACTATTAAAACTTAAAGCAACGGTCCATACTGATTTACTATTAAAACTTTAAACCAGCGATCCATATTGATTTACTATTATAACTTTCCACCAGCGGTCCATATTGATTTACTATTATATCTTCAACCAACGATCCATATTGATTTACTTTTATAACTTCAACCAATGGTCTGAAAAATTATCACATCTCCTCATGGAATAATATTGTACCCAAAAATAATTTGGACCGAAAAGAAATATATTTTTCGGGTGAATAGTACCCCGTGAATAGTACTTTAGGAATAGTACTCCGTGAATAGTACCCCGACACGAAAAGTGTCCCAAATACCCGAATGAACAATACTATAGTGAATAGTAACCGGGTGAATAGTAACCCATGAATAGTACTCTGACACAAAAAGTGTCCCAAATACCCGAGTGAACAATACTAGAGTGAATAGTAACCGGGTGAATAGTAACACGTGAATAGTACTCCGACACGAAAAGTGCCCCGAATACCCGATTGGTCAATATAACCTCCAGACATCAATTATTATCGAAATAAATGTCGATTTCCACTAACACTAATAATCCCAACACAATGGAACTATCAATTTCATCTTTAATCAACACGAACTTATTCATCATTAATATTATAACTCACAATATTTAACAACCGTGTCGCTCCCAGAAAAAAAGGGGCTTTCGATAAGGATTTCTCCTTATCATGCGCAAGCAATTAGGTGACCGAACCTCTCCTCGATGTAACTTCTAGACATTGTCAATATTGCAAATAATAATATGAATAATTTTTCCGTCTCAATTATTGATTTAATAATATAACATATTATGCAGATGATACTGTGACAATAATTGAATCAATAATATGAGAGATATGATGCAATAATTACTGTAGCAATAATTGAGTATAACTAAGTGACTTCTTACGTAAGCATCAATAATTAATACTGTGTGCTACTATACAACCACGTATATTACTATACTTTTACTACCGGGCAGTTCAACAGTTTTAACGGTAACACTTTCGCCGTTATCTTTATAAAAAGATAATTTTGTCATTTTCTAACTACGACAATACTTCCGTTGTGGGGTTCACCAATGATTGTGTCGTCGTACGAATATTCCCCGACAAAAAGAATATTCCCCGACCAATCGAATATTATATAACAACTTGCTTACTTTGCAAAATTTATAAATATTACCCACAACTATAACATTATCTCAAATCCACACCATAATATTAAAAAAAATATTTCGAGAAATTTAAATCTTTATTCATAAAATTTGGGGTTTCACAGCAAGTCCTACCAAACTTACTTTTGTAAAAAGAAAATAATTGAACAAACATCTGTATATCATACTTATCTTTAATTAACACCTTTTATTCATCAATTATTTATACATTTTCAACAATTATTCATAATTATTAATATAGACTCACAATACTTCCAATCGGTATAATTATATCATATCAAATAATATGATTTGTTGTGCAATAACTACTGTTGCAATTATTGAATAAAAGACTGATGACTTATTACGTAATTAAGAATCAATAATATAAATCACTGTTTAATAACTACTGTGACAATTATTGAATAAAATAATGAGTGGCTTCTTACGTAAGAATCAAATCAATACTTTGCTATAAAAAATTTAAATTCTATTAAAAGTAGGGATCAACATCAAATCATATTTATCTCGAATAACATATAAACCAACTAATAATTCTTTATTCATTCAAGTTATCTTTATTTATCGCATAAAATCATTATTCATATTCCAAAACTTTAGAAATGAACAATAAAACTTGAGAAATCTAAAACCTTTTATATGACAATTCACTATTCTGGTATTATCACCATTTTTACTTTAACAAAAATATTATTTTTGTTTTTATCTTATCTCATTCATTAATTGTGCATTTTCATCCCGATACCTCATGAGCTTACTAACACTTCTACAATATTAAAAAAACATGATTATGAACTTTCCAAATAATTTTTACATTTTTCTGATTATCCAACAATTTTTTTTAATTATTTCTATTTATAAAACTATCATTTAATAGCTTCAAAATAGAAATACTAACTTCACATACTTTTATATCATTAAAACATCATCAATATTACTCTTATATTATTATAATATTTTTAGCAAAAATCATGATTTTCCACCATTCATAGAATTTCCTCCATTTTAAACTAACCATAAATAGCTTAAAAATATAATAAATAATTTTGTTATTCAATAATTCTCCAAAAGCGTCCGAAAAGCATAAAATAATATTATAAGATTTTTACCAAGTTTCATAATTTTTCATCATTCATAGAATATTCTATGAATTTCTTCTATTTTCAAACTAATCAGTAAATAGTTTTAAAATACAATAATTACTTCTCCTTTTCAATAATTCATCAAAATTTACGAAATTCTAAGATGATATTATAAGCATTACAGTAAAAATATTTCACCCTAAATAATTTTTTTGATAAATTAATTATAAATACCAATATTCAGAAATTTTAATAATTCATAATAATTAGCACTTTTATCAGAAAAATACAGATCTTATGTACTTCCATGTAAAATTTAATTATCTACAACTTTTTCGAAGAAAAGTTTCCCGAATTATGACTCTAACATAGAGAGAAATGCTTACCGAAATTTCTACTACAACAATTTCTGGATCAGACACCTTCTTAAATTCATAACAAATCATTCGTTAATTTTTAACTGTTCACAATTTATGGACAAATACTCAACTTATATATACATAACATATCCAAAAATTACAACGATCCAACGGTCGGATTAAAAATTATAACTCACGCAATAAGACTTAAGAACACTGATTTTTCGGACTATGAGTCATTCGTACCAGTTTCACTCAAACTGTCACCACGAAAAATCTACAAAGAATTTTTAGGTGATTCCAATTTATGCGGTTAGCTTACTTCCAGGACTTTCTTTTGATATATGGCTCATCGCCTAACTCATTATACACAAAGAATTATGGATTTTAGAAAATCAAGTAGTAAACTAATTTTTATGAAAATTTTCAGATTTCGTTTTTCACTTGATTTCTTGATTTCTCTCATTTGATCCTTGTTTATACAAGTTTAAATCATCTAAATCAAGTATAAACAAAATCTTTTCATATAAATTTATGAAAACTTAAATAGAAAAATAAATCAAATGTTTAAACATACCTTTTTCTTTTTATTACTCATTCTTCTTCTTCTTCTTCTTCTTCTTCTTCTTCTCTCTCTCTCTCTCTCTCTCTCTTATATTTTGCTGAAAATTTTGGGCTACGGGAGAAAGTATGAGAATGGGAAATCACCAATTCTTTCTCTTCTCTTCTCCTCTTTCTTTTATTTCCCTCTTTCTCCCTCTCTTTTTCTCTTTATTTCCTCCTTTTTCTTCCTTCCTTTTCTTCCTTTTCTCTTTCTTTTCTTCTTCCTTTTCCCTACCATTGCCTCCTTGTCCACCCCCCCCCCCTTGATTTTCATTCAATCAACCGCCTACATGGCTAAAAAAAATATTTTCTTTCCTCTTTATTTACTCATTTATCTGATTAAATGTTCGTTTAACCATTTATCAATTTATTATTTTATAATTTTAAAATTAGACTTTTATTTTATAAAAGTTAGGGTTTTACATATTCGGTTGAGATAAAGTTGTTTCTTTATATCTTCGTTTGTGATAAGGTTGGTTCTTTATATCTTCGGTAGTGATAAGGTTGGTTCGGTTGGTATAAGGTTGGTTCTTTATATGTTCGGTAGTAATAAGGGAAATTGTTTATCTATCTTATGAGTGAACAAGAGGAGTGGGGCGACGATATTCGGAGCCAACAATTTTAGTTCGGCACATGGAGTTCAGGTGTGATATTTTGTCTTCGGCAAATATGGTCGTTTTGTTGGAATAAATTTGTATACTCTCTCTTTTAAAAGTTCCTTATAAATAAGAGACTGAGGGCAATGTTGGAATGTGATTATTTGGGTCTAGCCAAGGTGTAACTCAATTTATTTAATGGGCTAAATTTGGTGTTGACCCACAATATATTTATTTTGACAAGGAGAGAGTCCATATTAAGATAGGATTGTATTTCCTTATTTGAAGGGATAAAGAATCCTTCTCCTAATTGGATGCAGGTGGACGAATATCATAGGGTACAAGAGATACAACACAAATATACAACTTGTACTCCCAATCGTAAGTTTGATTTCACAACAACACAATCAATCATTAGCGCGATTTTGCCATGTTTTGGTAATTTCGTCAGGCGTACAAAATCAGGCGTTAACAGTATTATAAACAATTAATATTATATTTAATGTTATACAATTATTTTCTTAATTTTTGTATATAATTCTAAAACGTCGTATATTATTAAAACAATGTAGTATTTTGATGGAAGGTAGAAATATGAACCTAAAATGCATTTGCCGCACTGAAAAAGATGTGTCCATTTATTGAAAACTCCATCTTGTGTTGTCCATCTAGTGAATAGACTGAATCTATTGACCAACACAAGTATACAAAAGATCCGGAAACATCCAGCATCAAAAGCATTGGCTTTTTAAATAAAAATACAGTCGTAATATTCTTATTTAAAACGATTACAGATACATTATCCACGGTTAAACATTTATTCAATAAATTATAATTATGATGAATAGTGATCAATCGTCTTTGGAATCACCAAACGTTCTTATTTTTCATTTGCAAATCAAATGCATCGTAAAGATTAAAAAAATTGACAAAAGATAATCATATTTATTTGCCTTCTTCAAAAATATATGTAGGAGTGGATTACTTGCACTCATTTTAATAAAAGTATTCGACACATTACACTTCAGTACAATTCTTGACTCCAAAATGAGAACAGAGCTAACCTAATATTCCAGAGGGGAGGGGGGGGGGGGGGGGGGAGAACAAAAAAGAGATCAAATCAAGACTAAGGGAGGAGGAGGGCACACCTGCAAACAACCTCTCATCCAACACCCATAAAAAAAACATCCCAGAATAGCGGCAAACTATACAAAAGAATTATCAAACAGTTATTATGTTTACTCGAGTTTTGGGTGAGCCGTGGTTAGTCAAAGCTTGATGAGCGGCTCCATCTGTCCCGAAGATAGTCCTCTAATGAGACACTATGCTCAATGCTGCTTGTGGAAAGAGCCTCCTCCTCTACATCGAGTAATGCAAGGTTTAGGTGGTTTTGGAGATTCGAATGTGAAAATCCTTCATCGTCAAATGTGTCAGTCTCTTCCAAAGAATTTGCTTGTAACATAGCATCAGACCCTTCTGAAGTATTAACTTGTAATCTTGCCCACTTGATCATCTCAACATCACCTTGGAGGAGCTTTAAAACCTGAAATAAGAAAAGTTAAAACTAGGAGATGAAGTTGTATGAAATGGTTTGATATGTTCAACAAAAGGCAACGCGTGGTAGAAAAGACCAACATGAAAGGGAAGCAGTTGTCAGACTTGGATCCCATTCATTACACCTTTCACCCTTATTCCCCAATAACACAAACATTGCTTTTAGCAACGGTACCAGCAACATAATTGTTTCAAATTAATATTATTGTGTCGTTAATGAAATATTTTTGTTGCTAAAATGTGTATCGGGTGGAATTGGTTACAAGGTATCACGGAGGGGATCCTTGTCCCAATTTATTTTAACTTGATAGCACAATAAGGGCCATAGAACCATTAATTAATAAAAAATGAGTGACTAAAGCAATGTGGACGAGTCTAGTAACCTATGATTATTTCACAACATTACACATTATGAAGTCAAAAGTGTTATAAACGAACCAAGTTGTTAGTATTTCCTCATTTCCAATGTTATAAGATCATTGTTGACTTTTTGAAACAAACATTTTCAAACTCAAAATTGAGCTGATTTATTAAAAATTATGAAACAATAAATCTAAATACTACTTTTTAGATAATTTACAATATTTATCATTATATTGACTAAAATTAAAGGAATCAATATTAATTTTGAGTTTGAAATGCCTTCAGTTGACTTTAAAAAGTCAATAATGATCCTATACTTTGAAATGGAGGCTGTATATACTATGTATATAGTCAATATACATTATCATATCCACGAAATTACATCATCTCTTCAGCTACATCCATAATTTTTTTTTAGTACAGCCTTGAATGATAGAAAGCCCTTTATAAGGAGTTATTGTTACTAGTTAAAGCTTTAGAGGACTTACAAGGCTCATATGGGGCCTAGCTCGCGGTGAACGTCTGATACAGAGGGTAGCAGCTAACGTCATCCTCTCTATCAGGTCGCTATCGAAGTTACTGCCCAAGCTTGGGTCTAAAATTTGGGCAAACTTTCCACCATTCAAAATTGGTCTTGCCTGTGAATTAAATTTTTTAACTTTCAGTAAAAATGAAAATGAAGTCCTCCAAGCGAACTAAAATGGTAAAATGGTAAACTGGCAAGGACAAAGAACATACCCACATAACCAAGCTCTCTTGGCCTTTGGGATATTCACTGCTTATAGGCTTTCTTCCTGAAAGAAGTTCAAGGAGTACAACACCGAACGCAAAGACATCGATCTTGTCATTCACTTTACCATACATGAAGTATTCAGGAGCCAAATAACTGCAGCAAAATGTACTGACCAAGTTAGTTCATGACCAGTAAAATAACTAGTAAAGTTTTTAGAAGGTTATACATTGCTGTACTACAATAATATACACAGTTTCAACTTTTCATCACAACTTTGTCTTGTCCATTACATATCTTTGTCTCCAAGAAATCCATAACTATAAGTTAAAAACAAAATACCCATAAAAACATTTGATAGTTAAGAAAGTTACAAACCCAAATGTTCCTGCAACGTCGGTGCATGTTATATGTGATGCGGTGGTTGATGCCCATTTAGCAAGTCCAAAATCAGAGAGCTGAAGACAAATAACCAACAAACCATGATTAGCAACAAACGTATACCGACTTGAGCTAGAGAAGTAAAGGGAATGAATACAACACCTGTGGCTCAAAATCATCAGAAAGCAGAATATTTGATGATTTCACATCCCTGTGGATTACAGGTTGTGCACTTATATTGTGCAGATACTCCAGTGCCTCAGCTATACCCACAGCAACCTTATATCTCTCACTCCACCCGAATGCAAGCAGATCCTTCTTATTACCTGCTTTATCAAGTACCCCATTAGTGAATTTAGAAACGGAGGAATGATCATAAGATGGTTGGTTTCAATTCAATACGTGTAAACATACCATGAAGGTTATCTTCAAGGCTTCCTCTTGATAGGAAATCATAAACCAAGAGGAGATTATTGTCCTCAAAGCAGAATCCAAAAAGAGAGATGATATTTTTGTGATGTAAAGCAGTAATAATCTCAATCTCCAAAACAAATTCTTTTAGTACATCTTCAGATTTCTTCAGAATCTTCACAGCAAGTTCCTTGCCATCAGGAATGCAACCTCTATAAACCTGACTATTTCCTCCTTTTCCAATCATGTTCTCTACAAAATTAGAAAATTATTATTTTATATTTAGGATGAGAGGCATCTCAAGTGCTAATAATATGAGATTGTGGAAGAAACAAACCAGGCTTGAATTTTAATGTAGCCGAAAGAAGTTCCTCATATTGAAATAGTCTACAAGTTGCCGAGTACTTTTCATGAAGACCCTCCAGTTCTTCTGGTAGGCTTCTTGTAGTACTACTTGGAGAAGATGGAGCAGAAAGAGTCTCATTACTAACAGGAACAATTGCGCCATTTTCTCCATCTAGTTCAGAATATTGTCCTTGATCGCATTGGAAATAACTTTGTCTTTCATCTGAATCTGAAATTGATAGACAACTTTCTACTAGGCAGCCGCATTGCCCATTGAACAACAGAGATCTGCCTCACAGAAGGGCAGTCCAAAGCTTCACGGTTAGATGAAATAGCTCGGCGAAGAAGTGGCCATCCAGGTCTCATCAATAGAGATACTGAACTAGAAGCACCCTCTAGCTTCTGTACCGGCACTACAGCCATAGAGTTGTCTTCACCATCAGCAGAAGACTGTTCTGTTGATTGGCAACAAGTATTTTCCAGTAAAAGGCAGTCGGGCGAACAAATGGAACAACTGTCTTTCATGGCACTCTCCTTGAAATCAGATTCAAATTTTACTAAAGCCTGGTCTAAATTCGAAAAAGTACCATGTGTACCTATGGACATGGGATTCGCCACATTGACATCATCTACTATTTCACATTCTTTACTTAATGACCTTTGAAGTGCAGAAAGTATACCATTCCGGTGATTCTCTTCCGTTCCTGCAGAAAACCCAAAAGTAAGAACACTGCTAAAATCCCCTAGAGTTTCATACATGAATCCATCTACTCATTAAGATAACAAAAAAGAAAACTTACCTTTTGCACTGACATTAGATCCTGAAGAAGCTTCTTTATGAAATGCAATTTTCCCATTATTAACAGCAAGTACTGAACACTCCTTAGATAGTTTCTTAGCACAGTATTTTGCAATGGAGACTGATGACCGGAGCTTATGATGATTTCGAGCAGTTCCCACTATAACCTCAGTAGCAAAGTAAGATTTCGCTTCACGAACAAGGATTTTTCGGACTGATGAACCTCTGCAGATCTTGAGCTTGAGATCCACCTGGAAAACATTACCACCAAACTCTTTCAAGGCACAATTTAATCACCATGATACAATTAAGAAAAAATATACAACATAACATAGGGCCTGGAAACATGATCCTCCACTCAACCTATAGTGAATTTGCTTAGATCTCAATGATTTCTAGCTTTAAAAGGAGAATATGCAAAATTCACAAAATTAAAAAATATTTTTTAGTTTCTCTCGTTGTCACGTAACAACCAAACACAGGTAACTGAAAGAATAAATAAAGCAAAGAACAAGACAAAAATAATTTTGGTCCCTTAGATCCACTCGATAGCATTTCCCCCAACTCCCAACTCACTAGTTTTGGAGGAAATGAAAATGCTGAAAGGAAATGAAAATAAAACCAAGAATTTTAGCTTCCTCATCCTTTCAACCAAAAAGAACCGAAAATCTCTTTCCTTTCAAAGCCAATGCAACTTAATTGTCCTATGAAGCTGAAACAGCAGAATAAATTGAAAACATAAAGTAACAAAACCCATAAGAGATAAAGGGTAACATATGAGAAAATAAGTGAAAGTTCTCTTATACCTGTTTCAAGTTGCAGAAACCTTCATACACACCAAGAACAGAATCAAACGCTTTCACCAGTGTGAGCAGAGAAGACTTCCCATCACGATCCACAATTTCTACAAACACCCATTCAGCAAACCAATCAGTCAACACTAAAAATTTAATGAAAAACATAAATCAAAAATACCCAAAAAGCTAAAATTTATTTAGTAAAAAAAAGGTTGAGAGTTAAAATTTAAACTGACAATAAAAAGAACTCCATCCCTAAAATCATATGATTGCTGCTTAGTACATAGATAAAAATTTCTACACGCACCCATTTCGCTAAACTGGTCAATAATATTAAAAACCCATCTTAAAAACTCAATAGACACAAAATCTAAACCGACGCACCCAAAAGAAAAACATGTTAAATCTCTCTCTCCCAAATCCAACAAAAAATGTTGCATTAGTACATCAATTTAAAATTTCTACATAGACCCATTTTATCAAAACACTGAATCAATACTATAATCAACCAAAGGTACTCAAAATATCAAAATTTAAACAAACCCAACAAAAAAATCAAATCTTTCTCCCCAATTATTTAAAGATAAAATTTCTACATAGACCCATTTCATAAAAACACTGAATCAATACTATAATAAACCAAAAATTCCCAGAATATAAAAAAATGTAACAAACCCAACGAAAAAAAAAAAAAAAACCCAAAATTTTCTTCCCAATTTTTTAAAAATAAATTTTCTACAAGCACACCCATTTCACCAAACCACCCAATTTCTTCAAAACACAAACAACAAAAACTCTGTTTCTCCCCCAAAACCTACCATTATCGCCTAAAACATGAAGAGCAATAACACGATCGCCACTTTGAGCAACTTTGACCAGAGCCCAAGTTAGCAATTCCCTGCTCTGAGAGTTCATCTTCACTCCCACCACGACCGTCCGGTCGGAAGATTCCGCCTGCTCTCTGTAGTCTCCAGCGAGCCCATTTTGAGTCATTTTGGAGGGAATTCTGTCTGGGTGTTTCATATTCCGGCGAGCTTAGCGTTTTCCGGCCGGTCATTAAAGCTCATTTGGGATCTTTATAGGGAGTAGTAATATGGTTAACCGTCTGTTCCGTTGCTTTTGTAGTTTGCTTTTCAAGCTCTCTTTCATTCAAGTACCAGCCCACCTGAATATGAAAGAGATTTGGAAATTATTTGGTACTCTTCGTTGCAAGTTATTATGATGAGTCTGGATCATTGGTCCCCACATACATTAGGTCTTAATTGTCACCCATTCTTAATTAATGATGAAATTATGGTGGAAAATAAAAAAAAAATAATAAAAAAGATACTCCTTCCATTCTACGGAAAGATTCTCCTTTAGCTTTGATTTTAGTTGATTTTTAAAATCTTAAAATACTCGAATTATAATGTGAATTTATTTTAATTTTAAGTTAATAATTATATATATATTAATAAAAATGATTTATTATCCTAAGTAGAATTAATATTTCCAATTTTGAATTTATTAATTTTAAGAATTTATAAATTAACTTTTTTCGATTTATTGATTGGACTCGTTCAATTCTGACGGTCCTTATTAAAATATTATATATTTTTAATGAGATCAAAAGGACAAAAAGGTAAAATAACAAATAAAACAACAAAAATTACAAAATAATATAAATTAGTTGTATAATTATTTATTTATAGTTATATAAATAATATAAATTATTATATAAATAATATAATAATTATTTTATTAAAAATAATTATTTTTATTAAAAACTGTGTTTTTTAATTTTATTTATTAAAAAATTGTATTTAATATTAATGATAATAAAAATAAAAATATTAATGATAATAATAAAAAAAAAAGTGCAGTTTTTTTAATAAAAAAATAATAATTATTTTATTAAAAAAACCCAACCAACTGCGTTTTTTTTTTCTAGTTTGCAACTTTTTTATTTTATTATTTTTAATAATTATTTTATTAAGAATAATAATTATTTTATTAAAAAAAAACCAACCAACTGCGTTTTTTTTTAAATAAAGCAACAACGTTTTTTTTTTAGTTGCTTAATTATTATTTTTTTATTAAAAAAACTGCACTTTTATTTTTATTTTTATTATCATTAATATTAAACACAATTTTTTAAATAAAAAATTAAAAAAATACAGTTTTTTTAATAAAAATAATTATTATATTATTTATATAATAATTTATATTATTATATAACTATAAATAAATAATTATACAACTAATTTATATTATTTGTGTAATTTTTAGTTGTTTTATTTCTTATTTTACATTTTTGTCCTTTGATCTCATTAAAAATATATAATGTTTTTACACATAAGATTAATCCTCAAATCGAAAAAAATTGATAGTTCAATAATTTAATTGACAAAATTGAAAGCGGATCACCAAGAGAGAATATGATTATAGTTTAGGTAGTAAATCATATTTAAGCCATAAAAATATTAGTAGAATTAATTTTGAATTTATTAATTTTAAGACTTTATAAATTAACTAGAGTTATTGATACTCTTTCAACTATGGTTTTTATATATTTTTAGAGGGTTGGTTGAAATTTATCAAATTTTTTTTTTTTTATTTTAAAGTCTTTTTTATGTATATAAAAAAATACAATACTTATTTTATATGTGATAATAATTATGTGTGCAAATACAAAATTATTTTTATGTTTTTCATACGAGCACTAGTTGTTCTTCTGTTTTGTTTTATAGGGGTTTATTTATTTATTTTTCAATTTATGAAGTCTTTTTTTTCTAGTTTGGAATTTTTGATTTTATGGAGCCTTTTTACCAAGATTATATGATCTTTTTTTGTAGAGTTAGTACGACAGTCTTTTTTCCTTGTTCGTGTTAAAAAACTGCATGTTCAAAGTAATTTGTTTTTATTTTTAAAATTTTATATGTTCTTGAATTTCAATTTGAGATTAGAGAAGATATCATCTCGATTCTAATATTTTTGTAATCCAATTTATTGCTGATGAGAATTATTTCGTAATCTTATTTCAAGACTGTCGGAAAAAAAATGGTAAATGTTTTGAAGTACTAAAAACGAAATAAAATACAATAAGGTTTAAATATCCAACGTAGTAAAGTAATTCATTTTTCGCATAATATGTACTATGCGATTACAATTTACTCTAATGAAAATGTTTTGTTAATTAATATTTGATGTATTGTGGTTTGTTCATTATTTTATATGCATTGAGGAGAATGTTTTTCATTTATTTTCAATCACTTTAATTGTGAAATATGGAGTATTATATAAATAAGAAGGTAAAATATTAAATATAATTCATATATACATAACATAACTGTTGCCCATACCATACTTTTCAGGAAAGTTGTTAATAATATATTCTATAATAAAGTTTTACCATTTCTTTGTTATTATATTAATATTGTTCAGTGAAAAATATCAAGTAAAATGATATAAATGTCCACAAATCTCATAATAAAGTTAAATTACGACTAAAATATAATTCTAAGAGATAAGATAAAATAATAATATTTGAGTGCTTTCTTAATTTTTATTATGATATTTTGTATTAACATAAATTTATCAAAATATATATATATATATATCATTAACTAAGCCATCTTATTCTTGTCGTCGCAATTTGACTACAAAAGAAAACAATCCAATAAAAGTCAAAACAAATGTGTTTATGATTTTGTTATTTTATTCAGAAACAGGTAGACGAAAATTTTGAAGTTGGAAAAGGGCAGCCATTTAGTTTGGAGAGATTTGTACTGCATACACAAAAACGTTCGATGTTATCTTAATTACAGATTACTTAGGAATTTAATATTTTTATATTATTTTTTTTATATTTCTATACGTAAAGCTCACATATTAGTTGATGTGTTAAATTTTTAATGACTAATATATGAACTATACGTGTGAAAATATTAAAAAGTAATATGAAAATATCAATTTCGATTATTTATGTTTCAATATTTAGAGGTATATTTTTTAGTTTATTTTAAAATTAGAGATATATTTTTATTATAAGAGGGTAAAGTAGTATGATTTCCTTAATTAGTACTACACCCATTACAAAATATGGAATCACTATTACTTTGTTGGAGTCAACTTAAACTATTTTTAAATTCAAAATTAATATAAAATTATTTTAATTTTAACGAATATAGTGATAAATACTATAAATTATCTATAAAGTACTATTAATTATAAGATGTATTATTTCGTTATCTAATATATAAAGTCGAAAAACCGACTTGCTGTAAATAATTTTTTGAAGCTTTTTAGCTTTATTTAAAATGCCCTTTAACTTTTAGGAAATAATTTCTATTTTGTCTTTTTATATTAATTTTTTATCTTTTCATTTAGTCCTTCCAATTTTATAAAATTTTATTTTATCTCATATAATTTACACGCAATACATGTTCCACTTAATATTAATTATTAATAAATCATCTCAATTTTAAATTTACAAATAGTCCAAATTGACTTTTAAAAGTCAAAAAAAATTATAATTTGTAAGGGATAAAATATTATTCTTTGATTATTATATATAGCATCACATCTCTACTAAATTTTTACTTATTATCCAAGATATATTTGAGAATATAAAATTATATATTATTCTTTGATTATTATATATAGCTAATTTTTATTATTTAATATCTAAGATATATTTAAGAATAAAATTATATTTAAAAATACGTAACCTTAAAAATGTATATCTAATTCTAGTTTTAGCATGAGTAATATAGTTTTTATTAATACCCACCGATAGAAAGTTGTTTGATAAAATTATTTTTTTTAGTTTTATTTAATAGAAGTTTATTTTATTTTGGAACAAAAAAAAATAGTGAGACTATTCAAATTCTATTTAACTTCTAATTATTACTAATATGTAACTTACATAATTAGTACTAATAAGTATAGTTAAATATATAATTGAATAGTTATAATGTAACTTATATATATGTGTGTTTGTGTGTGTGTGTGTGTGTGTATATATATATATATATATATATATATATATATATATATATACACACACACATAAGAGATATGCATATGATAAAAAGAGAAGTTACATGAAAGATTTGCACAAATGAACTTTTCTTCTATCTTTTCCATTCTTCTCACAAACAAATAACTACTACAAAGTAGTGTTCAATTGGAATTTTTTGTGAATTGCTATCATGGATTATTCACCAAGACTTGGCATATATCCTTGAGGTATATCGTCTGTAACTTTTAGCAAACCGATCGTGGTGGGGACGATAAAAACTTTAAGGACATGGATCACCCGTGTCACGTCTTCTACAACAATTTTGACTCTACGAAATTACGATTCTAACAATCTTAAGGTTTTTATTGTATTTGTTGGAGTCATGATTTTGGTGAGATGAAAGACAACGCGGTTTTCAAAGATAAGTATCATTTTTCTTATTAATCTATTTTATCCATGGAGTTTAAAGATAATTAGTAATAGTTGATTAAGCTAATTATTTTTATTGATAATTCCTATTAGAAGATGGATTTGTGGAGAATAATGATAGTAAAAAAAAAACTTACAATTTACAAATTTGTAAATGATGTGGAGAAAATGAAGAGTCATCATCGAAAAACACCAAATGTTGATGCCTAGAAATTTTTCTAAATAGATTATGGTGTTATTCGGATTTAATTCCAAAAGGTATGTTTTTTAACGATTGCCTTTATTTTTATAAATGATAGTTGTTTATCATTTTATAAGTATATATACATGAACAAGTATATATGTGATGTATTATATCATGTGTTGATGATATTTGCATGTGTAAGTATTGTTTTGCTAATGATTATATATAATAAATTTATTTGATTATTTTTATTTGATTTGGAGATAATTTGATAATTGTTCATGGTGGAACAAACTTTAACTTGTGCATATTTATTGACTAGTAATATTTTGAGTAGATAACATTGCTAAATGTGTATATGCATGAGTTTTAAGAAAATTATTATTCTTATAAACTAATTGAAATTAATTTATTATTAGTGTTTGTAGTAAAAGTTGTGAAATTTACTTTTCTCTATGTATAACAAATTAGTTGTAAATTTATGTTCTACTTGAACAAAATTATGCATATAAATTTGAGTTAATATTTAGTGTGTAATATTACTTAGTGTATGTATGAATTTTGAATAGATTACTTTGTTTGTGGATAATAAATTAATTATCAACTAATAGTTAGAAGAGATATTGTAGAAGTAGATTTGGTTGAGTAAATCTTGTATACAATATGATTTTGATGTTGATAAAACACTTAGAAATGATATTCGTAATGTTTTGGGATAATCATAATTGATATATATATATATATATATATATATATATATATATATATATATTTATTTATTTTTATGTGTACTTCTTGTCCAAGAAGTAGTAAATTTTAATGTGATTATATGAATTTTGTATATTCTAATTGAGATAAATATTTTATTTTTTGAATTTTTATAAATATAGTGAAGTTTAAGTTTTTCATATTAGTATGAGAATTGTCTTGAATTCTATATTGTAAATGTCAAAAGATATATTGTTTATGATATTTCCTATCCAAGTTGAGACAAGAAAATACTTGAGGATATACTAATTCATGTGTGTGAATTTTATTTGCTTTCTACATAAATTAATTTTGTGTGATAAATTAATTTCTTTGAAAGTAAATATAAATTTTATATTTTATATGCAAATAAATTTGTGCAATATGATGAGTTGTGATATAATTTGTATATAATGAATTTTATATTATTTACATAGAGTCAAGTGTTACGTGTTGGTATATTTGGAAAAAAAAAATTACATGTATAATTTTAAGTTCTCATGTTAAATAATTTTTGGATTTGAGATTTTATGTCATTCAGAAAATAATAGCTTGTTTTCTTATGTGGGGGTATTCTAAAAGATTCTTATGTTGAAGCAATCTTTATATGAATTACTAATACATAAAATGTATATATAAGAGCTTATTTTTTGTTATGAGAAGTGTTCCTTAATATTCTTATGTGGAAGTAATATTTATGGAAACATTGTCACATAAAATGTTAATTTATCTAAAATTTATTTTATGTAGTGAACATAATATTGTGAAGTGAAATTATTCAATGAGATTTCAATTATTTAAAAGTGTGGGGGTGATTCTTTAAGATTTTTATTTATAGACTAAATTTGGCATTTGAACTATTTGGAGCATAATTTTATTTATGTCAGAAATAGTAAGGCTTATGGATTTCTTGTTGCGAAATTCAATTTGATTGTGTAGTTCTATGAAATGAAAGTATTTGAAACACAAACTTTTGAATAATATTGATGTGTAAACTTATTTCACTTAATTAATTATCTATGGTTCTACAAAGTTATAAACTGAACCTAAAAAGAGCAATATTGATTTGGTGAAGGAAATAAATATAATAATTTGGTAAATAAAATACCTATTTTATTAGCCTAAATATGATCCAAAATATTTATTGTGATTTAGTTCAATAGTGAGATTGAAACTAATTTATAAATATTAAAGTGGATACATATTAGGTGATAATATATGCATATTTACCTTGAGATTCTATTAGATATAGAATTATTTATATGTTTACACTAACAATATAATTGTATAAACTATAATGTGATAGTTTTTATGTATATTAATGACATGTTTGGTCATTTTACATAGTATTGTTAACGTAAACGAGTATAAGACATATATTTTTGTCTTTATGTTGAAAGACTTGTAAAATAAATATTATCTTATTATCATGTAAAAAAATAGTGATGATTTCAACTAAACCAGTTTAATTGTATTGAGGGGCTATACTGAACTAAGTTTGATAACCTTGAGATTGAAGAATTTAATAATTCTTTAATAGTGGTGGTACACTGGAAGTTAATTCTGATATAGCTATTGTAAATCTGAAGTACACATGCGCTAGTGGGAGCCTTGTGTTTGATATGCAATGCACTAGATCAGATATTACATACAGTTTTAAACTTAGTATGCTAATGATTTACATTGGTTTTTATTAGATTTCTCAATGTTTTAATAGATCACATAAATGTCACTTATATTTTAGTGAGAAAAATTATAAATTTACAAGTAGGTGAATTTTCACCCAATCTTGGGTATTGTTTCTTAGATGAGAAAGAAACAAATGAGTATTTCCTATTTTACAATATGAATCTAATGTTATTAATCTTTATAGTTGGTTGTGCTCTTGATTAATTAAGTAAGAAAATATTCACAAGTAGGTGAAAATATTCTTATATTTCCACAAGTAGGTGGATATATTATTACTCTTTGTGAATGGTATAATTTACTTGGAGTGGCAAGTAATACTATTGCTTTATATGATGTAGAAAGCAATTGGAATCGAAATTTGTTGTTGAAACATCAAATTGTGGTCACTTCCAAAATTATTTTATTCATTATATTGTGATAATGAAATTATTTTTGTATAGAGCATATGAAATTACCTTTAAAGGTAAGACTTTACATGTTGGTTATAAACATATTTATGTTAGACAATTGATACAAGAATGTATCATAATTTTTGTCTATGAGGAAGCCAAGTGACGACTTGACATATCTTTTTACTAAGACTTTACCGAAAGCTTAGTAAGTTTAACTATTAGTGATATGGAACTTAAACCACTTTGAGACAAGGGTGATGGGAACCCAACCTATTCCTAGGTTAGCCCTAGTTTATAGGTTCAATGGGAAAAATAAGTCATAGTTGTTGACTGTGTTACTATCGATGTGGTTCCATATGTAGTTTAAGATAGTAACGTCTGTTGTACGATCGAGGCTGAGTTATACTCTTAACAAAGTAGTTGTGTTCTTAGCAACAGAAACACACGTGAAACACTTTGCCTATATGAACTAGAAGTGGAGCCGCTTCTTATAGAGGGTTGTGGTTTACTCTCTTAGAGGTTCATGAAACAGGGTATTGCGTATGGCCATATTAGCGCAAAGCAATTGAGAATACTCACCGTGGTAGGAGGATTTTGTGTGTGTGTAACAATTCCGGTCATATCATATAGAAGTAGAGGTTCAATCTACGGACACCTTCAACTTCGATGTGACTTTGAGTTGTTTACACTAAGGGAAGGTTCAATGTTCGTCACACCTTCTTTTATGCACACATGCCTTGGAGTTGTTTGATAAAAAGTTTGGATGAAAAATAGTTTTTCCAAAGAAGTGGGGGATTGATAGAAAGTTGTTTGATAAAACTATTTTCTTTAGTTTCATTTAATAGAAGTTTATTTTATTTTGGAACAAAAGAAAAATAGTGAGACTATTCAAATTCTATTTAACTTCTAATTATTACTAATATGTAACTTACATAATTAGTACTAATAAGTATAGTTAAATATATAATTGAATAGTTATAATGTAACTTATATATATGTGTTTTGTGTATATATGGATATATATATATATATATATATATATATATATATATATATATATATATATATATATATATAGAGATATGCATATGATAAAAAAGAAGTTACATGGAAGATTTACACAAATGAACTTTTCTTCTATCTTCTCCATTCTTCTTACAAACAAATAACTACTACAAAGTAGTGTTAAATTGGAATTTTTTGTGAATTGCTATCACGGATTATTCACCAAGGCTTGACATATATCTTGGAGGTATATCGTCTGTAACTCTTAGCAAACTGATCGTGGTGGGGACGATAAAAACCTTAAGGACAGGGATCACCCGTGTCACGTCTTCTACAACAATTTTGACTCTACGAAACTACGATTCTAACACCCACCGTATACGACTGACCAAAATACCAAATGTAGTTACTCCTAAATGACTTCAGTCTAACAAAAATTCCATTTTTCCCTCTCATGGAATGTTAATCCAATGTACGTACTATACAAGACGTGTCGTAGTGTACTTTCTAACGAATAAAACATCACAAGTTGCAATATTTATTTTCTTAATTTTTTATTTTTAAAATTATTTTTCATATAATATTTCACATGAAAACGTTAATATAAATACTTGTATGTTAGTTTATTTTAATAAGGCTTAGCATACTATTTTTTGAGTAGGGGTCGGTGGGGGTGAACATGGAACAGTTTGCGGCGGTTACGAACAAAAATTGCACATGAAACTGCTTTAATGTGATTGCCTAAATTAAAAATCATAACATGAAATAACTTGGATTAGTGCGTTGCGGTTTTAAATAGTGTAGTTTCAACTTGAAAACCAATATAAAAAAATGTTGGGAGAGTGCATATTTTGATTTGATGTTTAAATGTAAATGCTCATGATTATATGTAAAGTCCTTCAAGAAATATATGTACAAGGACTTAGTGATAGATTAAATTTGTTAGGTTGATCTACATCTTGAAATGTAATAGATAGGCTTCAACAAGAATCGTAGTGTATCAAGCTGCTCAAGATTACAGAAGCCAAGGCAGAAACGTAGAGCTCAGAGGATCGTAGTGTGCCTGCCTTGAAGGACCTCTTCGGGAATCGTAGAGTGGTCCCAACGTTTGTCGAACCAACTCAGAGATCGTAGTGTGCTCTTAGAAACGTAGAGCTTGTAATAATAAGCAAGCGAAGATCGTAGTGTGCATGTCTTTTAAGAGAAATTGTAGTGCTCTTGTTTGATAGCATCAGACCAAGCACCAAGGTGACAAGACACCACGATCTGGATCGTAGAGTATCATCTACCTTGTGTTAGAAGCATCGAGCCCTACCTTTTGTTTGGAGACAAACTCCAACAAATGTGGAATGGGTTTTAAACGTTGAAGTCCTCACCAGTCCCAACGGTACAAAAGATATCCTTAGTATATACCAAAAGAAACGTATTCAAGAAGCTAAGGAAAGGACCATAGGAAAACACCTTTTCAGGTGTTAGGTGAGAAAGCAGTCTGCTGTGTCAGTGGGCCATGATGCAATTCAGAAGATGTACAGAAAAGGCTCCATCAAAGATCAGAAATGTCATACGCATTTAATGCTTCAACAAATGGCTTCAACGGATAGATTTCAAGGATCACATATATGCAAAACATATGCAGATGAGAGAAATAAGCAAGCAATGAACAAAACGTACAAGAACTCTCAACGCTCAACTTTACGATCTGAGAAAAAGAGAAAGCTTGCTCAGCTACTCAGTTCTTTCGAATAAGTTCTTAAATAGCAACCGAGTAGCACCAATCAAGAACTCAACAACTACCAATCAACTGAAGTAAGAGTTCTAAACCAGAAGGACTTGAAGAGTTCTAAGTGAACTGTGAAGAGCCAAGTCTGCTGGACTTGAAGAGTTCAAGAGTGAACTAAGAAGTGCCTAGACTGCTGGTCTAGAAGGAATCTGCGAGATTCAGAAAGTGTAAAAGACATCCTTAGTGGATTTCTTACTCGAGGAGTAGAAGAGTGGACTAAGAGCTTTAAGTGCTCTGAACCACTTAAAACGACTGTATCTATTACATTCTTGCTATAACTGATATATCTGCCATAACTGTTATAACTGCCTCACTCTCATTAATTCACTATCTTAAGGGAGATTAAAACAAATAATAATTCCGCTGTGTTTTAATCATTATCAACTAACAAGTTAAAATGAAAAGATTTTTTAAATATCTATTCAACCCCCCCTTCTAGATAACTATTGTGCCTCCGGGAACTAACAATTGGTATCAAAGCAGGTTCTATTATATACCCTATAAAGCTTAAGTAGATCTAATGGCACACTTACCAAGCGAATCAAGAACTGGAGGAGGCAGCAAGCCACCAATGTGCAACAAAGATAAATTCGCAACTGGAAAGTTCCGATGCAAGCATACATGGACTCAATAGATGAAGATCTATTTGAGACTGTTCAAAATGGGCCCTACATTCCAACAAAGCTTGCACCAACTATAGATGACCCAAACAGAATACAAATTAAAGTCAAAGAAGTAAGAGAAAACAAACAATCTCTCCTGACACAGCAGTATGAAATGTTCGCTCATGTTCAAGGAGAAAACATTACTGCCACCTACAAGAGATTCAACGTTCCGCTCAACTCTCTACGAGCTTATGGAAAGATCTATCCAAATAAAGATCTAATCATAAAGTTCATGAGAGCCTTACCAAGCAGGTGGGATGCCAAAACCACTGTTATTAGAGAGTCAAAGAATCTCCATGAGATGACTGTTCAACAGCTATATGGTAACCTTCTCACATACGAACTGGAACTGACTCAACTAGCAGAAACTCTGTCAGAAGGAAGAAAGAAGGATAATGGTGTTGCTCTCAAAGCAACTGAAAGTACCTCCAAGGTCAACACTGAAATTGACTCGGACTATGATGAAGACGATGATGAAGACTTTGCAATGCTGGTAAAAAGACTCAGAAGGTTTATGCGTCAAGGCAAAACCAACAAACGAAAGAAGATCAGCAACTACAGCAGCCAGAAGCAAATGAATGATCTATGCTACAACTGCAAGAAGCCTGGCCACTTCATTGCCAATTGCAACAAACCTCTCAAAGAAGAGCTAAAGAAGAAATCACATCCAAAGAAGGAATATAAAGGCAACAAAAGGCCTAAGAAGAGAGACAAAGGCCTTGTAGCTGGAGGATCGTGGAGTGACTCAGACAATGACTCAACTCCTGAATATTGAGATGATAAAGATCCCCAAATGGCAAATCTTTGCCTAATGGCCAAAAGTGCAAAAGATAAACAGAACTCCAACATACATGAAGTAAGTATAGATGAGGTATTTGACTTCAACTCTCCTGATGTAGATATTGATGATTTAAGAACTGCACTGCATGGCATAACATCTGATCTGCATCAATACATGAAATGGTTTAGAGTTATGTCTAAGGACCATTCACTTCTTCAAGAGGAGAAAAAGAAAGTTCAAGAAGAACTGGAAACAACCCTTCTAAGCACTAACTCTCTCTCTAAGCTTGAGGCTAAGAATGAGCTCTTAAAACAGACCAATGAGCTCAATGCATAAAGAGAGTCCAGTCTAACCTCTAAAATTGAGGAACTAGAAAAGACTATCTCTATATGGAATAAATTCTCATCATCCATGGACTCCCTACTCTCTAGTCAGAGAAGTGCATCTGGCAGAACAGGCTTAGGCTTTGGGGGATCCATCTCAGAGCCATGTGTGGAAAAGATAAAGGAAACTAGCACTAGTAATGCTTCAAGTTTTAGTAGAGGCATTACATTTGTGAAATCCTCACAGAAGGAAGAACCAGCCCAACCGTGTTACACTAATTCAATCCATACTCCAAGTAGTAAAGGATCTCATGTTGGCCTGGGCTTCATAAAAGAGAAGAGTAACCCATCCACTACTCACCAACCTCGAAGGATCGTAGAGTCAAGTAAGACCAACTCTACGGATCAACTGGAAAGGTACAGTAGAGGTAAGGTACACTCCTCATAATTCATGAAACCCAAGGACACGTGGAAGAAGGAAAATTAGTTTAACAGAAGGATGACTAAAGAACTACACAAGTCCAAATGGAGGATGAATTATCACACACACAGAGGCATGCATCATACTAGATGTTTTGTGTGCAATAAAGTTGGTCACAAGGCTGCAAAGTGCTATTATAATTCAATGTATGTAAGACCCAAGATCAAGCAGATTTGGGTCCCCAAGGGCACTAACAAAGTAGGACCCATGCAAATATGGGTACCAAAATGAAGGTTTAATGTTATCACAGGAAAAGAGCTCCACGATCACGACCTAGTATCTGGACAGTGGATGCTCAAGGCACATGACTGGGAATAAAGCCCTTCTGTCTAACTATATAGAGAAGGAGGGTCCCTCAGTCATCTTTGGAGACAATGGCTCTGGCAAGATAAGAGGATATGGCTCAGCTGGAAATGGTGCAGTGTTCTTCAGTAAAGTGGCCTATGTGGAAGGACTACAACACAATCTTTTGAGCATTAGTCAACTCTGCGACAAGGGCCATCAAGTAACATTCCTCAACAATCAGTGTCAAGTTAGAGATTTGAAGACATCTACTGTAAAGCTAACCGAAACAAGAGAAGGAAATTTCTACACAGTAAATCTTGGACAACTGAGCTCAGACGAGACAATATGCTTTCTGGCTAAAGCATCTGAAGAAATGAGATGGTTATGGCATATAAGACTGTCTCATCTAAACTTTAAAAGCATGTCCAAACTGGCCTCAAAAGATCTTGTTGCAAGCATACCCAAGTTCAGCTTCGTCAAAGAAAGACCATGCAATGCCTGTCAGCTTGAAAAGCAAACCAGAAGCTCATTCAAGAGCAAAACAACCAACTCAATCGACAAGCCCCTGCAGTTGCTCTACATGGATCTATTTAGGCTAATTCCAACAACAAGTCTCGGAGGGAAAAGATACTCACTAGTTATAGTCGACGACTACACCAGGTTCATATGGGTATTCTTTCTAACCTCAAAGGATGAAACAAGCTCCCAACTGATCAAGATGTTCAGGCTGGTGATGAACGAGAAAGGAGAGAAAATCAAGGCTATAAGGAGTGATCATGGTAGAGAATTTATCTTCTTTGAAATGGACCAATTCTGCACAGACAATGACATCAGTCATAACTTCTCAGCTCCATGAACTCCTCAACAAAATGGAGTAGCTAAGAGAAAGAACAGAACATTGATAGAGGCTGGAAGAACTCTACTTGCAGCAGCCCATCTACCTGAATACTTCTGGGCAGAATCTGTCAACACTGCATGCTACACGCATAAAAGATCACTGATACACTCTACGATCAAGAAAACACCCTACGAACTGTGGAAAGGAAGAAAGCCAAGTGTCAGCTACTTTCATGTATTCGGCTGTGCATGCTACATTCTCAATAATGGAAATTAGTACTTGACAAAGTTTCAACCCAAGTCAGATGAAGGAATCTTTCTTGGATATGCGACAGACAGTAAAGCCTACAAAGTGTTCAACAAGAAGACACTGAGTGTTGAAGTCTCGATTCATATCATCTTTGATGAAACAGACTTGGACAAAACGAAGGCCTCAAGACACTACTAATCGAGCGCTTCGGACACTACTGAGCGAGGTTGTCGAGCTCAACACTACGACCGTAGTGCCAGATAGTGAAATCATTGAGCAAGGAAATGAGATCGTAGAGAGGCCTATGCAAGAAAACGAACCTCTACACCAAGAAGAAGAAATAGATCTTGAAGACCTAAGACAAGAAGGCATCAAGACAGATGTTCCAACGGGAAATAGATGGGCTAGAGATCACACTCAAGATTTAATCATTGGAGATTCTAGTGTAAGAGTCAAAACAAGAGCTACCACCCAAAATGAATGTTTTTATATAAGCTTCCTGTCACAAATAGAACCTAAGAAGATAGAGGATGCTATGGAAGACTCCAGCTGGATAGAAGCCATGCAGGAAGAACTTAATCAATTTGAAAGAAGCAAAGTATGGAGATTAGTGCCAAGACCAAAAAGTCATCCTATCATTGGAAACAAGTGGGTCTTCAGAAACAAGATGGATGAAAATGGAGTATTAACCAGGAATAAGGCTAGACTAGTGGCCAAGGGTTACTCTCAGGAAGAAGACATTGACTATGATGAGATATTTGCACCTGTTTCCAGATTAGAAGCCATCAGAATCTTCCTTGCCTTTGCTGCTCACATGAAATTCAAGGTCTTCCAGATGGATGTCAAAAGTGCATTCTTGAACGGAGAACTTCAAGAAGAAGTCTATGTAGAAAAACCTCCAGGTTTCATCAATCCATCTCTTTCTAAGTATGTTTATAGATTAGACAAAGCCTTATATGGTCTTAAACAAACACCTAGAGCATTGTATGAAACACTGACAAACTTTCTTATTGAAAATGGGTTCACTAGAGGTAGAGTAGATACCACACTATTTCTTAGAAGGCATAAAGACAAAGTCTTATTAGTTCAAATATATGTTGATGATATTATTTTTGGTTCTGCTGACAAAAAGTTATGCAAGAGATTCTCAAAGCTTATGCAGAGCAAGTTTGAAATGAGCATGATGGGTGAGCTGAATTTCTTCCTTGGACTACAAGTAAAGCAGACTTATGAAGGAATCTTCATAAACTAAGCCAAGTACATCAAAGACTTACTTAAGAAGTATGGCATGGAATCAGCCTCTCCCATGAAAACCTCAATTGCTCCTACAACCAAGCTTGACAAAGATGAAAAAGGTAAAAGTATTGATATAACTCAATACAGAGGTATGATAGGCTCTCTTCTATATCTAACTGCCAATAGACCAGGACATAATGTTCGCAACATGCATATGTGCTAGATTTCAGGCTAATCCTAAAGAATCACATTTAACTGCTGTAAAGAGGATTTTCAGGTATCTCAAGGGTACACCTCACTTAGGGCTTTGGTATCCCAAGGAGTCCTCATTTGAACTAACAGGATACACAGATGTTGATTTTGCAGGCTACAAAATAGATAGAAAGAGTACCAGTGGCACCTATCAATTGCTAGGAAACAGACTTGTGTCCTGGTTTAGCAAGATGCAAAACTCGATTATCTCACTTCAACCGGTGGTTTAATACATTATTCTTTGGCAACTCATCGTGCTTAAGATCCTATGGATGA
The DNA here is from genome assembly GCA_020205615.1 of Panax quinquefolius. NCBI lineage: Eukaryota > Viridiplantae > Streptophyta > Magnoliopsida > Apiales > Araliaceae > Panax > Panax quinquefolius. The sequence continues at coordinate 52,155,957 of CM035169.1, read as the reverse complement.
AAAATCAGCTAGCTGATTATGGGTATGATTTCAAATCCATACCCATTCATTGTGATAACATAAGTGCCATATCAATAACTCATAATCCTGTCATGCATTCTAGGACTAAGCATATAGAAATAAGGTATCACTTCATTAGGGATCATGTGCAAAATGGAACTATATCTTTATAATATATCCCTACTGAAAATCAACTTGTTGATGTCTTTACAAAGCCTCTAGATGAATCCAGGTTTAACAAGTTAATAAGTGAACTAGGCATGCTTAATCTACAACCATGAAATATATGCTCTAGTCCGTGCTAACCATACAGATATAAAGGCTATGTTCAAAATCGTAGACATGATCAAAGGAAGTCCACGATCGCAAAGCTGCAGTGACATCAAAGACAACGATCGTAGTACAGACTCAACGATCGTAGTATAGACTCAACGATAGTAGAGTTCCATCAACAAAACAAGGGAGCATCATATGATGATAAAGTTCAAAACAAAGCAATCCCTCTGATAAGCGTCTTAGGAACAAACCTAACCCTTGATTCACTCTATGAGGTTGGCCCTTCCTGAGTTACCTTAAAAGAATGCTAAGTCAAAAACTCATCATAAGGATCTGGACAGACTCGACGATCGCATTCGTATACGGCGATTCTTTGGCGAAAGCGCACTAGATGATTGCGATCCGCACTCGGACGATGGCATTTCGAACCACGACGATTCTTTGGCGCGACACGGCGATTCTTTGAAAGCAAAAACGAAGAGTCTTTGAAAGCGAGAACACAACGAATGTAATAGTTCGAACCACGATGATTGTAGTCCAGACTCGACGAAGGTAGAGCAGACTCAACAATCACAAAGGCCACCTCAACGATCATAGTTCTCCCTAAGGACACATTAGCTCAGAAGGAGCTAAAGGGAAAATCAGTATAATCCTCCTCAGTTAATGAAGGAGAGTCCATCAACCTAAACAGATGGATGACCCAGTAACTATTTGAAAATTGGAAAAGGAATCTAACAAAAAATATTCGTATGATGTCTGAGCCCAGTGGAAGAACTAGTGATCTAAAGGAATCAGGGATTCCAGGAAACATGTCAGTCGTCAAAGAGACTGAAGAAGAAGAGGAAGAGATCAACAAGGGAGAACCCTCTGCCCTTATTAGAAAAAGCAAGGGCAAGAAAAAGCTAAAGACTAAGATGGTAGAAGAACCTCAGGGGTCTACCACTAATATACCTATAGAATCTTCGAACATTGAGACTCTGAGAATTCTAAGGAGAAAAGAACAGCTGGCTGAGGCAGATGAAGATAGAGCTACCATATCACAACTGCTGAAGAAGAACAAAATCAGTCACAAGTCCAAGAGGCCATCTGTCTCTTCGATCGTCGAGTCTCTATCGATCGTAGAGACCAGACTGAACACCTCAAGCAAGGAAGTTGTTGCACCAGATGGTCTGAATGATCTACAGGATAGAGCTGAAGCTAAAGAAAGTCCTGAGGCTGTGGCTCAGCCTAGAAAACCAAGACGAAAAAAATTGGTTAAGAAGTACATACTGGTCAATGAAGGAGTACTCAAAGAGGAAGACAAAAAGATGGCTGCTAAAAAGGAACTTTCCAAAGAAAGCCAAAAGGACATAGCTCAAGCTGAGGGGGAGATACCTGAAGTTCTCACCTTAGAAAATGCTCAAGCTGAGGGGGAGATTCCTGAAGTTCTCACCTTGAAAAATGCTTCAGTTGAGAGGGAGCTACTAGTCCTGCAGATGGATGATCATGTTGAGGGGGAGCCTCATGATATCCCCATGACAGAAGAAGCTGTTCCTACAGAAAATGAGGGAGAGCCTGAGCAAGAAAGTTAAAAGGAAGTCATTGACATAGTAAAATCCTCAAAAAGAGATGGAGAAGAAAAAGAAGACAAAGATGATGATGAACTTGAGATCACAGGTGTGGGCCGTGATGGGTATAGAAGTTATCTCTATAATCAGCTATTCTCCTATCTTCCCATGATGCCTTTTCATCAAGCTCAAATTTTGAACTCCTGGAGTCACATGTTTTGGAGCTTCAAAGAATATCCAGCCATCTCTGTGCTAGCTCATGGATATCCAGGCAACGTCAACTTTGCCAAAAAGCTGATCACAAATGGTCCCTCCTCAAGAATGGTGCATGCGGTATTAACTATCCCAATCCCTTTTAGAGTGAATCACTATCCACTATCTTTTTCCAGCCAATTTTATGAATTTCCAAGCTGGTTGGAAGTGGTTCTAAATCCACCAAGTTAATCCCCGATTCTGAAATCCCAAAATTACATGGCGATGAACCAAACGTGCCAAACTTCATATTGATCCAAACTCCCATCATCCCTATGATTACTGACTCTAGCATCATCGTAGAGTCCCAAGCTCAAATCATAGAGCCACCCTCTTCAGACACCCAAACAAAGTCCCCTTCATCATATATTCCCTCTTCATCCAACAATGAATACTTCAACCTTGATCTTGCCCTCTACTCCCTGCAAGATTAATAGAAGAAAATATCCCCTCCTTTAAACAATCCACAACTCAGCAAACTCCTGTCAGATTTGCCTACCAAAGCCGAGTTAACAGAAGTGTCCAAGAAAGTAATCAAGGACATCGATGATAACCTTGAAGCTCACACAGAACTCATTCATCTTAGACTGACAAAAATGATCAATGCTACAAATAGTCTGCCAAGCACCCTAAACTCTAAACTTACAAAAAAGCTGAGGGAGATCATCAAGGAAATGGTTAAGAGCATAAAGGACAGGGATGATATTCACTTTCTAGTAGCTAAAAGACACAGAGATGCAGTTCTTGCCTTACAAACAACTCAAAATGCCCATAATAAACTTATGTTGGAAAGCATCATCAATCTGCGAACTGCCGTAAAAGAATTCCAACAATTCTACGTCAACCAAGGACAACAGACTGACAATGTTCTAACTGTCCTCCAAAATAGGGAAGCTCGATCTGACGCTCTGATCAAGGAAAATTGCGAGGACATTGCTCAAACGCAAAGCTAACTCAATGAGCTCGTTCAAGGAGTAACTCGACTATCCGAAAACATTCGAACCCTTGATGCTGACATAAAGGGGGAAAATAAAGGGAAAGGAGTTCAAGGAGGCAAGGGCAGGGGCAGAGGATAATTCCAAACTCAAGCTTCAAGGAGTCCTCCTATAAGGCAATTCCAACAGACTCCACGATCCAGCCATCAGACTCAACGATCTGATCAACAGTTAGTTTTAATGGCTCAACCAATAAGGAGTCTAGGGCCAACTTCAAGCTCACAGAATGTGACCACAACAGGCCTGAGAATGCCAATTGGAGATCCTGCATTCATGAATAGGCATGATCATAATCCTAGGCTAAGCCCAAGTGAGCTGGAAGATATAGCCTGAAGAGATGAAGCAAGCAGGAAAAGAAGGGCTGAGGAGTATGCTAATCGTCCACGCAAAAGAGCAAAGAAATAGAGATAAGTGAAAGTTTAAATTCTTATTGATGTAAAGCTAAATTGTAATATTCTTCGAACATCAATAAATTCATGCTTATTCTCTAGAAATTTTAGTTGCTCACTGAAATACTAAGTCATGTTTACTTTCCTGCAAATGCATCTAGAAACTAATAATCATGACAATAAATCTCCTTGGTTGTGTCAACACCAAATAGGGGGAGATTGTTGGGAGAGTGCATATTTTGATTTGATGTTTAAATGTAAATGCTCATGATTATATGTAAATTCCTTCAAGAGATATATGTATAAGAACTTAGTGATAGATCAAATGTGTTAGGTTGATCTACATCTTGAAATGTAATAGATAGGCTTCAACAAGAATCGTAGTGTATCAAGCTGCTCAAGATTACAGAAGCCAAGGCAGAAACATAAAGCTCAGAGGATCGTAGTGTGCCTGCCTTGAAGGACCTCTTCGGGAATCGTAGAGTGGTCCCAACGTTTGTCGAACCAACTCAGAGATCAGAGTGTGCTCTTGGAAATGTAGAGCTTGTAATAACAAACAAGTGAAGATCGTAGTGTGCAAGTCTTTTAAGAGAAATTGTAGTGCTCTTGTTTGATAACATCAGACCAAGCACCAAGATCTGGATTGTAGAGTATCATTTGCCTTGTGTCAGAACCATCGAGCCCTACCTATTGTTTGGAGAAAAACTCCAACAAATGTGGAATGGATTTTAAACGTTGAAGTCCTCACCAGTCCCAACGGTACAAAAGATATCCTTAGTATATAACAAAAGAAACATATTCAAGAATCTAAGGAAAGGACCATAGGACAGAGGAAAACACCTTTTCAGGTGTTAGGTGAGAAAGCAGTCTGCTGTGTCAATGAGCCAGGATGCAATTCAGAAGATGTGCAGAAATGTCTCCATCAAAGATCAGAAATGTCAAACGCATTTAATGCTTCAACAAATGGCTTCAATGGATAGATTTCAAGGATCACATATATGCAAAACATATGCAGATGAGAGAACTAAGAAAGCATTGAACAAAACATACAAGAACTCTCAACGCTCAACTCTACGATATGAGAAAAAGAAAAAGCTTGCTCAGCTACTCAGTTCTTTCGAACAAGTTCTTAAACAGCAACTGAGTAGCACCAATCAAGAACTCAACAACTACCAATCAACTTAAGTAAGAGTTTCAAGTCAGAAGGACTTGAAGAGTTCTAAGTGAACTGTGAAGATCCAAGTCTACTAGACTTGAAAAGTTCAAGAGTGAACTAAGAAGTGACTAGACTGCTGGTCTAGAAGGAATCTGTGAAATTCAGAAAGTGTAAAATACATCCTTAGTGGATTTCCTACTCGAGGAGTAGAAGAGTGGACTAGGAGCTTTAAGTGCTCTGAACAACTTAAAATGACTGTGTCTATTACATTCTAGCTATAACTGCTATATCTGCCATAACTGCTATAACTGTCTCACTCATTAATTCACTATCTTAAGGGAGATTAAAACAAATAATAATTCCGCTGTGTTTTAATCATTATTAACTAACAAGTTAAAATGAACAAATTTTTTAAATATCTATTCAACCCCCATTCTAGATAACTATTGTGCCTCCGGGAACTAACAAAAAATAAATAACACATGTCATACTTTTTAAATTTCAAGTATTGTTTACTTGTTAATTTTTGCAATTTTTACGTGCGATTTTGGTTGCGAAATCAGTTCCCGCTCTCCCCTAGGGGTTGATTTCTTGTTCTATTCCATTCTTAAGTCTTTTTTTAGTGAAATAAATATCGTGATTTTAATATTTTTCAACGAAATCATTACACATCTTATTTTATTTCCTTTTTATCCCTCATTCTTTTATCCCAAACAAATTGTATACTCTTGTTAGCTTTTAATTTCACAATTGTGTTAGTTTCTTTTTTCAAATAGTAACAATATGGGAATAAATTATATAAGACGTGCTTTAGTAAAACTTCAAAATTTAGCAGTCGTTAAAAAATATTAAAGACAAGTTTTCTTTTAGTTTCTCATAGTTCCCTCTGAAGTCTGAACCCTTTACTCGTACTATCTCCCTCTTTATGTTAAGAACTCTGTTTGCTTAGTAAATACAATAGAAATTGGAGAATGTTATCTTATTTAATTACCCAACTTTATTGGCTATATATATATATCCTTACAATAATAAAAGAGAGAGAAATATGCATCCCACGTTTTATAAATCTATTAACGTGGTAAATGACTCTGAATAAATCAAAACAAATAACTTATCCCTAAATAATAATGATTATTCAAACCACTAAGCAACTAATAGAAACAAACTCTGAAGACTCGATAACAACTTCAACATCCTCCCTTAAATTGAATGCCAATTTCATTCAGTTTATACTTGGATTTGTGCAGACCCCCAAATGACTTCTCAGCTTTACGAACATATCAAGCTTTATTGGCTTGGTCATTATGTCTGCAACCTATTCTTGAGTATGACAATGGACCAGCCTTACAACTTCATCTCTAGTAAGCTCACGAAGAAAATGAAATCTGACATCTATATGCTTGCTTCGACCATGTAATACAGGATTCTTCAAAAGTTCAATAGCTGAGCTGCTATCACAAAAGATTGGTGTACCACTACTTTGAACATGATTAAAACCATCCAAAATCCTTCTTACCCAAACTGCTTGACAAGCACATGAAGCTGTAGTAACAAACTCAGCTTTAGTGGTAGACAATGTGACTATTTGTTGTTTCTTCGATGACCAAGAAACAGCTCCTGAGCTCATTAAAAACACATAACCTGAAGTACTCTTTTTGTCATCTAAATCTACAACATAGTCACTATTTGTATAGACAACCAACTTCTCATCTCCGCCCTTTTTATATAGTATCCCAAAATTAGAAATCCTTTTCAAGTACCTCAACACTCTCTTGGCTGCCTGAAGATGAAGCTATGTGGGACGATCCATATACCTACTAAGAAGACTCACCACAAACATAATGTCGGGTTGAGTAGCAGTCAAATACATTAGACTGCCTACTATTTTCTTGTAACGACTACTATCCACCCTCACTCCATTCTCATCTCTCATGAGTTTACAACCTGGAACAATTGGATTATGAACTGAATTGCATTTATCCATATTAAACCTTTTCAACACCTCATGCGTATACTTCCTTTGACATATGAAAATATCCTCTGATCTTTGCATCACTTCTATACCAAGGAAATATCTCATTTTCCAAGATCTGTCATGTCGAACTCACTCATCATAGAATTTTTAAATTTGATAGACATATGCTCATCATTGCCCGTAAAAATCAAGTCATCAACATAGAGACAGACAATTAGAATTTTACCTCCTTCTCCCATTTTGATAAACAAAGTGTGCTTATAAGGACACCTCTTGAAACCTTCTTTAGTAAAATAAGACTCTATCCGACTATACCAAGCTCGTGGAGCTTGTTTTTGTCCGTATAGAGCCTTCTTTAACTTGTACACTTTTTGTTCATCATCTTTCCTCTCATAACCAGGAGGTTGCTCGATAAAAACCTCTTCACTTAGTTCTCCATGAAGGAAGGCTAACTTTACATCTAGCTAAAAAATCGTCCACCTTTTCTGAGCTGCAAGAGAAACTACCAATCGAACTGTCTCCAAACGTGCTATAAGTGAAAAAACCTCAGTGTAGCCCACGCCATGCTTTTGGGTGTAACCCTTTGCAACCAAACGTGCTTTGTACTTCTCCATCTTACCATTTTCATTGAGTTTGGTCTTATACACCCATTTCACACCAACCTTCTTTGCCCCAATAGGCAAATTCATCAATTCCCAAGTATCATTTCTCTCTATAGCTTTAATCTCCACATCCATCGTTGTTCTCCACTTTGCATCTCTTACTGCCTCTTCGAATAGAATTGGATCATTGGCTGCAAACAAGACTAAATTTGTCATATCTTCTTCCTCAGATAAACCTTCTCCACTGACATATTCCTTCATCCAACTTGGTTGCCTTCTCTGCCTTTGTTCACGAGATTCAAATGAAGGATCTTCACTTGTGCTAGATGAATTTCCTTCACCTGACCCATTCGAGCCATCAATTTAAGCATCATCTCCATTTACAGCACCTGTATCATCTCTGTTTCTAGCATCTGCATCTAGTTCTTTGTCATTGTCATTGTCGCCTAAATCTAAGTCAGCCAAAATAGCTTCCTCATGACTTTTGTCCTAATCCCATCTGTTGTCTTCTTCAAACACCACATCTCTACTTACTATAATCTTTTGAGAAATGGGATCATATAACATGTATGCCTTTGACTCCTCACTAACTCCAAGTAAAACACATCTTATACTCTTGTCATCAAGCTTTGTCCTCTTGCAATCAGGAATATGTACACGAGATACACACCCAAACACCCTGAAGTGAACCACAGATGGTTTGAATCCGTTTCGAGCTTCTTCTAGAGTTTTGTTCTTCACTGCAAGAGTTGGACTCCTGTTGAGAACATGAACTATCCAATTCACAACTTCAGGCCAGAAGGTTTTTGGAATCTTCTTCCCTGAAAGCATACTTCAAACCATATTCATGATAATTCGATTCTTCCTCTTCGCAACAACGTTTTGTTGAGGAGTGTATGCGGCTGTTAGTTATCTTCGAATAGCATTCTCACTACAAAAATTAGTGAACTCACCCCCACGATCAGTGCGAAGACCTTTTATGTGAAACCCTAGATTTTATGAATAAAGATTTAATTTTCTCGAAATATTTTTTTTAATATTATGGTGTGGATTTGATATAATGTTATAGTTGTGGGTAATATTTATAAATTTTGCAAAGTACGCAAGTTGTTATATAATATTCGATTGGTCTGGGAATATTCGCTTTAACAGGGAATATTCGTATAACGACCACAAATCATTGGTGGACCTCTACAATGTAATTATTGTCGGATTGAGAAAACGAAAAATACTTTTATGAAAATAACGGTGGAAGTTTTACCGATAATCTTGTTGAACTACTTTCAGTAGTAAAAGTACAATGAATACGCTGCGGGTTGCATAGTAGCACACGGTATTGATTAATGATGCTTACGTGATAAGTCACTCAGTTTTGTTTTATTAGTATTATTAATGTAATAAAATAGAAAATCTTTTTATATAAAATAAAATACTTTTATAAAGTTATTCTTTTATTGGACTATAAATAAAATATATTATATTCTATTATGCATAGTGTTTTGCATAGTAAAATCTTTTATATAAAAATGTAATACTTTTATAAAGTTATTTGTTTTATTAGACTATAAATAGAATATATTATATTTTATTATGCATAGTATTTCATAGTGCCTGCATAGTGTTTTGCATAGTAAAATCTTTTTATATAAAATAGAATACTTTTATAAAGTTATTCGTTTTATTAGAATATAAATAGAATATATTATATTTTAATTAAAAGATTTTGCTTTAAATATGGACCGTCTGATTAAAAGTAAATCAATCTGGACCATTCATGAATTAGTTACTATGCAGTCCATTCTTCTATAAATAGAAGTTCATTCCTTCATTATTTCTTACGAATTCACTAAAACTCTAGAGAGAGAAACTATAGAGAGAGTTCTTCTTCTATAATCTTGAGCGTATTTCTTTAGAGTTTAAGAAAACTTTGAGCGTAGTACAAGTTTTCTTCGAGTATATCCTTGCCCTACCAGTTAGAATACTCATATTTCAAAGGTAGGGGATATTATTTGTTGTACCCGTAGGGGATATTATTTGTTGTACTCGTAAGGGGTATTATTTCTTTTGTATTCATGAAGAGAACTTTTGTTATTCCATTCTTTATTAGTCTGTTGGAATAACCTGTATACGCGGGCTACCCTATACTTGGTGAAATTCTTCTGTTATTCCATTCTTTATTATTCTGTTGGAATATCCTGTCGGTGTGTATTACGCCTGACCTGGTTCTATTATTTATTATTCTGTTGGAATATCCTGTCTGTGCTTTACGCATGACCTGGTTCCGTTAATTTTATTCTGTTGGAATATCCTATCTGTACGTTTACGTATGACTTGGTTCCATTATTTATTATTCTGTTGGAATAACCTGTCTGTGCGGTCTATCGCATACCTGGTGATTTCTTTTGTTATTCCATTCTTTATTATACTTAGTTGGTTAAAGTTTTGACTTCTATACTCCATGAAATTAGTGGAATATCCTTGATATTTGCGCTTCATCCAGTATCTTTTCATGGAAATATTCTTCTGAGCATTCTTGAATTTTATTCCACAAAGCAGTATCATGACAATTTGGACGTTATTGGTTCCTGGATAAATTAATTCTTGAACTTATTTTATTGAATTATTATGTCATTGTCATCATCCTCATGTTTATATTATGTTGAAAGTCATCTGTGGCCTGTAGTGCATAGATGGACTTGGTATGATTATGACAAGGGATTATTCGGTATAATCATGACTGTAATGTTACAAATGATGTGGTAAAAATCTTCATTGGCCCGTAGTGCATTGATGGACAATTTTTGGTATGATTATGGCTATGGATTCTCTTCGGCCAAGGGTGCAAAGATGAATTATTTTATGGCATGATCAGGACCGTTGATGAAAACACGATTATCTTTGGCTTGTAGTGGATGGATAATTCGTGGTCGTGATACTAAAGAATATCCTTGGCCTGTAGTGCATGGATGATTTGATGATGTGGATTATTTATTAAACTGAGTCTCAGCGATAAAAGTGATGAAAAACCTTTTAAATCATAGAAGATAGTTGATTTTATTATGTACTTGACTCTTCTAATGGATTGCTTGTTCCACTGCAGTTAAACTTAATGTTTATTATATTTTATCAGTTTAACACTGTTGAAGGCTAATGATAATTTATTCTGCATTATCTTAGTCATAATATTTCTTACTGGGCTAGTTGAGCTCACCCTTTTTTGCTTTCATTGTTCTCTTCAGAAAAATGAGAACGTAGCGAGGACTAGTCGGGGAATGTAGTGACGGTCCGGATATTGACGAAGATTAGTAGTCCTCACTATTCTATGAAATAGTGTAATAATAAATGTAATGAGGACCCCATTGAGTTTGTATATTATCTAGATGACAATATTTGTATTAAAACTCACAAAGATATGTTTAGTCATATTTTTACACGATCGTTGTATAATTAAGTTGTATTTGAATTTTATACCATGTATTTGGCGACTCAAGATGGGTGATGTATACCTATTTTGGGGGGCGCCACAGGTTGGTATCGAGCTTAGGGATATGATCCTGGCTAAGATGTGAGACTAGAATTAGGAGGAGAGACGGGAATTCTTCGCTAATATGACCTACCTAAGTTTATTTGGTATTTAATTGGTGCGGTCATAATATAGGGATAATATGTTACATGTCAATTAACCTTTGTTTTGTGGCGATCTCAAAATGACATCCGAGAATGTTGAGAATAGCAATGGAGCACAGAGACCGCTGATTCTCCACAGATCAATAATCGAGACAATGTGCAACAGGATGGCGATAATCCTCCCGTAAACAACAACATCGATCAATCGATTTAACGACAATGACGCTTAGGAGCTTTTTAGAATTCATGCAACATCGGAGAAAGCGCGCTCTTGTTCATAATGCAGAGGAAAACAATGGCAACCTACCTGTTGGTCACCAATTAAGCAATTCAAGGAGCTGGGACCACCGGAGTTTTTGGGAAAGCCGTAACCACTTAAAAGCGAGACGCGTGGTTAAAGTAGATCACCAAGATATTTGATGTCTTGGGATGCTCCGAGGAGCAAAAGGTTCCCTTTGCCACCTTTATGTTGCGTGAAGAAGCAGATCACTGGTGGGAATCTGTAAAACGTACCCAGCCTGATGCACTCAAGATGTCTTGGGAGAAGTTCCAAGAGCTGTTCAATGATAAGTACTTTTCTGAAAGCATTCGTCACATGAAAGAGGTGGAATTTATCAAGTTGGAGCAAAACAACATGACCGTGTCGTAGTACGAAGCCAAGTTTGCCAAGTTGTCCCGATTTGCGTCCCATTTGGTTGATAATGAGGAGAGAATGACGTGAATATTTTTAAGAGGTTTAAAACATGAGATACGTCAATATCTTATCTCTCATAAACTGTGTATGTATTCAGATGTTGTTAATAGGGCTCAGTTATTGGAGCGCGATAATGAGTCAACCCAACCAAAAGAGAGCAGCTGATAAAATGATAATACCGGTGATAACAGTCATCAAAGTGGTGATAATAAGCATGGAGGGAATCAACATACCAGAAATGGTAACCACTTCGGTGGTAATCATGGTCAAAACAATAAAAATGGACATTTTAAGAAGAGAAGGTTCAATAATGATGTGAAGACGTCGGCACCAGCACCCGTTTCAAAGGAAGAAGAACGACCACCGGTCGTATGTTTCAAATGCCGACAGGAGGGACACATCCGTCAAATCGTACGCAAAGAATCCAAAACGTGTTTTAATTGCGGAAGAGAAGGTCACCTAGCTCGATTTTGTCGTATGGTGAAGTCAAGTCCAGCTGGGATAGTGATGCCAAAGGATGTCCCAGACAAGCTAAAGCCGATAGTTTAAAAGAGAGCATTTTTTTTTCGTGACAAGGAACCTGAATAAAATTATCACGGGTATGTTAGTCATAAACTCTTATGAAATATATACCGTGTTAGATACCGGTTCTACTTACTCTTTTATTTCACCTAGTTGTGTTCAATGTTTGAATTTAACTCCGAAGAAGTTAGACTTTGATATATTTGTTTAAACTCAGTTGGGAGAAACCTTCGTTACCTCCACTATTTATAAATCTTGTTCAAATCAACACTTTCATGTTACGTGTTGATCTTGTCTCTTTGAAAATACTTGCCTTTGATGCGATTTTAGGAATCGATTGGTTAACTACTCATCATGCTTTTCGTAAGGTTGTTAGCTTTCATATTCCTAACCAACCTGTTATGCGAATTCAAGCAATCAAACCACTAAAGCCAATCATTGTCACATCAATCCATAAGTAAAGAGCCCCGATTCTTTCGTTGTTGACTTCCTTGTGTGGAATGCACCGAAGCCAGACTTTCCGTAGGAGACGTTGTGAATGACGATGACAAGTTTATAGGTATCAATGTGACATGTTATCCAAGTCTTGGATGAGAGTCACAGTTTTGAATGATATTTCTATTTTTAATAAATTTCCTGACGTATTCTTTAAGACTTCTTAGCCTAACCCTAGAGCGTGAAATCGAATTTTGTATTGACCCCAGTACAAAACCCATTTCTAAAACCCTCAAATATTTCATTACTTAAAACGAACGTAACATGCGCCAAAGACGTTGACTCGAGCTGTTGAAGATTACGATCGTACCATTCAATACCATCGTAGGGAAAACGAACATGGTAGCTAACGCGTTGAGTAGAAGATCGTATGGGGTTAGAAGTACAAATATATGAACCCACGTGAAGATAACGAATATACAATTAGAATTGACTTTAATCGATAAAGTTAAAGTCGCTCAAGCTACATACTCAGAGCTGATGAATGTGAAGAAGAAGGTTCAAGAGGGCGTTATTCTAGAAGCAAGAATGGACGAAGAGAGGAAATCTCAACCCTCGATTTAATTGGCCCATTTGAAATACTCGATGAAGTAGGAACTGTTGAAAGTAGTATGCACACAAGCCAATCATGTTTGATGATAAAGCATATACTTTGTAACAATCTTATTCATTTATTAATAAAAAGTATTAATTTATTAAAGGCTTTTAATTATCTACATGATGTTTGCTTTTATAATATGTGATAAACCCATAGTTTTAAGCAATGCTTTTAGAATAATGATGATGATCATTCTAATGAGATCTAAATTCTTAGAAAGCTTAAAACTAAAATAGTTCCCAATCATTGGATTACAAAATTGGGGATTAGTGAATCCGGATAGATTGGTACATACGTTGCTTGCTCATTGGATGAGGATGATTGATCTCATGATCATTTGTGTGGAGACACCAAAGAAAGTATGTAGGTGCTTATTGGAGAATAAGTTCATCGAACGCGTGGCTCGCTAAGGAATACCTAATGGAGTTTTACTTGCCCGATAATAGAATTCTCAGTAGTGATAGTAGTACAAGTAATCCTTGGACTTGAGATCATCATAGTATCTTGTGTATGATGAGTTATACTTTGACTTATTCCTTAAGACCCTTAGGGTATATCAAAGGGTATGCTTGGGTATAATAAGTTTTACATGGAGATAATGTATGATCAATAAAGAATCTACCACTTCTAATAAAAGAAGAGAAATGTCCTATGTGATTCGATAAATGACAACCCAAAGAGTCCTCGGCATAAGGCGTAATGAAATTAGAAAGGAGTTTCTAATTTGCATTATTTGAGTTGTGCATTTAAGAGTCGAAATACATATAATTAAATAAAATAAGACTTGACAATATTTCCATGTCTTATATTTAATTGGGACATCAGATGGTGGAAGGATTGAATTGTACGGTAACTATTTACTCAAAGGTTCTTTAATGATTAATGTTGAAATTTATATTATCCGGAAAGTCGTTGATCGCTAGGAGGCTTATCCCTATTGTAGAATAAATATTATTTATTTAAATAAATAAATTATTTAATTTATTTATTTAAATAAGATTAGAATTGTTCTAATTGATTTATTCACAACCGTTTAATATGGAGAACCTAAAGGGTCACACCATAAAAGGAAGAATAATTATTTAAGAAGTTAATGGCATAATCGTAATAATATGTTAAGTATATTTTATTTAATCTATGGTGATAGAATAAATTAAATAGCTTAATATTTATTATTTAATATTTTAGAAATATTAAATATAAATTAATAAGAGGAGTCTTATTAATATTATTACAATTATTATTATTTTAATTTCTAAAAGAGTTTAGGAATTAATTTAATATATGTACTCTCATTTATTCCTAATAGGATTAGGAGGAAAATTAATTAAAGGAGTTTAATTAATTATCCCTAATAAGATTAGGGGAGCCCATTTAATTAAAAGAGTTTAATTAAATAATACCTTATTTTTTAATAGGTTACTTGATATCTTTATAAGATGAGTCTTATATCAGATATCATGACGATGTGATAATTTCAATTTGTTGGGGAGTACGCCCTTTTTCTATACAGATAGAAAAACTAGGGTTTGAGCCAATACCCTTCTTCTTGAAAATTCTTTTTCCTTGGTGGATCACCTCTGAGGCCAAACACTTGGGTGGCTAACGCCGATCAAAGGAAGGAACCAAACCCGGTGGATTCAAGTTGAACGCGAAAGGATTTGGAGGTGAACTTGTACTGAGGAAGCTCGATCTTCAAGGGTATGATTTTATTCTTTATCTTTTCGTTTAATTAATAATTGTGCATAAAGGGTGATCCGGGTATATGGTTTGTAAAAATTTTAAAACTCGATTTTACACGCTTCGCGCTAATTTTTGCAATTTGATCAAGGTTTCTTGAATATTACAAACCTAATAAAGGCATCGAGCCAAACCTTTATGCGAATTATTAATTGTTTTAATTTGATATGTATATTGATATGTGTTTAGAACAATTTAATTGGGCATAATTTTATTGTATAAAATTTTTTTTTAAAAAAAAAAGAAGAAAAAAAAAGGAAAAACCGTGAATCACGGAAAAGGATAGCATGAAACCACGTGAATCTTTTTTTTTTAAGGTTCTAACCGCACGGAATTGAAGGCGCAGAGGTTATATGATGCAATACTATATATATATATTTTATATATATTAGTACTAAACATACAATTAACAAATAACAAGGGTCCTGCAGATTCTCTTGGATGATGGATTCATGTTTTTAATAAAACATACTATATATATATAATATTATTTTAATTATTTTATAATTAAAATAAAAAGTTTATTTTATCTTTAAAATAAAAGGTTTATTTTAATATTAAAATAAAAGAGTTTATTTTAATTTTAAAATTGAATATTATATATATAATTATTTTAATCTTAAAATAAAAGTTTATTTTAATTTTAAAATTAAATTTCATGCTAACTAATTAGAGTTGGAATTGGATTCCATGATAACTAATTGGAGTTGAAATTGAATTTTATTTTTCTAAAATAAAGGAGTTTATTTGTGAATAGGAAGTAAATCCATCTTTCCTTAAATAAAGGAGTTTGTTTAGATATGAAATAAGATTTCATATTATTCAAAATAAAAGAGTTTATTTGTGAATAGAAATAGAATCCATGTTTCCTTAAATAAAAGAGTTTATTTAAATATGAAATAAGATTTCATATTATTCAAAATAAAGAAGTTTATTTGTGAATAGGAAAAGAATTCGTGTTTCCTTTAATAATTTTTTTTTTATATATATGGAATTGGATTCCATAATTAATTAAAATAAAGGAGTTTATTTTGATTAAAGATTTTGATTAAAATAAAATAGTTTATTTTTCAAAATAGGATAAATTAAAATAAAATAGTTTTATTTTAATTTAAATTTGGATTAAAATAAAGGAGTTCATTTTGATTCAAAATTAGATTTTATACTAACTAAATTTTGCCCATTAAATGATATCAATATATATATTAAATGTTTATTATTCATAAGATGAATGTTATTTATTGATGCATATGATGATGTGTATGATAATAAATGGGATTGATTATGGACTATTGACCAATGCGATTGGATTTTATTTTAGTTGGATGCATGAATGTACTTCCCCTTGTCTGCTGATCAAGGTTTCTATTTATTTTAAATAGTTTTGTAATAGGAATAGTTAGAATTAATTTTGAAGAATTGGAGATCAAGGAGCAAGGAGCGCTTGAAGACCCGTTTGTAATGGAGCCCGGTTTAAATGTAATAGTTATATTTAAATATTAATTCTTGCACCCCTAGGGTTTGACCTTTTTGGTTCACTTAGTGGCTCTAGTGAACCAAACTAGAATAAAAGTCCATAATCAATCCGGGTAGAATATAGTATTCTATATGTGCATGCTATACTATATGTATATATTATATATTATGCAAACATGCTTCACATGTTTATTAATATGACGCGTATTTTATATATATATGTGCATGCGCGCTAAACAAGATGAGACAAATAATTAATAACAAACCCCTCAATTTCTTTTATATTAAGTCCTAAGCGTTCAAAGATATTTGGAATATCGAACGTCGCCTTCTAGCATGATAAAATTAATAGAGTATTAAATATTTAATATGAGTTTGTTGTGTCACCACAAGGCAAGTATTAAGTATTTAAGATGTTAATTTATCACATTTGATGCTTATAAAAAAAATTGAACAATATTGTTTTGTTGTGTCACCACAAGGATGATATTTTTCTTTTTTGAATATATGGAGTGCTAGGTCTGACTTAACTTGGATAATTTTAATTCGGATGTGCCACCACTTGATCAAAATAATCTAAGAGGCAAAAGAAAAGGAGTTGCATAGTTGATGTAATTGACAAAAGTTGTCTACCTATTTATTTATATATAGTTTGTTGTGTCACCAAAAGGCTATATACATTTGAAATGGGATCCTTATTCTCACTAGCAAATCTTTAATTAGATTTAGCTTTAACTATATAAGTGAGGGTAATATAGTTTGAAGAAAAAAATAGTGGAGATACCAATTTAAAACAAGACCTAATTTATTTTGGTAATTAATAAAAGAATGTATGTTAAAATGTTGTTAATTACAAATTCATTTACGTAATTTTACAATGTCTAAAATTACTATCATCATGCGAAGCATATTAGATGCTAAATTAAACAAACCGAATTAAACGGATTGGTTAAGGAATTTGAGAATAGTTCTCATGGTCAAAAGCTATCTTATGTCCTTAATACGCCTATCCTCAAAATGGTTGCGATAATGCCTCTGAGGAAGACATTGCTACTTTTAGAAAGTGGCAAGATGATGCACATTGGCTCAATGCATTATGCTCGCATCCACGAGTAACGAGCTTCAAATCGCCAGATGAAACTATGGATGTTTTACTATATTCCCGCACATCAAGTAGTTGATGGTGAGGAAAGTAGAACCGATAGATATCGATATATAAGGAGCTCTTCCGATCTAGAATGGCCAATGGCACTATAGTATGCATAAAAAGTTCTTAACATAATCAATTTGATTGATCAATTAGGACAACCGGTTTTGTCATGGATGGAGAGTTGAGCCAAGATTTGATCTTGCACTCACTCTCGGACTCCTTTCACAATTGTTGTGAATTTTTTCATATAAACAAGCTAGATATCAGCTTCGTTGATTTGCTTAACATGTTGAAAAATGATGAGAGTCACTTTCCAACCAAGAAAGACCATGTCTTACTGGTAGGGGCTAAAGGATCTTCTGAAAAGAAGAACGATTCAAAGAAGGTATATAGAAGGGCGTAAACAAAGGATAATAAGAACAAAACTGATATGGATAGCAAAGGAGTTTGCTTCCACTACAATAAGCCCGACACTTTGAAGAAATCATGAGAAGCATCTTGCAGAGGCTAACCAAAGAAGCTTAGTGAAGTTTCTACATAATATAGTTTTTGTTCATGATTGAAATAAATTTTTCTTTAAGTCAAGGTTCTACTTGGGTATTGATACCGACTTTGGTTATCATAAATATAGATTTATGAAGGAACCAAGGTAAGTAGAAAGTTGAACAAAAATAAGTAATCCTATGTGTGGAAAATGTAGCAAAGGTTGCCACATTAGCCATAGAAACTTATAGTTTAAGACTCGCCACGTGAAAATCTATTAAGTCAATAAGTTGTTATTCTATTCCAATTTTTGTTAGAAACATTATTTCCATTTTATTGTTGGACAATAAAATTTTTGGTATTATAATTAAGAACAATTGTTGTTCTATTTATAATAATAATGTTTTGTATAGAATCGAATATTACTTAATAAATTTAGTATACTTGACTTACATGAAAATAATTTTGCATATTGAACAAATTAGTATAAGAAAAGGAGATGATCATTCAAAGAGTTGAATGTATGTATTTGTTGAATACAAGTATGAATTATTTGAAAGGTTCAAAAAATTGAAGTGAAACAAATTGACAATGTATTAAGATTCTTTGATTAGATCAAGGAATAAATACTTGTGCAATAAGTTTCTAGATCATCTCAAATGGTTTTCTCATAATGGACACATCCTGATACGCAATAATTGATTGATGTATCTGAATGAAAAATCGTACCTTGTTGGACATGGTGCGGTCCATAATGATTTTACCGACATTCCAGTATCCTTCTGGGATAATGTCCTAGAAATGGCTGTATATCTACTAAAAGGTAATCTCTAAATTCGGCCCCAAGACTCCATAAAAGTTATGGACAGGGAAGATTCCTAATCTTAAGTATGTTAAGATAAGGGGTTGTCCAACTTATGTGAAAAGGTTTCAAAGGATAAGCTTGGGACAAAATTTGACAAGTACAGATTTGTGGGACATCCTAAAATAAGTTTAGGGTATATGTTCTATAATCCTACTTAGCAAAAGGTGTTTATTGAGAAACATACTGCCTTCTATGATAAAGATGTTTATCTTTAAAGGGGCTAGTGTGAGGATAATAGATCTTCAAGAGTTCAAGAACCACAAAACACTATAAGTCAAATAAGAGGAACTCAGAGATAGCCTATTGTACCACAAATCAATCAGAACTGAATAGTACCAAGATACCTAGGAGGTATGGATTCATCATGGATGATGATGATGAGATACGATCATAGAAGATGATGATCCGAGTTACATACGATGAGGTAAGAGTTCTAGTGTGTACAAAAGGGTCAATGGGAGCGCCGTGAAATTTCTAGTATTATATGTTGATATACTACTTGATGAGGAATTACATACCAATGCTACAATCAAGAAGATAAAGTTGTCTAAACATTCCTCCATGAATGGTTTGGGAAGAGTATCTTAATTGGGGATAAAATCTATATAGATAGATACAAGAGGATGCTCGACTTAACCCAAGGAACGATATTCATTTGATGCTAAAGTCGTTTAGCATGGCAAACTCCAAGAGATGTCTCATGTAGATGAGCTATGGAGTGTATCTCTTAATAGTCCCCACAGCACTCTCGAAAAGAGAGGTCGCATGAGTGACTATCATGTATGCAATGAAATATACGAGACCGATGTCGATCACCATATTCGTGAAGTTCACCATGAGTCGCTGAAAAACATCTTAAAGTGCTTAACCACACTAAGGATGTGATCATATTCATGGTGGGTCTAAATTAAAACTAGAGGGCTTAACAAACTCAAGTTTTTCGATGCACTAAGATGACGTAAAAATCCACTTTAAGGTAAAGCGTTATCTTGAATAAAGGTGCGTTGAATTGAAAGGTTCCAAACAAAGAAAGAGTTGTTGTTTAGTGATAAAGACAAAGTATATAGCTATAAATGAAGTCGCAAGTTGATTGTTTGGATTAAAAGTTCATTACGTAACTAGAATAGTTCCTAAGTCTCATCTTGGATCTAAACATGTGTTGTGGCACTTTCATTTGATTATTAAAATCATTGAAAGATGGGAAATCACTATAGAGATAGTGGACTCTCATGAACAACATTACATATCCATTAACTAAAGCTTATCCAACAGCAGGATAATTGTCACTTAGAGAAGAAGAGTATGAGATACCATGACGATTGGCTTTTGTGCAAGTGGGAGATTGAAAGTAGTATGCACACAAGCCAATCATGTTTGATGATAAAGCATATACTTTGTAACAATCTTATTCATTTATTAATAAAAAGTATTAATTTTTAAAGGCTTTTAATTATCTACATGATGTCGTTTTATAATATGTAATAAACCCATAGTTTTAAGCAATGCTTTTAGAATAATGATGATGATCATTCTAATGAGATCTAAATTCTTAGAAAGCTTAAAACTAAAATAGTTCCCAATCATTGGATTACTAAATTGGGGATTAGTGAATCCTGATAGATTGGTACATACGTTGCTTGCTCATCGGATGAGGATGATTGATCTCATGATCATTTGTGTGGAGACACTAAAGCAAGTATATAGGTGCTTATCGGAGAATAAGTTCATCGAACGTGGCTCGCTAAGGAATACCTAATGGAGTTTTACTTGCACCGTCAATAGGAATTCTCAGTAGTGATAGTAGTACAAGTAATCCTTGGACTTGAGATCATCATAGTATCTTGTGTATGATGAGTTATACTTTGACTTATTCCTTAAGACCCTTAGGGTATATCAAAGGGTATGCTTGGGTATAATAAGTTTTACATGGAGATAATGTATGATCAATAAAGAATCTATCACTTCTAATAAAAGAAGAGAATGTCATATGTGATTCGATAAATGACAACCCAAGTAGTCCTTGGTTAAAGGTAATGAAATTAGAAAGGAGTTTCTAATTTGCATTATTTGAGTTGTGCATTTAAGAGTCGAAATACATATAATTAAATAAAATAAGACTTGACAAGATTTCCATGCCTTATATTTAATTGGGACATTGTATGGTGGAAGGATTGAATTGTACAGTAACTATTTACTCAAAGGTTCTTTAATGATTAATGTTGAAATCTATATTATCCGGAAAGTCGTTGATCGCTAGGAGGCTTATCCCTATCAGAGAATAAATATTATTTATTTAAATAAATTAATTGTTTAATTTATTTATTTAAATAAGATTAGAATTGTTCTAATTGATTTATTCACAACCTAGCTTAATATGGAGAACCTAAAGGGTCACACCATAAAAGGAAGAATAATTATTTAAGAAGTTAATGGCATAATCGTAATAATATATTAAGTATATTTAATTTAATCTATGGTGATAGAATAAATTAAATAGCTTAATATTTATTATTTAATATTTTAGAAATATTAAATATAAATTAATAAGAGGAGTCTTATTAATATTATTACAATTATTATTATTTTAATTTCTAAAAGAGTTTAGGAATTAATTTAATATAAGTACTCTCATTTATTCCTAATAGGATTAGGAGGGAAAATTAATTAAAGGAGTTTAATTAATTATCCCTAATAAGATTAGGGAGCCCATTTAATTAAAAGAGTTTAATTAAATAATACCTTATTTTTTTAATAGGGTTACTTGATATCTTTATAAGATGAGTCTTATATCAGATATCATGACGATGTGATAATTCCAATTTGTTGGAGAGTACGCCCTTTTTCTATACAGATAGAAAAACTAGGGTTTGAGCCAATACCCCTTCTTCTTGAAAATTCTTTTTCCTTGGTGGATCACCTCTAGAGGCCAAACACTTGGGTGGCTAACGTTGATCAAAGGAAGGAACCAAACCCGGTGGATTCAAGTTGAACGCGAAAGGATTTGGAGGTGAACTTGTACCTGAGGAAGCTCGATCTTCAAGGGTATAATTTTATTCTTTATCTTTTCGTTTAATTAATAATTGTGCATAAAGGGTGATCCGGGTATATGGTTTGTAAAATTTTAAAACTCGATTTTACACGCCGCTTAATTTTTGCAATTTGATCAAGTTCTTGAATATTACAAACCTAACAACCGCGGCCTATATAGACTTCGCTTTTACCGCCAAGTATGTCATGTTCGAAACGCTTTTTTTACGTATCGATGTTACGTAAATATGTGGACGACCCAACCACAATATTAATTTAGAACCGGATGAGATAGCAGAAGATTTAACGTATGAGGAGATACGTGTTAACATCTTGGATAAGAAGGATCATATTCGACGCTCAAAGGTTATAACTCAAGAGTTAGAATTTGAAGTGAAGTCAAAGTATCCTCACCGTTTCTAAGATGCCAGTAATCGTACGTAAATTTTGATGGCGAAATTTCATAAGGAGGGAGATCAGAAAACCCTGTTTTTATGAATAAAATTTAATTTTCTCAAAATATTTTTTTAATATTATGGTGTGGATTTGATATAATGTTATAGTTGTGGGTAATATTTATAAATTTTGCAAAGTACGCAAGTTGTTATATAATATTCGATTGATCGGGGAATATTCGCTTTTAACAGGAATATTCGATAACCAAGACAATCATCAGGTGGACCCCACAACGGAATTATTGTCAAATTTAGAAAACGACAAAAATACTTTATGAAAATAACGGCGGAAGTTTTACCCTTAATACTATTGAACTACTCGGTAGTAAAGTAAGTATGAAATACGCTGTGGTTGCATAGTAGCAATACCAGATTGATTATCGATGCTTACGCGATAAGTCACTCGCTTTTATTTTATTAGTATTATTAATGTAATAAAACATAAAATCTTTTTATATAAAAATGTAATACTTTTATAAAGTTATTCGTTTTATTAGACTATAAATAGAATATATTATATTCTATTATGCATATGTGTGTTTTGCATAGTAAAATCTTTTTATATAAAAAATGTAATACTTTTATAAAGTTATTTGTTTTATTAGACTATAAATAGAATATATTATATTTTATTATACATAGTGTTGCATAGTGCCTGTATAGTGCCTGCATAGTGTTTTGCATAGTAAAATCTTTTTATATAAAATAGAATACTTTTATAAAGTTATTCGTTTTATTAGATTATAAATAGAATATATTATATTTTAATTAAAAGATTTTGCTTTAAATATGGACCGTTCGATTAAAAGTAAATCAATCTGGACCGTTTATGAATTAGTTACTATGTAGTCCATTCTTCTATAAATAGAAGTTCATTCCTTCATTATTTCTTACGAATTCACTAAAACTCTAGAGAGAGAAACTATAGAGAGAGTTCTTCATCTATAATCTTGAGCGTATTTCTTTAGAGTTTAAGAAAACTTTGAGCGTAATACAAGTTTTCTTCGAGTATATCTTCGCCCTACCAGTCAGAATACTCTTCTTTCAAAGGTAGGGGATATTATTTGTTGTACTCGTAGGGGATATTATTTGTTGTACTCGTAAGGGGTATTATTTCTTTTGTATTCATGAATAGAACTTCTGTTATTCCATTCTTTATTATTCTCGTTGAATAACTCAGATACGCGAAGCTACCCTATACTTGGTGAAATTCTTCATTATTCCATTCTTTATTATTCTCGTTAGAATATCCTTGCCGGTGCGTATTATGCCCGACTTCGGTTCCATTATTTATTATTCTATCGAATATCCTCGTTCTGCGCTTTTACGCATGACCTCGTTCCATTATTTATCATTCGTTGGAACATCCCGCCTGCGTGCTTTTACGCATGACCGGTTCCGCTTAATTATTATTCTGCTGGAATATCCTCGTCTGTAAGCGCTTACGCATAACCTCGCTTCCGTTATTTATTATTCCGCTGGAATAATCATTCGCATCTTGATCGTCGCATACCTGGTGATTTCTTTTGTTATTCCATTCTTTATTATACTTAGTTGGTTAAAGTTTTGACTTCTATACTCCATAAAATTAGTGGAATATCCTTGATATTTGCGCTTCATCCAGTATCTTTTCATGATAATATTCTTCTGAGCATTCTTGAATTTTATTCCACAAAGCAGTATCGTGTTGACAATTTGGACGTTATTGGTTCCTGGATAAATTAATTCTTGAACTTATTTTATTGAATTATTATGTCATTGTCATCATCCTCAAGTTTATATTATGTTGAAAGTCATCTGTGGCATGTAGTGCATAGATGGACTTGGTATGATTATGACAAGGGATTATTCGGTATAATCATGACCGTAATGTTACAAATGATGTGAAAAACAACCTCATTGGCCCGTAGTGCATTGATGGACAATTTTTGGTATGATTATGGCTATGGATTCTCTTCGGCCAAGGGTGCAAAGATGAATTGTTTTATGGCATGATCAGGACCGTTGATGAAAACACGATTATCTTTGGCCCGTGAGTGCATGGATAATTCGTGGTCGTGATACTAAAGAATATCCTCGGCCCAGAGTGCGTGGATGATTTGATGATGTGGATTATTTATTGTCGAGTCTCGCCGATAAAAGTGATGAAAACCTTTTAAATCATAGAAGATAGTAGATTTTATTCTCTACTTGACTCTTCTAAATGGATTGCTTGTTCCGCTACAGTTAAACTAGATGTTTATTATATTTTATCAGTTTAACACTGTTGAAGGCTAATGATAATTTATTATGCATTATCTTAGTCATAATATTTCTTACTGGGCTAGTTGAGCTCACCCTTTTGCTTTCATTGTTCTCTTTAGAAAATGAGAACGTAGCAGGGACTAATCGGGGAATGTAGTGACGGTCCAGATGATAGCATTAGTAGTCCTCACTATTCTATGAAATAGTGTAATAATAAATGTAATGAGGACCCCCATTGAGTTTGTATATTGTCTAGATGATAATATTTGTATTAAAACTCACAGTATATGTTTAGTCGTATTTTACACAACTGTTGTATAATTAAGTTGTATTTGAATTTTGTACCATGTATTTGGCGACTCAAGATGGGTGATGTATACCTATTTTGGGGGCGTCACATTTTATGCTCGAACCAGTCTCATTTTCAACACGATTCTTATATTTCTTAAAGGTAATTAATGCTTCTTACTTCTCAACCAAGAAATAAATCCAAACTTTTTAACTATAATCATCAATAAAGATAATTATGTACCTTTTGTTGCTATTGGACATAGGGCTAATTGGTCCACATATATCAAAATGTACCAGTTCAAGAATTTGAGAAGCTCTCCATGTGCCTTCCCTAGGAAATGGATCTCCTTGTTTCTTTCCCACCAAGAAATCTTCACATACTTTTGATGAGATTTTAAGACGAGGCAATCCTCTCACGATCCCCTTTTGTAGAAGAATTTTCAGACCACTGAAGCTCAGATGACCATACCTGTAATGCCAAAGTCAAACTGGATCTTCCATGAAAGAATTAAAACAAGCTTCCTCCGTTGGTTGTGGTTGAACAAACAGTTTGAACATTCGATTCGAGGACATTGCAACCTTCATAACTAGCCCTCTCTCAGGATGATAAATTTTGCATGTTCCTCGTTGTATGAGGACTGCAAGTCCCTTCTCCGCTATCTGACCAATGCTTATTAAATTGTTCTTTAATCCTGGAACATAGAATACGCCAGTAATAATATGTACAATACCATTCACCAACATTCACACTTTACCTTTACCCATCACTTCCATGCTTGAATTATCTCCCAATTTCACATTCTCCCCGAAATTTCCATAAAAAACTGAAAACAGTTCCCTCTTGCCACACATGTACTCGCTGCATTCGGAGTCGAGATACCATAGTTTTTCTTTGCTGGCTTTCTTATCATCCACGTATGTCATCAACAACATCTCTTCATTACCTTATACATAGCTTACTTTTGCTTCTGCCTCCTTCTTCGGACATTCATGCTAAAAGTGTCCAAGCCTATGGCAATTATAGCATTCAACAGTGATTTTGTCGAAGCTACGCCTGCCTCCTCTTCCTCGTCCTCAAATTCTGCCACGACCTCGTCCTCTTTCTTTTGAAGACTCTCCAAAAGTAACTTTCAATGCTTGCTCTTCCATAACATGAGCTTTCATACGTTACTCATGTACCAGAAGGCTACTCTGTAACTCATCAGTGGTAAGGGAATCTAAATCATTTGACTCCTCAATATAACACACCACGTAATCGTACTTGGGTGCCATGGATCGTAGAATCTTCTCGATGACTGCTACATCGTCCATCTTTCCCTTATTGGCCCTCAACTTGTTGACCACAACAAGAGTACGAGCAAAGTACTCGTTCACCGACTCTCCCACCTTCATGTTCAGCATTTCAAACTCCTTTTTGAGAGATTTTCGTTGAGCTCGCTGCACTCGTGTCGTCCCCTGATATTTTTGCTTCAAGGAATCCCAAATGCTTTTGGCTGTATCCTTGTTCAAGATGGTCTCCAGAATTGATCAATCTATGGCTTGGAATAGATAATTCTTTGCCTTCATATCTTTCAACCTTGCATCATCAATCACCTTCTTTTGTGCTTCAAAGAAGTTGAACATCTTCGCCGCAGAATCCCATCTTCCACCAAACACCAATATTCTTTCGAGCACAAGAAATTCTTAATGAGAATGCACCAGTGATCATAATGCCCATCAAATTTTGGAATTGCTGGTTGCACAAATCCACTCTCAGTCACCATGTTCTCGCCACTACACACCTTTGAAGACTACTGCTTCTCAATTTTAATCAGGCCCTGTGAAGAAGCTCTGATACCAGATGTTAAGAACTTTGTTTGCTTAGTAAATACAATAGAAATTGGAGAATGTTATCTTATTTAATTACCCAACTTGACTGGCTATATATATAGCTTTACAATAACAAAAGAGAAAAAAATCTGCATCCCACGTTTTACAAATCTATTAACGAGGTAAGTGACTCTGAATAAATCAAAACAAATAACTTATCCCTAAAGAATATGGATTATTCAAACCACTAAGAAACTAACAGAAACAAACTCTGAAGACTCGATAACAACTTCAACAATTTCCTAGGATAAAATGTATTTCTAGAATTGAATTGTGAAACTGATAGTATAAGCTCACAAAAAAAAACTGAATTCATATAATTAATTAAACAATTTTATAATTCTATAATTTTCAACATAATTTAAATTCTTTAATTTTTTCCTAAATTACTTACGTGGCATGTTACTATTAGATTTTCAAAATATAAGATAATTATTGAATGTTCAAATTCAGCTTATATAAGACACTTTCAATTTCATTAATACAATAATGAATATTATAATCTATCTAAAAATGACTGCTAATTATAAAATTTATTGTTTCATATTTTTTAATATTAATTTTGAATTTTAAAATATTATAAATTAATTATGAAAAATCAATAATTTATATAACTAAGGGTTTGAAGTGATAGAAATACCAAAGCCAATCAAAGCCTGGAACAAAGGCCAACTGACTCGGATGAATCAATTTGAATTCCTTAATTAGTGCAACAGATCTGTTCAAATATTCTATTCATATTTATTTGTAATCTTTCCAAGTTCAGATGATTTTGAGCACCATTGGTGTATATATATACATGTAATTGTATCATTATAGTGTGCAAAATACAATATAATTCTTCCATCTTTTCTCCTCTGTTTCATGAAGAAAATTTTTAAATGTTTTATCGAAACTGTGTAACTAATAATTTTTTTTTATTTTTTTAATACTTTTTTTATTTTCAATTTTCAACCTCCCATTAATCGATTTCTTATATTTTAGGACCTAACTGAGCTTGGCAAAAATAACAAGATGTTGTGAATGTTTTATTTACTCGCAAGTGCACGAATCGAATACTAGTATAGCCTACAAGTGCGAGGTCGAACCCTAAGGACTTGACAAACGGAATGTGCTTTTCTCACTCACTAACTTTAATTAACTCCTAATCTAGCTTAAAAATTTCAAGGAAATTTTTATCAACTAAGAATACGCAAATAAAAAAATAGGGTGGCGGAGTCATATAATTGATGTCATTTTCCTAATATTCATGCCCAATACTCTACTCTTTATCTCGCACTAGTTCGGTCTCTCGACACTACTAATGCGGAAAATAAAATCAATTAAGTCCAATTAATTTGTAAAATCAAATTGTTAATTCTTTCATAGCCAAACATGTGTATAAAATCAAAACACTCATTATTTCTATCAAAACAC